>ML685810.1:8119298-8175426 GCA_007922175.1 Pelusios castaneus
CTTCTCTTCTCTTCTCTTCTCTTCTCTTCTCTTCTCTTCTCTTCTCTCTGCCCTGCCCTGCCCTGCCTCTTCCCTGCCTTTTTTTTTTCTTTTTCTCTTCGTCTTTTACACAAATACGGGAAACGTTGTGGATTGAAAGAAGATGTAGTGTCGAGAATTGAGAAAGGTATGTTGAGATGGTTAGGAATACCCTTATTAAGTTAATAACAATGTACCTTCCTATATATTTTAAGTTTAAAAAATTTGGCTCTCAAAAGAAATTTCAATCGCTGTTTTGTTGATATTTGGCTCAGTTGACTAATAAGTTTGCCCACCCCTGGTCTAGGGCCATCCCTGGCTGGAGATGCCACTTGTTTCAGTGCTAGATGAGCAAAATATTCACTGGGACACACCCACCCCAACAAGCCCCTTTGGTCCAGTTCCTCAGAGATATTCAGGTGCTTTTTACCTCCCATTGATTTCAACAGGAGCTAGGTCTATGATCTACAAATGAACCACTGTAGCTGAAACAGCTGAACCCAACTCTCATCAACAACAATAATAAAATTCCTATAACAAACATCTCCTTCCAAGTGGTTCTGATAAGGATTTCCATTTTTAGCATGGGGGCAAACGGACCCTTTTGCCTCTATTTGCTGCTGTTGCTGCTAAAGAAAGAACAGACGCTGATTTTTTCAAACTTTTCTTGTAAATAGCGCGTTAATGAAGACAGATGGGTCAGCTGCATAAACAAAACCTCTATCTCAGGCTGGTTTTTGTTCTGGTTTTTGTTTCCCAACATAGTAAGCAACTCAGCATCAACAGAGTTCCCACCCTATTAACCGTGCTTGCTCCCCAAACATTGAACTGGCCCTAAGGAAGTTTAAATTAACATTAGGCTGTAGTTTTTCAAACACTTGAAGCAGATATTATAAGTGCCAGAAAATGTTTTTTTATGAAGAGCGTAGTGAGGATTTGACATAGTGTTTTGTGCAGAAAATATTTCACTCTATTTTGCTTGTTACTGGTGGCAAAAACGGAATTTGTCAAAGGGGCATGGGGAAGTTAGGCACCCAACTCTCACTGACTTTCATAACTCCTAGGCTCCTTCAAAACATTCCAGCCTAATTCCTTTCTTTCAGGGAGGTAGAGCTCTCATCTGGATCACTGTGCACCCTATGAAGTGCTGTCTGGTGATGAGACCAGGAGTCAAGGCTCCTGATTCTACCCCTGTCTATGCTTTCGGAGTACATGATTTTGGGCAAATCACTTAGGACCACACCTTTATAGACTGTCTCAGTTTTTGGGTGGCCCGCTGAAGATAATGTGTGGCTTGATCATCAGAAGCTCGTAATACCCACAGGTCCCACAGGCATCAATAGGCGCTGCAGACAGTCCATCGACCTACATTTGGGTACCCAGAATTAGAAGCCAGCTGTGCATTGTTAGGTCTTAGCTTCTCTGGGCCTTTTTCTGCCCATCTGTAAAACGGAGGTAATAATCTTACTTGTCAGCTTGGAGCACGGTGAAGGCCAGGCTGTCTCTGTTTCTAAAGGACTATAGAGGGTGCTATAAAAGTGTAATGTGTTGTTACCTGAAGTCATCTTCTGGTTTTCCTCAGCCTTGAGTGTTACAGAGCTGGCAGCGTGAGGGGTTTTTCAGGGACAAACTTCCCTGGCCTGTGTTCACACCTCCAACCAACAGCTAATCCCAAGTCTGAGCATAGTTCTATTTGGAGTGGGTTACCTAGGGAAGTGGTGAAATCTCTGTCTTTGGAGATATTTAAGGTCTGGTTAGACAAAACCCTGGCTGGGATGATTTAGTGGGAGTGGTCCTGCTTTTTAGCAGGGGGTTGGACTAGATGACCTCATGAGGTCCCTTCCAGCTCTATGATTCTATAGTTACCTCAAGGCCTCCTCTTGATTCACAGATGCCTACTGCTGGTTAAATTCTTTATTTCCACTCGTGCCAGGCGCATCCCCACTTCCAACTTCCTGGCAGCCACATCAAGGACCTTAAACTGGAGCACCTTGGCAATTAGCTTTCCCTATCCTTTAAAGAGAGGCATGGAGGTATCAAGGAAGAACCAGGGACACCACATAAACTGTTTACAGGTGGAGGAGGGGGGACTTATTGGGCTGGGAGGCCTCTTTTAACTCTGGGCTTATGCTTGTGTGAGCTGGCAGGGCCAGAAGCAGTGGGGAAGTGTGATGATCAGGAATCAAGGGGCGGTGATTTGCTGGGAGCCATTGCCAGGTTCCCCTCACCCACCATCCAGCCACAGCTAGGGAGCGAGAATGCTCTGATCTCGTGCCAGTTTATCCTGGAATTCTCTCATGCAGCTCTCCTTGATCAGCCCTACTGGTTCAGCAAACCACCTCTGACTGCTCACAATCTCTAGGGCTAGGGTAAGGCAGAATTAGGGGCAGTGGTGTGCTGAGAGAGGTCGATTCTGAACTACAAAGTTAAGATCCTGCTCCAGAGTGTGGGTAGGGTGGGGATGACAAGATCCACATAGTGCCAAGAAACCATGAGCCAGGCTGTGATATAGTGGAGAGAGCACAGGATTGTGAGTTAGGACTCCTAGGTTCTGGTATTTGCAGCCTGGCCTAGGAGAGGCAGTGCAAGAGAAGTGAATGTGAAAGTCTGGGTGCAATTTCTAGTCTAGTTTTGCAGACCCAAGAGATGTAGATAGTTTGAAGAAACATGAAAACTTTTATGTGTTCAAATACTATACTTGTTCCCAGGGTCATGGATCTGTCAAGTTCCTCCTAGAACTATGTGTGTTTGTCTGAGAGCAGAACTCTGTAACTAGTGTTCTTAACAATGAGCCTGAATTGCACCCGATTTACACTCTATTCCATGCCGTGTGACGTTGGGCAAGCCACATCCCTTCTTTGTTTGCCTTCCCTCCCTTTGTCTATCTTGTCTACTTAGCCTGTAAACTTTTCAGGGGAAGGGTTGTGTCTGCCACTATACATTTGTATGGCACCTAGCACAAAAGAACCTAAAGTTGGTTGGGACACCAAAGCATGTCTACACCCCAGAGATCATAGTGGTATCGCTGATGCCTCGTATGGTGACAAAAGGTGTTTTCTTTTGCTGTAGGAACACTGTCTTCCTGAGTGACGGTAGCTAGGTCCACAGAAGCATTCTTCTGTGGACCTAGCTATAGAGATTAGGTCAGCATACCTGTGGCACTCAGAGGGGTGAATGCTGAAAGCTGTAGCTATGTCACCTGACATTTTAAATGTAGCCCAGGCTCTATGTGCTACCCTACTATAAATAATAAACAGCATGATTCTGACTGAAGTTGATAGTTTATGTGAGCAAGGGTTGCTGCATCAGGTAGTTTGCAAAAAATGTATCTTTTGGTAATGTGCCACATTTTAGGGATATTTTGCAAAATGTATTTTAAAAGAACATTTAAATTGAAGCTGTTCCTTAGGAATACCTGCTTGTTTTCTTGTTTATTTGGCTGTAAAAAATTAAGGGTTAAAAAGTCCATTAACAATGACACCAAAAAGATCAGGAAAGAAAAGAAAATCAATTTAGGTTCCTAATAAAGTGAAAAATAAATGCTTAAAAAAGTAAGAAGCAGAAATAATAAATTATATATTTTTCATTAATATAATTAATCTCTTACCAGTCTGGGAAAATGATTTCAGAGACTCAGATTTGATTATTGTTAACAAAATGTGAAACTTGAGGCTTTATCAATTTTAGCAGCCGTGGCCTGCACCTACAAATACATCGCTCTACGCTACAATATAGAGTATGAACTCAGTGGGATATGTTGTGTGTTTTAGGTTAAACATATGCTTTCTAAAAAAATAGACCACATGTTCCCACAGTGTTGGGCATGGTCTTAGTATAAACAGTATTTATACTGTAGTTTGAATTTATGGAAAACAGAAAATTGCTGACCCAATTATATTTCGAACAGAGGTGAAGTAATTGTATTAAAGCAAATGTCCTTTTTTAAAACTGAAACATTGCAATGGGATGAAATAACCTTCTGATTAGTTAAAATCCCAGGTTGTGAACAAACTAGAACATGCACGAACGCATGGCTTGTGATGTATTAAAATTAACCATGTTTTCCCATTAAACATCAGAAAGTATTTCTTATTTTCCTACTATTGACCATTATGGCATTTCTTGCACATTCTTTTGATACATGGTACTAATTGCAGAATCAAGACATGGGCGTTGCTAGTCAAGGCTAGTGCCTACAACGAATACTAACTGAAGTGCCTTCAGTGTTCACCTCTGAGTCATGGCACTCTGCTAGTCCCTTAGCAGTTTGGTGTACTGCAATATAAAGGTTAATTAATAATTGTAGACTGGATGAACCATTGGGCTAATTTGACTTGATTCCTATTTTCCTATCTACTGATCCTGTAAATGGCTTATACATGTAACTTTGCTCATAGGCGAAATTATTCCTGTGCATAAATGTTTGCAAACTTGGACCCTATGTTCTGTTTTTTTATTGTATCTGGACCTTATCCTACATGTGTAGTATGGGCAATGAGATATTTCTTACCCTTTTTACAGTAAGGTAACAAATCTCTGACAGTTCAGGACAATTCATTCATTACTTCATGGCCACTTCATGAGGACAGTGAGGGAACAGAACACATGTCTTTTTGTAGTCTCCTATTGCTAGAGCTCAAGCCTCAAGATTCTTCACTGTCCATTAACAGTTTATGTTGTCTGGAATGTGACTGATCATTTCTGATGCTATTTGGTAGCGGGAAGGGGTGAAAATATACACTAGCCTGTTGAAGCATGATAAAATAAATCATGGATTATCACAAACAATAAATGCTATCCTAGTGACATGATGAGTGGTTTGTATTAGTGTCATATGAACTGCATCTATTTGGGCATGCAGTATTAAAAATAATTTGTGGGGTCTCACTTAACTCTCTGGTTAAAATGATTCATGCTAGTGGATTAAAATTTCACATCTATCAAATGTTTTTAACCTGCTATTTATTTAGGGTTAAGATTATGAAGTTGCAAAATGAATGGCTCATAATGCAAAGACAGTCATTTTCCTACTTGGTAGGGCCAGCTGCCCAGCTGATCTAAAGTAATGCAGTTCTATTACTTAGGCCCGCTAGTTATGAACACATCACCTACTCTACACTAATTCACAATGGACTATATAGTATATATATATAGTATATAGTATAGTATATAGTATATATACAGTATTTAAAACAATGATATCCTTGAAAGAGCTTGCACCTTTCAGCCAAGATTATGCATTCCCCAAGATGCTATCTTAGATCACTGTGGTGGACAGTCTGAAGGTTGGAAAGATTAAAGCAATGTACTAAATTTACAGAGATCTATAACCCCCCAAGCCTTGCCCTCTCCTCCTCTCTCAAGCACTTTGAAGCAATGCTGAACAGAAGGCCTCAAAATATAAATTGTTCAGTACAAGGTTTTATCAGGGTGGGAATACATATGAGCACAAAAATAAAACATTTTGTATTCTACATTATATTACAAAGGCGGACAGTCAATAAATAGATCAATAAATAACAGGAAGCACAGAAGGGTTTGCGTGGATGGTGGTGAAACTGTTTCAGTTGGTGCTTGATAAAGTCTTTTGTGTTCATTCCCATGAAGTGTCAGAGTCAGTTCTTTCAAAGACAAGTCTCTTATCACTTCTAGTGAAGATAACTTTGCCTTAAAAGTGTAGAACAGATGCAGGACAGTACAGTAGGCTCTGGCGGAGGCTGGAAGAGTCAACGTCACTTACACTTTCCCAAGAATCTGACAAATTTGCAGCTTAATATAAATAAAGTGACGGGCCTATTGTTTCTCAGCTCCGACACCTTCTTATCATCATGATTTGTTGCAGAAGAGTGGTGGAAACATGGCATGTGACTCCATCATATATAGTTTAAGTATGGGGGGAAGCAATGTCTTTATGAATTGACAACTTCAACACGTACAGAGTGGAGGGATTTCCTTTTCTGCCCATCTTCAAATACAGTAAGCATGGGGTTATTTTGCCATTTGAGTTGAATTATATAGTTTTATTATACATAACATATTAGACACATGAGGGACAGGTTCCCAGCAGGTGTAAATCAGCATATCTTTGAGGAGTTCAATAGGGCTATTATGCAGATTTCTCCCAGTTAAAGTCCTGGCCCTTGTTATGCAACATGCATTAAATGTGGAATTTTACGTCTAAAGCCAACAGCACTGCTATATATAATGGATTTGATAGTAAACAAATGGTAGAAGCATTTCTTGCTTTGTGTATTAGCAAAGGGATAGTCTGCCAGTATACTGCACCAACCTGACACTGCAAAGAGTCCATGTTTGTCTGAGGGGGTTAGAAATGGGGAAATTTCCCTTCTTTTCATGGCTTCCATCCCTCTCTCTTTATAGCGCTAAACCAAAATGGCTTTTATGCTTAATCCAAGGCTGGTAAAGATATTTCTTAAAGAGCAAGGGTACACTTTTCAAAAGCAACGAAGTGACTTAGGAGCCTATGTTCCACCGATTCTTAATGGGGACTGATAGTTCTAAGGGCCAGATTTTCAAAAGAATTGTGACATCTAAAGATCTAGAGATACTTTTGAAAATCCTAGTGGGTACCTAAGCAACTTGGATGCCTAACTCTCAGTGAAACCAATGAGAATTAGGCACCTAACTCCTGTAGGTGCTTTTAAACTTCCCAGTATCTTTAGGTACCTAGGTACCTTTTGAAAATCTGGCTGTAAGTGCCTAAGTCTCTTTGAAAATTGGAATTTAGGCTCTGAACTCACTTTAAGCACGCTGACAATTTTCCTGTAACATTGAAATACATCAAATGGGGTGAATTTGCAAAATCTTTCTCTGGGTAATTTAATAAGACTTTATCCCTTGATCTCAGCCAATTAT
Organism: Pelusios castaneus; assembly: GCA_007922175.1. Lineage (NCBI taxonomy): Eukaryota > Metazoa > Chordata > Testudines > Pelomedusidae > Pelusios > Pelusios castaneus. The sequence goes on from ML685810.1 coordinate 8,126,193, forward strand.
TCAATCCAAACATGCAAGTGGGTGTTACACTGTGTCCACAGTTTCACTGACTGCAATTTTTTATGTGAACACAAGTCACTTCAAAACTGTTTTGACTCTAAGCACATCAGCAGGGAGCTGTTTTCTACTGAAATGCAATGAGAAGTTGGGGCATAATTAAACAGGAGCCTTTTTTTAAAGGTAAAACATTAACTTGGGAAAGTGGAAGAAGGAGAGAAATGCACCAAACAGAGTATGACATAATATTAAGCATATAACACATCACATTATTATGTTCATTCAGTTAATGTTTTAACCCTTGCAGGGGGGATACATTTCAAACAATGCCCTTGATCACTACACACAAACTTTTTTTAAGAAATAAAGTCATGAATATTATTCCATGGCATTAAGGCTGTCTATTTTGCTGCAAAACCCCGCAACAACCTAATGATCTGGACTTCCTTCTATATTTTATTTATGAAAGAAGCTTCTCACATAATTTGAAGAGGTGAAAAGGCAAGAAGAAGCAAGCTCTGGAACAAAATATACATTCCCTACAATCATATGAACTGCCCATTCCCTATTACATGAAACTTCTGTACACACCTCATTAAATAACCTTATTAAATAGGAAATGCAAAATGTACAAATTTACAGACTGAAGTATTAAATAATCCCCTGGCGCATGCATTGTGCATTCATTCCCTTCTACTATCTGCAGCCACACTCTGATACCGCCATTCCCTCATATTTGAACTTGTAAGTAACCACCCCACCGTCTAAGTAGAGGATGGAGATGGGATCAAGCTTGGTAGGCACACAGCAGACTTTGGAAGCTTTCTGTGGATTCTTCAGGTGAACCAAAGTCTGGACAATGGCATGTTTAGTGGGCGTGACGTGTTCCGTTAAAGGGTAAGAGCACACACCACGGCACTCATAGGCCTCGTATCCTGTTGGGGCAATGATCCAGGAATCCCAGCCAATCTCCTTGAAATCTATATAGAGTGGAGTCCTTTTGCAGTAGTTGCCTTTGGCATTCCTCCTGATCCTGGCAGTGGAGTCATAAATGATGTTGGAGCGCATCTGGAGCAGCGCCTCTTCACCTGGTCCATTGTGGAAATTGTCCATACCCAGGTTCTCCAAATCCAGTAGCTGCTCATGGTCTATCATTTCATCCAGTTCCTGCTTCTCCTCTTTTTTGTCATTGCTCAGGTCATCTGAGAACACAATTAATAGAGGCATGTGCTTGGCCTCGGAATTTATGTCAATATCGAGTTTCCACTCTCCATTTGGCTCCTCCCCTTCTGCACTCTCTATCTGCACCTCCAGCCTGTGAGTGGTTGATTCTGACCTACGCCACCGTCTTATGGCATCTGTGATCTCAAAGGTCTCCCACTCACTGTTGGTGCCGTAGATCTGCCTGGTTGCAAGTGCCACAATTTTTCTCTCCTCTCCCTCTCTTCCTGCATGGTTGTTCCCCAGTACTTCAAAAATGGTGACTTTCCTATCCAGTCCATCATAAAGTATTCTGTCCCGCTCCACCAATGTGTAGAGTCTCAGTTGTGCCATGGTGATCTCTTCATGGTGAGGGATGGAGACATTAAAGAGAAGAGGGTATTTCCGGATTCCAGTGACACCAATGGGGTGGGAAGTCAGATCTGGAAATGACAAAAATCAATAAAAATAAACACATCAGAACTATTCAGAGATATGCATGACTGGAATCCAGCCTAGCCCTCATGTTTACTTCAATAGGCTCTGGATCTGACCTGAAAGGAGTAAAAGAAAACTGCTGTACTTACTTAGGTGCTTGTGACAGTATTTATCAATCAAAAGTATAACAAGCAAATCATCTAATCTATTTATCTCATATTTTTATACATTATACCATATGCTTTTTCCTCATACATATAGGCAATTTAGCAAATGTTTTGTATTTATTGCTGCATTTTCCCTAAACCAGATTAGGAAATACAGATTTAGTGGACATGCCTACAAGGTCTGAGGGGATGGACTGCATAGAATCTGTACATTTTCCCATCTCTGAGGTGTTTTTGACTCTGGGATTGATATGTTTATAGAAAAATCTAAAATCTAAAAATTATAAAGCTACAAATATTGGCCCTTATCCAGCAAAGCACTTAAATACACAAGAAGTTCCATTGACTTTAATGGGACATTGGTATTTTCTGGTATTTGCAACCTCATCTGTTCTTTAAAAAGAAGAAAAATAATCAAAAGCACCAATCATAAGAAGCCCTGATTGCCTTCCCTTCCCATTGATGATAGTTGGGAGTTTGAAAGCGGTTAGAACTGGGCTGTATGTCTAGTGAGTGTGACCCACTTTAGAAATGGAAGTGACTTCGAAGGCTTCCCAGCCCTCACAATGCTGGAAAACAATCACATCTGCAATTGATACAGTCTGCGCCATGAGCTAATACTCCTGATGAACCACCATCAGAAAGTTCTACTGTTTCCAGCTGTGCAATTTCCATTATTATTTTTTGCTAATGCACAGAGATGACTACAAAAAAGCACTAAGTGATCTGCTCCATCTCTTTTATCAATATAATTGAAAGCACTTTATTTTTACCATACAAAAGGCCCATAAAACATAACATCCAGGTTCCCTAGTTGTTATGAACTTTCTAGACACACAAAGGAGAGACAACTGAAATAGTTCCTCTGTATTTTGAATGTATATAGAGAGAACATTTGTATTAGCATGTGAATATCTGAATCTATTCCTGTAGTTCTGCACTAGAAAAGAGAACAAGACCCTCCTGAAAAGGTAGGAAGTTATTCTAAGTTTGACATGGCCATTGCAGACTTCTTGGGATAATGAAAATGCTGCTTGATAACTCAATTGTGTTTACAAAAATGAATAGAACTGTGCATTGTTATTTACTAAAAATAATGGATACTGATTCATTGACAGTAGTGTAAACCTGGAATGATTCTATTGTCATCAATGGAAGTACTGCTAATTTACACTAGGAAAACACATAGGAGTCCCCTCTACCCCAATATATTGAACTTGCCCAATTATACTCCATTTATTTTCCTGTTTCTTTTTCATCTTAAAATTGCAAGTATCAGAAAAGGACAATACTCATTATTCCATATTCCTTAAGGGTCAGATTGTGAATCCCTCATCTACATTGATGAGCAGTCAGTCACAAAAGCGTTCCCATGGCTTTCAGTATGCATAAGTGGTCCGCAGTCCAGCCCTCAGTGAATTGAATGCTATCTGGATGCTGAAGACATGCACAGTTAAAGTGGATCTGAACTTTAAGGCTGCACCTCTTAAAACCAGAAATATGTAGCTGGATAAGAACGCACATGTCTGCATGAGGTATAGATTAACCTGTAACTAGTTATAGCATCTAGCTGAGTTGTCAAATTTAGGTCACATATACTCAGTCTTTGGTCTGTTATCTTGTAGTTTTGCATTTCATCAGTAAAACTGAGACTGACATGATAGAAAAGTCACTTTTATTTGACTTGTCACATGTAAAGCTGAGTTGTTAAAAATCAACTCATTCCTATTTACATGCAGAATGTTTTTGGGACATAAATGGTTTGTTGAAAAGACTTTTTAATATATTTCCCACATTAATATTCATGAACGCAGCATGAAGAAATCATCAGCAACTAATATGTGAGCCTTACATCCTTACATTCCCTTCATTATGCAGCCAATTGCAGGAAAATGTTGAGTTGCACAATACCAGTAATTGATTAAACTCATGATTTTATGCATTTCTAGTTAATTTTTTTTAAAAAATAGAAAATAATTTATTCCCTCAAAAATGAACACCAAGAGTTAGCAAAAGTCATCATAGAGAACTGCTAGCTATAAAAATTTCTGTATATCCTACTGACTTTACTTCACATGCCAAGCCAGGGGACCCATTAAAGATTAAGGGAAAATACTATTCCACCTTAGCCGTTTCATGCAGTACTGTCTATTTAGGAATTTATGAAGAAAATGTGCTTTGCAAATGAGAATTTGTACCACTGCATGGGTTGTGAAAGAGGTTTTCATGAAAGCAGGTTTGCCGATTAATTGAATAAGGAAAGTAAGTTAATATCTCTCTTTGGTAATATACAAATGATGCATATGCTTCCTGCGATGATGATGATTTATTTGTCTTACACACCCACAATATGCAAACATAAAAGAAGACATTGTCCCTATCCCAAAGTGCTTACCATCTCAAAGATATAAAATAGGCAAAGGATGGGGGGAAAGGATACATCAGACCAGCAATGAGGACAAGTTCCAAAGGGGTAGCTGTGTTAGGCTAGTCAGCAAAACAAACAAGGAGTACTGTGGCATTTTTAAAGAGTAACAAATTTATTTATTGCATGAGCTTTTGTGGGAGAAAATCCCACTTCTTCAGTTTCCCATTCTGTAAGTTTCCCATCTTCAAGAGTCTGACGAAGAGGGATTTTCTCCCATGAAAGCTCATGCGATAAATACATTTGCTAGTCTTTAAAAGTGCCACCAGACTCCTTGTTTGTTTTATCGGGCCAGCAATGTGATCTGATTGATTATAGGCACATGACATGTTAGTTTCTTAACCTCAGCTGCATCTCTAACTAATCACTGTGAATTCCTTGCCCCCCACCCCCTGAATTTTTCGCTGTAGGCAACACCCAGTCATTCTTAGTTCACTCAGAGGAGCATGTATCTTACCTTCATTTTTGAAGCTTCTAACAATATTTGCTGATGGCATTGAAGTCCTATCAGTGGCAAACCTGTTGTACAGCTCTAACATGTACTCTGGAGGCTCCACCTTAGCCGTTTCATGCAGGGGAATATCAGAGAGGTTCAATGTCTTCAGGAAATCATTTTTCATGTTCTGAAGCAGCGTGCTGAAATCGACACCATCCTGCTCTGAAAGAAGCTCATCAAAGAGGGGCACATCTTCTTCAAGGGAAGACTGCTCCAGACTCATGATGGGACTACAAGCTGCAAGATGCACCAACAGAGAGAGAGTTGCCCACAGCTGAATGGCTACGGCATCCATTCCTTCACTCTAGCCTCCAACCGCACTCAACCAGGTTTAGCTCTCGTGTGGGCTAAGTGGCTATTTTATCCTCTGGATTGTGTGCGGCTTGTGTCACAGAGTTGACAAGTTTGGAAACCCTTCCCTGAAGCTTGTGATCAGTCCTCTCCCCCCTCTCTCTCCCTCTCTCTCCCTCCACACCCCTCAAAACCAGGTCTCAGTAATTGGATATAACACGCTTTCTCCTATGGTAGCCTTGCCTCTCTTATCTCTTGGTAGTGTAAGCTGTCCACCAGATTTTCTGTTGCTATCTCACAAACTCCTCTCCCTTAATGAGCATTTTGTAAACATTCTGCACTTGGACTTTATGAGATAGGACAATTTTCTCCTTGGACAGGATCTGCCCTTTCTTTTCCCCTCTTGGAGCTGACTTTCTTTAGCATGCGTGGCCAACTTTTCTCCATGCAGCTTTGTTACGATTTCAGGCTAATATGCAAATGACACAGAACTTAGGCCTAGGACTTTGTATTCTAAACTCACAGTAAATAAAAGCCCCCTTAAATAGTAAGACAGCTACACCTGTGTCCTCTGTCCCCTACTCCAGAGCTCAGTGGTTCAGCCCAAGTAAAGGCTTTACTTAACTGAAAAGCATTTTGAGGTAGAGACCATCTTTTTGTTGACAAGTTCCAAAGCGGTAACCGTGTTCTGTTTCTACCGCACCTAGCAAAATTGGGGTCCTGGTCCATGCTTAGAGTTCCTACGCACCATGGTAATACAAATAATAAATAACAACAACAATAATCAGACCATGGGAGGCCCACAATGCAGTTGAACTGCTGCAATTGTATCAAGCAGTATGATGCAAAGACTTTGCACTAACTGCAGTGGTGTAATTGGGTTCTGGAGGAGCTGCATTGTGGAAAAGGGTTTGGGGACCATAGAAATGCAGGAAGGGAAGAGGCTGGGCATGGCCAGCAGATCTGCCTCTCCTACATACAGCACTCTTTACCTGTTCCTACTGATTTTGCTTCTAAACATTTCAGAGCAGAGCCCATGGTTAACTGGTGAGGCTGTTTTGGTTATCGGAAAACTCTGGTTTATAGAGAGGATAATTAGCTAAAATAAACACTGCTAAAAGCAAACAAGGAGTCTTGTGGCACTTTTAGGCTATATCTTCACTTACCAAAGTTAGTTCGAATTAGTTAATTCGAACTAACTAATTCAAACTAATTTTAGTTCGTTCAAATTAACTTAAATTTGAACTAGCATGGCCCCACTAGAGTGCTAGTTCGAACTAAGCAAGTGCCACGCATGGCACTTGCTTAGTTCGAATTAGTCAGTTGCATTAAGGTCAATGTGCCGGTTAGTTCGAACTAATATGGCCACACTGACTTAATTCGAACTAACTACTTCGAATTAAGGGTTAGTTTGAAGTAAAATGAGGTTTTACTAATTCGAACTAACTTTTCCTTAATTCGATTTAAGGAACTGCTTAAGTCGAATTAAGGAAACTCAAGTGTAGACACAGAGTAAATTAAGTCGACTTAAGCCTGCTTAAATCAACTTAATTTATAAGTGTAAACGCACCCCCCAAAGACTAACAAATTTATTTATCACTTGACCTTTTGTGGCAGAAAATCCAAATTACAAATCAAAGCTTCAAAGAGAGACTGCAGAGTTGGAATTCATATGCAAATTTGACACCATTGCCTTGAGCTTAAATAGAGATATCAGTTGGTTTTCTTATTACAAAAGGTGATTTTGCCTTCTCTCTGCCTCCATTCCCTCTAACATGCTGTTCCACACTGTTTGAATCTAAACTATTGCTTTGATTTGCTGAAACAGTCTGACCTGGTACTATGACTTACACTCCCTTGCATTAATTTTTCTCCCATTCTGCAAATTCTCCACCTTCAAGCCAAAGTGGGATTTTCTCCCACGAAAGCTCATGTGATAAATAAATTTGTTAGTCTTTAAAAGTGCCACGAAGTTCCTGGTTTGTCTTGCTGAACTAGACTGACACAGCTACCCCTTTGGAACTGCTAAGAACATTTGCTAATTGTCCTTTATTAATATAGGGCCAAATGTGATGGTGCCAGGCAGCACAGGTACCCAGTGACTGTATGTAGGAAGCACTGCTAGGAAGCACTAAAACAATCGCAAATGGCTCATAACATCTTTATCCTCCCCACACTGCATCTCATGTGTCTGGCTTGGCAGGTTGCTCTCACTGATGAGCTACATTACATCTAGTGTCATCATCCCATCTCCCACCTTTGCTGTAACTGGCACAAAACTAATCTTAAGGGCCATAGACTGCTCTTGATCCACCAGCATTACCTCAGGTTGCATCAACACATGGTTGCTCAGGGGCAGTATGCTGTGATCAGAACTGGTTGAAAACACACAAAATTTTTCACAGAAACATTCATCATGTTTTCTAAAAAACATTTTTTTGGGTAGGAGGTGTCAGAATTTGGAGTTTCTCGAAAAGTTTGAGTACCCCACATAAACAAATAAAACAAAACAAAATGTGTTAGTTGAAAGTTTTGACCAGCTCTTATTGTGATGATTCCATGCCCAAGACACTCTGCCTGTTTCTGTGCACACTGAGCACAAGGTACTTCATTGTGACAGCAAAATTAAGACCCAGGCCTTTCTGCTCCAGAAGCACAGCCCTCTTGCACTTTATACAAAGGAGACTATTTATTAATAGCACAGGGTCTCTGTGCTTCATTGGAGTTATGTCAACAAGAACTAAGGACTACAATGCCTTGACTCAAACAGCAAAGCTCCATTCTTCTACTGAGGCTTCCAGTTATGATTAAGCACATCCCGTACATTTCGTCCATCTTCTTATTGTAACTTTCCATCTATTGGACCTACCATTTTTTCTCAAAGAAACCAACTTCAGCATTGGCACAAAGGACACAACTCTTGCTAACTTCACTAAAGTTGCACTCCCTTAAACAGCTTTTGAATTAGGACAATTGTATTTATTCAGGTTATTTTCACAGGCTATGTCTACACTTGAAAAGTTAGGTCGACTTTATGAAGTCGACTTAATAAGGTCGACTTTAAGTCGACTTAAAGTGGACCTTATTAAGTCGACTTCATAAAGTTGACCTAACTTTTCAAGTGTAGATGTGGCCCCTTTCTGGCCTTATTAAGTCGACAACATTTTAAGTCAACTTTAAAAGGTCCAAGTAGGCACTACTCCACATCTCCACTGGCTTAAGTCGACTTAATAAAGTCAATTTAAGCGCTAGTTCGAATTAAAATGAGGTGTTATTAATTCGAACTAATTTTTCCTTAATTCGACTTAAGGAGCAGCTTAAGTTGAATTAAGGAAAGCCCAGTGTAGACGCAGAGTAAATTAAATTGACTTAAGCCTCCTTAATTTGTAAGTGTAGATGCACCCACAGAAAGACATTTTACTTAATTAAGAGCAACGAGACATACATTTATTTTTACTACAAAAGTTTAACAAAATAAATGGCCAAACTTACTTTTATTGTTACACATAGGCTCAGTCAGAACCAGACACTCCTGTGCTTTGAATGAACATTCAGAGCTCGATCTGAATTTCCTGGTTATCAATGGCTATGTCTACACTTAGAAAGTTAAGTCGACTTTAGTAAGTTGCCTTTATTAAGTCGACTTTAAGTCGACCTTATCAAGGTGACATAGAGCGTCTACATTAGACTCCTATGTCGACTTAAGGCAGAATTTATCAAGTCGACGTAGAGAGTCTACACTACTCTTAAATCGACTTGGGGGGGTTGGAGGGGTGTCGTGGGAAGTTTGGCAGCGTGGCAGCAGAGAAGGTCTCCTCTCCCCCGGCCACGCCTTCAAAACAGGAAGTGAGCTCAGCTCCTTCCCATTGTGTCTGGCAACTTGGAGCCTGAGCAGGTCATGGAGCAGCCTCTTCTCCTTCTCTTCTCTACCTAAACTAACTTCATAGTAGAATTTTATACTCAAGCTGTTTGGTTGTCAGATGTTTGTACAGCCAGTGTCTGGCTGAGACCAGGCAGGGCCCAGATCTTGCTTGAAGTTGTTTCAAGATGGAGAGTCCCAGGCAAAAAGCCCGAAATCATTTGACTTGGGGGGTTGGGGAGGTTGGAGGGGTGCATCATGGGAAGTGTGGCAGCAGAGATGGTATCCCCTCCTCTGGCCACATCCTCAAAACACGAAGTGGACTCAGCCTCTTCCCATTGTGCCTGAAAACTCAGAGCCTGAGCAGGTCATGGATCTGCCTCTTCTCCTGCGCTTTGTCAGCCAGCTGAGTGACACCTGCCAGCTAGTGTTAAGGCTTCTTTGGCTGCGGAGCAGGCCTGTCTGGTGACACGCCAGCACAGAGGAGGACAACAGCCTGCCTCCCCGCCCAGCTGCTCCAGCAAGCTGCTGCGGGCACTGCATGGCACTCCGTGACTCGTTGCCTCCGGGCACCTGAGGCTGGCAGTGACTGGTGGGAGCGGATCATCCTCACCACCTGGGATGATGATCTGTGGCTGCAGAGCTTTAGGATGAGCAAGTGGACCTTCCTTGAGCTCGTCCATGAGCTCACCCCAGTTCTGCAGTGCATGGGCACCCAACTCCGACCCGCCCTGCCCATAGACAAGCAAGTGTCCGTCACCGTGTGGAAGCTGGCAACCCTGGACTCCGACCACTCCATGGCCCAGCAATTTCGTATCAGGAAGGCCACCATGGGGACTGCCCTTATGCAGGTCCGCAGGGCAATCAACCGGTTCCTGCTTGCCCACCCCATCACGCTGGGCAACCTGCACGAACTCGTCAACGGCCTCGCCCGACTCGGCTTCTCCAACTGTGGTGGCACTGTGTAGGCCACCCACATCTCTATCCGAGCCCCAGAATACCACGTCAGGGACTATGTCAACTGCCAGGGTTACTACTCCGTGGTCCTGCAGGCCCTCGTGGACCACCGCATAATCTTCCAGAACATCTATGTGGGCTGGCCGGGGAAGGCATATGATGCACGGATCCTGCACAACTCCGCTCTGTACAGGTGCATGCAGGCGGGCACCTTCTTCCCTGACCACACCATCACCATCAGGGACATGTAGGTGCCAGTCCTGATCCTCACTGATGCTGCCTACCCCTTGCTTCCCTGGCTGATGATGCCATACACGGGCCACATGGATGCCAGCAGGGACCTCTTCAATTGGAGGCTCAACTGGTGTCGCAGCGTCATCGAGCGTGCCTTCGGCTGTCTCAAGGCCCGCTGGACGGCCCTCCTGACCCAGGAAGTCGTCAGAGCATGCTGTTACCTGCACAACCTCTGCTAGCTGCAGGGGGAAAGGGTCCCCCGTGTCTGGGAAGCCGAGGCCGAGTGGCTCGCTATGCAGTATGAGCAGCCCGATGACACCCTGCCCTGGACTCAGCGGGTCCAGCGGCAAGCACAGCTCATCCGGGATGTGCTGAGGGCCCAGTTCGACAGCAAGGAGCACCAAGGGGTGGGCCTGCTACCAGGCCCTGTCACCTCCACCACCTGCCCATGCCTGCCCCCCCCACGCACCCGTCTCCCTCCCCAATAAAAAGCATGACACACTGTATAACAGTGTTCAGGGTGTTTATTCAGAGGGGAAAATGAGAGTTGGGAGCTGTGGGGTTTGGGAAGTTTGGGGGGGAGTGAAGGGGGTCGGAGGAGTGAGTGGGGTCAGGGGGAGTGAAGAGGGTTGGGGGGGAGGGGCTGGTGCTAGTGGCCTCTGGAAGGTGGGTCCCGGGCTTGCAGACATCCGCCCCAGGTCCTGGCCTGCCGGCAAGGAAGGCTGCCTCTGGGGCGCAGGGTGGGGCCTTGAGAGAACAGGCACTCCTCCAGGTGCTCCAGGGACTGGGTCTGTTGCTCCATGAGGTCAAGCATGAGCTCGAGCAGCTTCTGCTCGTCCCTCCGCAGCCCCTGCTCGACCCTCCAGTGGGCACCCTCCTGCTCCTGCTGGGCGCTGGCCTCCCCCTGCTCCAGCACCGCAGTCTTGTCCCCCGAGCCCTCCTCCTGGTCATCCTTGAGGGAGGGGGCTCGGCAGAGTCGATGGTGGGCTGGCAGGCTGCCGCTCTCCTGGCCCAGACAGGCATCCAGCTGCTGGTAATACTGGCAGCTGGTGGGGGCTGCCCCATCCAGAGTGTCTCCTCCCGGGCTTTTTGGTAGCCCTGGCGGAGGTCCTTGATCTTGACCCAGACCTGCTGGGTGTCCCGGGTGTGGTCCTTAGCAACCAGGGCCTGGGAGATGGAGGCATACACCTCCCGGTTGTGATGGCTGCCTCACAACTGAGAGCTGACTGCCTCGTCCCCCCAAATGGCCAGCAGGTCCAGGATTTCCTGGTGGCTCCAGGATGGGGCCCACGTGCGGCGCTGGCTCTGCTCTGCCCTGTTCCAACGCAGCAGGTCTGTCCATCTCTGGGGAGCAGGATGGTCAGGGGTGAGACCTGCCCTGTGGTTGGCCAGGACAGGCTCTTCCTGTGCCAGGGACTCTGGGAGGGAGGTCAGGGAGGAAGGTTTGGAGGCCATGGAGGTCAGCTTAGGGCTACTCTGCATCTACACTGTCTTAGATCAACTTAATGAGGTCGACTTAAGCATTATGTCAACCTAAGAGGAGGTGTTATTAGGTTGACTTAACTTTTCCTTAGGTCGACTTAAGGAAGTGCTTAAGTCAACTTAAGGAAAGCCCAGTGTGGACGCGGAGTAGTTTGAGTCAACTTAGGCCTCCTTAGGCTGACTTAATTTGTAAGTGTAGACGCACCCTATGAGTCTGAATCTGATCCTTCCAATCTTAGTGTGTATCTGAATTTTGTGGTTTTGTGCATCTGAGCAGCTAAAAACTTTGTGAGGTTTTGGATCTGAACCCAGATCTTCGCTATTCATTACTTAAAAAGTGAAAGTGCAACCTTCCTTTCTTGAGCGATTCAGCTCTTTGCGATGCTGCATTGTGAGGGGTGACCTTATATCCATAATGAAACTGAGACTAAGGAAGTCACATGTCACTGCCTACAAGTACTTCATGGTTTTCTATAGTAGAGTGTCTTTGTCTGATCATTCCAAGTGGAAACAAAAGGACTCTAGCCAGTTTGGAAAAATATATTCTGACAGAGCCCATAAGGCTGTAAATTTGCTGCAAGAATTGTACTGAGCTACAAACAGATGTGGTTTCAGATTCAGAAGGTCCTGTTTTTTGACTGACTTGTCTTATGCCTCTTTGTTCCAGAAACAATACAGAGCCATAATTTCTGCTCTTCAGCTTTCGCAATCCTTTGCTGCAATCTCAGCTTCTTGCCATGTTCTGTTTTTTACATGAGGATTTATTTCCGATATACCGCTTGTTGTCAGCACCAGGGACATGCATGAAACTTGTCCAAAGCCTGTAGGTTTAATTGATTTTGCATCTAAATGTGCTTAGCTTTTGGAAGGAGCTGAGCATCTCCAAGAGGTACTGCAGGCCCTCAGCTGTCACTGAAGTCACTGGATGTTGCAACTGCTCAGCACCTCAATGGAGTGAGCTCTAAGACTATGTCTACACTTGTAATTTTAAGTCAACTTTAACTAAGTCCACTTTAAGTCAACTTAGTTAAGTCGACTTAGTGCGTCTACACTTAAAATTAAAGTCGACTTAAAGGGGAACTTACAAAGTTGACCTAGAGCGTCCACACTGGATGCCTAGGTCGACTTCTAGGGGGACCTTGGGCAGGTCCACGGTGGCGGGGGGGGCACCCCTTGTGTGCTATGGGGCAAAGGGGGACAGGGACCCTGGCAGGGCATGTGGGCAGGGTGTGATGCTGTCTGGATTTAGGGAAGCATTTATGATATTATTTTCTATTCATATATCATAAATGCTATAATCCATAGGAACTATGGCATGTTTGGTATCAATAGAAAGGTAGTCATTTGCTGGGAATGATTATATAGTTTATGTCTAGGAATTGTCTTTGGATTAGAAGTTAGGAATTTGGTTGTTAATCTATACTTTAACTTGTGAGAGTCTGTGTAAACACCTGAGACATGCTGTCTACAACCATTGTCTCCTTAATGTTAAGGAATCTGCCAGCTACAATGGGCCCAGGGAGTAACCTGATGAGCCATTAAGGACACAATGGTTGTATTCCTTATGTCCTTATTCCTCCGGCAGGGAGGGCATTGGTGTAGTCCTGGGGTAGCCCTAAGTCGACTTAGGGCTACCCCATGTCTACACTGGCTTAATTCGACTTTAAAAAGTTGAATTAAGCCTTAAATCTAATGAAATCTAGGTTTAATAAAGTCGACTTAATTTTCATTAAGTCGACTTTATTTTCCTTAAATCAACTTAAGCAAGCTGCTTAAATCGACTTAAGGAAACTGTAGTGTAGATGCAGGGTAAATTAAGTCAATTTAAGCAAGCTTAAGTCGACTTAATTTACAAGTGTAGACGCAGCCTAACTGCCCTTATCTTTAGTACATGGTCATATCGGCTCTTCCTTGAAAAATGGACAGAAATGACAAACCCTTATCTCTGTTTGAGTCTAAGCAAAACCCTAGATTCAAACACTTCCCAGCATTGAAATGCAGATCTGCATCTAGCAGTAATGAGATTCAGGGCTGGAAGTGGGTTTTGTGTGTGAGTGTTTGTTAGGAACCAAGGTTTTGGTTTTGTTCTCACTCTGTGTCTGTGAGTTGCATTTTATGATTCCAAAGACTATATTTGGCCCTCTGCCGTGTGTTGAGACAAAGTCTTCTCTCAATTAAACAAATGCTAATCCAGAATAATTCTAGTGGATTCACTCCAGATTCTCGCCACTGTAGATTAGACTCTCTGACCCATAGTGGAAGTTTAGTTTGGCTATAAAATCACAAAGCATTATACAGACTGCATATTTTGCAGTCAGAGAACACAACATACCTAAGTAAAGATCGGAGTACAAGAGGTAATCTGAGATATATCACTAATCAATATTTTGTTACGTGAAAAATTACAGCTCAAGCATTCTAAGTCTCTTTGCATTTCATCTCTTGTTTAATAACTGTTTGAACAACTCTCCTAAAGGCAACACAATCTACTATCTTCTACAAACAAGCCACTGCTAAATATCTTAGCTCACATAGCTTAGGTCCTGTGCATCTGTTGGGAGGTTGCCAGATGTACAGTACCACTAGATGACATCTGGTGTAAAAACAATTTCCTGTTTCCTTTGCTTTGCAAGATGAAGAATTTAAACCATGCAGCTTTCTTACTGAATTAAAAGGCTAGATTGCACAACCTAGAAATAAAGCTAGGATTTATTTCACTTTTCAACTAAAAAAATTTAAAAGAATTACATTTTTCTCATAAACAGTCTGTTATACACGTGACATAGGTGAGCAAAAAAGAAAACTGCCTTTGAGCTAAAGACACAAACTGATGCTGTACAGATTTAGCAGGCTACCTGGAGAGGGACTACTACTGATCATTGCTATTATTATTAACTTTTGGTGTTAACAATTTTCGGGTTTATGAGCAATAAGTGATGTGGCAGGCAGGCAGCATTGCAGGAAAAAGATCTTTACAGAGCACAGAGGCCACTGTTATGTGCAAACAGGCCTGGGTTAGATTTAGTAGCCTCGCCCAGCAACTGTTAGTATACGAGCTACTCTTAGCCTCCAACCTGACTCTCCTTCTCCTAAAATTTATAATCAGATTTAATTTACTTTTTTTATTACTGGTAGCTAATCTACTAACCTGGACAAAATGCTCTAAGCCTTTTTAGCAAGGATCAGGAGAGAGAATAGCATAAAAAATGAAAGATTATTTTAATTAACACCCAAGTGGTCGATACAGCTCCACTCTTTTTCTCTGTTTGTTTAACAGGTAGCTATTCTGGGATGAAAGCATTGGGAATGGCTCACTTGCTGGTTGATTCTCTGTATTTTAAAGTCTTTAAATCATGATCTGAGGACTTTAATAACTCAGTCATAGGTTAGAGGTTCATTACAGGAGTAGGTGGGTGAGATTTTGTGGCCTGCATTGTGTAGGAGGTCAGACTAGATGATCATATTGGTCCCTTCTGACCTTAGAGTCTATGGCTATGTCTATACTGGCAATTTAAGTCTACTTAAGGAGGCTTAAGTCGACTAAAATTAAGCCACGCCTACATCAGATTTTCATTAAGTCCACGTAAGAAATTCCTGAAGTCGACTTAATGAAAGCTTAAGTCAACTTAATAAGAACCACTCATTAGGTTGACTTAAGCCTTAAGTCGACTCCTTAAGTCGACTTAAGGATGGTGTGGACATTTAAGTCCACTTTGTTAAGTCGACTTAAGGGTGGTTAGGTTGACTTAACAAAGTGGACTAAGTCGACTTAAAGTTAAGTTGACTTAGTCCACTTTGTTAAGTCAACTTAATAAGGTCAACTTTAAGTCGACTTAAAGTCGACCTTAGTAAGTTGACTTAACAAAGTCGACCTAACTTTTTCTAGTGTAGACATTACCTAGGAGTCTATGAGTCACTGATATCTCCATTAACATGGGGACTGATCCTACTCCCACTGAAATCAATATTTCTATATTGATGTCAGTGTGCTTTCCAGAGATGTGTTATGTAATATGAGCGACAAGTCAAAGAAAGAGAAGATACATTTTTTTCTTACCAATACATTTGTACCTGTGCACAATATGGCACAGATAATGAAAACTCAGACTTCTTTCTGGGCTGAAGCTGATCACAACTGGGTAAGGAGGCAATGTCATCCCAGCACACAGAGCGTGGCTCATTTGATATTATTTAAATGTTATTTCGACCTCCCCTTGCAGATATTGACCTTTGTCAGAGGTGGGATGTGTCCTGGTTCAATGTGATGTCATGGTTTTTATAGTCCTATTTAAATTGGGGAACCTGGAACAATCAATAGACAAGAGAAAGGATCTTTCCTCCTTTAGGTGCTGAGCATGTCATGGGTGATATTAAGCACCCTTAATTCCTGTTGACATCAGTAGGAGTTGACAGTGCACTGTTCGTGGGAACAGCTCTGCTTTTCCAAAAGTCATTTCCTAATGGAAGGTGCTTCACAATGGAATCTGACCACGGATCACCCACACCTTCTTACTTGCAGTGATCCCCTGGGGTTTCTTCTCTCGAGAAGTGGTCTCTGAAGGAACGTGTGACTTATGCTTGGTGCTGAAAGGCTGGAAAAAGAAGCAGGGCTTTTAGGAAGTGTCAAGGTCAATGATATGCTATGATGGAAAGGGTGTGATTCTTGCTTGTACAAGAGGAAGTGAGGAAGAAGAATGTGAAGTGGTTTTTAATGGGGTCTCACCTCTCATTAGTATGATTATTTTTTAAGTGATGATCACTTGTTTTCATTATCGTGCCTAGCACTGAGCCTCCCCTGAAGAAAATGTGTGATACCCAAAGTTTGCCACTGAATTTTGGATTTGAATTTGTAGGTCATTCTTTTTCAAGTCTGGTACAAGTTTGTTAGTTAGTTGAATAAGGTCTTGTGTGTTTCTCATGTTGTGAGAAATTCATCCCATGAATCCAGTAAGATAGGTTTTAAATATATAGTTCCTATTGCCTTTAGAGAATTCTAATAACTCTTAGCATCTAGATACAGAGCTGGTTGGGAAACTATTTTTTTCTTTACAAGCTTTTTCATTTTTCTTGTAATTTTTTTTTTGGTTGCAATAATTAAAACACTGACAACCTGAACAGCAAAAGTTATTTAGTTTTCAGCAACTGAGAACTGAAATGTTTTGGTTCAAAACCAGAACAGTTTCTGTAAAGCAAAATTTTTCAGTTTTCTGACAAAAATGTGAAATACTTAAAAAATTATGCAAATATTTCAATTTAATCAAAGGCACTTTTTGGAAAACAAAAACAAAACAACCCCAAACAAAACATATTTCAATGGAAAATTTTTGATCATCTCTAGCATATTTCACAGGCACTTTTCAACCCAGCTAAGGACAGGACTCCAGCTTTTAACCTACCCCAGGTATGACAAAAATTGTGATCCAGTGTGTTCTCTTTAGGACCTTTCTTTCAGAGATGGGGTCAAGAAACAAATTCTACATCCATAACCCCAGACGTCCTTCAAATCCAAGGAGATTCTTAACTGGTATCTAGTACAGACTTATCTCCAAACAAGAGAACTCAAAGAATTTCCCAAGTAGCAGTTAATTGAGCTTCAAAGTGTTCTGTACGTGTTATTGGTACAGCTGCTTGACTTTTTCATTGCAAATAATATTCGTTGTGCATGGAATTCATTTGAAAGCCCTTTGTTTTGGTCTGCTTACAAATTGCTCATGATCTGACCCACATTTCTATGAATGAATTTATTATTTGTAAGTATTCACCATGTGAATAAATATTTTTTTATTAGTATTTATATGACAGTAGTGCCCAGGGTCTCAACTGAGATCAGCACCACATTGTGGTAGGTGCTGTACATACAGTGAAAGACAACTCTTGCCCCAAAGAGGTTGCAATATAAATAAGTGAGCAAAACAAAATGTGAGAGCAAGGAAATATTATTACCCCCATTGTACAGATGGGGATCTGTGGCATAGAAAGATTAAATGATTGCCTGAGGTCACACAGGCTAACTGGGACAGAGCCAAGAATTGAACCCAGATCTCTGCAACTCAGCTCTAGTTCCCTGGTTTAATCCCTAGCAGATATGCCTTCTCTTCCCAGACATATAAGTGATTTGCCTTTCAATACAAAGCTGGTTTTGTTTGTGATTAGGATGTAGCAGCCATTAAAACCCCTATCTTGTCACACTTTCAAAAATGAGTGCCTTTTCAATGAATAACAGAGCGCTAAAACTCCCAGTCACATTGGGCCTTTTCTACTTAAGCAATGTGAGATTAATGAAGGTGAAAAGTGTGTCTTTTCAGGGGACAGCCTGTGCAATATTTCAAGTCCAAACATTGTATATTCTTATAAACCCATGGAAAAATCTCCTGAAAAATATACACGTTTTATCCACTACAGGATGAAAGTACATACATAGAGGATGCTACAATAACATTCTGTAACAGTGTTTGTGTCAGATCTCAAAATCTAGATTTGTATGCACGGGAACCTTACTGCAGCCAATATAAAGATAAGGGCCATTAAAAAAAATCAGATCTGGCAGATTTTGAACAAACTTTAAGTCTGAGGTCACTCAAATGTAAGGATTTTGGGTCAAGATACCTCTTTAATTTGAATGACAACACCCTGTGCACGTACCATGAGGGGAAGTGATGGAGCAACATAAGCCCTGCCAGTGACTGCAGTGACAGGTGATACGACGTTTTCCAAAATATGGGCATCAAATTATTAGGAAAATTTCCTCCAATGGTCTCCATCAGAAGATGGTTGCGGCATGAGGTAACTGTTGGATGTGATATGGGAGATAAAGGAGAGTGTGACACTGACCGTGTGATGAGCTTCCAGTCGAATAACTAAAATTAGTTTCCAGTCCCACGTCTCACTAAGTCCTTATTCCCATCTGTCTTGGTTCATGGCTGCTCTTGGGTTCCTTTCCATATATGGACCGTTACCAGCTGGTTTATTTTCTGTTGTTACTGGAAATGCAAAAGGTGGCATTAAGGGGTGGGGAGTGGAGGAGGGGAAGAAATCCAGAAAGAGAGAATGTGACAATGCTTTAAATATTTAGGACATGCATTAGCCATATGCAAGTCATTGGGCTGATAGGGGTAATTGGGTAAAATTCTATGGTCTGTGTTATACAGAAAGTCAGACTAGATGATCTAATAGTGCCCTCTGGCCTTAAATTCTGTGAGTCAATGAAACAGGAACACAAGGGATCACAAAGCCTCTATGATGGTGAGACGCGGGAAAGCAGTTGTGTGGCCATGCTGGCAGAGAGGGATTTGTGGAGCATGTTAAGTAAAGTAACATGATCGTGTGGCGTCCCTTAGAAGAGAGCTTTGAAACGTCCATCACTAGCTCAATGTGGGAAATCTGTGGCACCCCTTTATTTTCAGGTATGTCGAGCGAAAGGAATGAAGAGCAGGGAAGGTATTCTGATGAACTGGGTACTTGCCTGGAATTTAGGAAAGCTAGATTCTATTCCTCTCTCTACCACTTAGCTGCTAGATCGTGGCCACCTCATTTCATGTCTCTGTTTAGACCAGGAGTCGGCAACCTTTGTTGGCCCCATGCCAGCCCCTCCCCTCCACCCACCCCCCAACCGTCAACAGGTGCTGGGGATGGGGACAGCAGGAAAAGGATCCCTCCTCTGTTGGCCCCAATCCCCAGATGGGGGCAGGACCAACAGCGTATGGGAGCCGCATGCGGGCTCTTCCCTGCTGGCCCTGCCCTCTCCGCCTCCCTTCCCCTGCCCCACTGAGGATCAGGGCCAGCAGGGGATGGGAGGTGCATGCACCGGCTCTTCCTTGCTGGACCCACACCTGAGCTGGTGATCAGGGCCAAGCGGGAACAGGAGCCATGTGCGGTTTGGGCCCAGGCCCGCTTTGGGCAGGGCCAGCAGCAGGGAGCAGCCACAGGAGCACAGGGTGGGTGGCCAGCATGCCGCTGTAAATAAACATGCATGCCAGGTCTGGCACACATGCTGGGGGTTGCCAACCCCTAGTTTAGACTAAGCTCTTTGAGCAGGGAATTTCTCTCACAATATGTTTCTGCAGCAAACAGTAGGATGGGGCCCTGATCTTAGTATAGGACTCTAGACACTACTCTAATGCAAATAAACAATAATAACAAACCCTTCACCCTAGCAGAGAGTCTGAGTAAATGGGTTTTAGATTTGATGGACATGAAAGGACATTCTAAGGAAATAGTTACATTAACTGGGTTGTAGGTTCCTGGAAGCACACTGGTTGCATCAAATTCATGGGGTTTGGTAGTGGCAGAGAGTGAGAAGTAAAAGTTGTCCCTTTACTTATGTTTTTGCGGCCATAAATATTCCCACACGGCAGATCATACTGATGTATTAAAGTCCTCTGCAGTTATTAATGAATTTAAAATGTAAACATTAAACTTTATTAGAGCTTGCAAACTAACCGCAGAATTGGAGATGATGGGAGGAACTAGGAGGCCCACATTGCCGACATGTTGCTGTGCTGTTGTATACAGAATCCCAGATAGCTCCCAGAATGCTTGTTTCCATCATAGTTATTTGGAAGGGTACTTGTTTTCTGGTGTGTTTGGTTCTTTATTATTATTATTGTTATTATCAAAAAAAGGCAACGTGTGTTCTAATGCTGCTCCATTATGCATTAAAGTACAGAAACCAGCCACTCTATGGGACAAGGGTGCAGCAAGCACCAAAGCACAATGCTTGAAATATAGAAACAAGTCAACATGACCCTCTTGAAGAATGACAAAATGGATTTACCAAATCTGGCTCCCTTCCATAAGTTACAGCATTAGTTTTTCTCCTTTTTCAGCCTTTTAGTCCTTCCTTGGACCTGATATAGCAGAGCATTTAAATATGTGCTTAACTTTAAGCGCGTGAGTATTCCAAACAAAGTCAAGTTAAATGGGTGTGTCATAAAGCCTTTGGAGGACCAGGCGGTTTAGCATGCAGGGCACCCAGTATCATCTGTCGGAGTGAAAGCCTTTCAGTTCAGTTCCTCCACCACGGAGAGGATTCGCTCCACATCAAGTTCAATGTCCTTGCCCTCTTCTTATCAGGGGAGGAGTAAGGAATGTGCCTTATACCCCTCCTGCAGCAAGGGGGGCACAGGTCCTCTACACCAACCCAGGACCCTGTGAGAGTCAGCACCCTGAAGTGACCTTGGAGATACTCTCCCTGGCTTGCTTCCTACCCTCTGTCTCTCCCTTTTGGCTCCAAGTCCAATATAAGGTAACCAAAGAAAAAGACAACTAAGTCATCTGTCCCACCTGGACTCCTGGTATTCACAGGGGCTTCTTTGGGCACCCCTTGTCCAGTAGGCCTCAAGATAGTCCTGTCTTCCTCCCCAGTCTCTTCCTGACTGAGCTGCATTGCTCCCTTTTAAGGTTTCGCACCAGCTGGAGCATGCTCTGCAGACCTGGAGTCGGGGGGTGGGGCTAGCTGGGCTCAGGAATGTCCTTTTACCCCTTTGGGTAAATGTTCCTTTTACCCCTTTGGATTCAGTGTGGGGTTTATTCACCTCATTGTAGGGTGCTCAATTTAGCTGCCGAATGGAAAACTTCATCAAGAAATCTCAAACTCTTGTTACGTTTGTGTGTGTGCATGCATCCGTGTGTGTATTCTTATACCACTGGGGGGAAAATCATTTAAAATTTAGTACCTGTCAACACTGAAAAAGTTAACAAATCTGTGTTCTTCAGCTGGGGATCCTTTTCTACTTTAGGAAAGGAGGCAGCATGGACAAGGGCTTAGAGCAAAATGCTGGGAGCCAGGACTCTGGTTCAATTGTCACTTCCTGTGATGCACTTTGTGGCTGTGGAGTGTCACTCGCGTCCTGACTTCTGTAACAGAGGTCTAATAATGTGCCCCTCAGGGCGTTGTAAGGTTTAATCAATTCTCATTCGTAAAGTGCTTTTATATCTTCAGCTAAAAAATGGCAGATTCCTGTGTTGTGAAGTTACCTCACATAGCATAGCAGGCATGTTATTTAATGCAACTGTGGCTATTTTCACTCCACTTCACTGGGTCATCTCAGCACAAAACCCTAAAACAAAAAGAACTGGGGAAGTTCCCAGTGGCCATGTTTCGAATTTTCTCCCTCATCATTGAGCTCTTTAATTATAACTGGCAGTCAGTTGGGTGTTGCATCAGACAACTCCTTGGGGAGCTGCTGTGACGCTGAAAAAAGCAAGAAGACTGACTGAAATCTTTTCACAAATTTCCATCTTTGTTCCAGTCTCCTGGTGCTCCATCTTCCTCAGCTGTGTCTTGGATTGCTATTTCAATAATGTCATACTTTTCCTTAACAAGAATTCCATTTAAAAAATACTCTATGAACCCTAAAAGGACAAAATTCCAAGGAGCAAGTATTAAATGTATCATGTTCTTTCTTATACAGCTGTGGATGAAAGGGTGTTGTTGGACAAAAATGTAGGAGATTGGAGGTCTAATAAAGAAATTATTTTAATTGATAACTATAATCCTCTCCCAGGACTTGATCCTGCATCTGCTGAAATCAATCATTAGTGCTAGATGTGGCCATAAACTGTAATATAATTTCAACAACTCACAAGCAACTCAATGAAACAAGAATCAGCAAAAGTAGACAAATTTGTCTAACATTTATTTTGTTTAATACATTGTATGGGTCTGCGTAATAAGCTCAGCTGCAAGAAGCCATAAGATCTGAAAATATAAAGTTTATTATGTCTAAGGGCTTGTTGCTATGGACATTTACTTCACAATAAGATGGGAGATAAATCTACCCTGAACTAACCTGCACACACTAAATGATTGTGTGGACCCTGGTATCACATACTAATTATTCTGTAAAGGATTTTGATCTATCTTGATTTGAAATGGGAGCAAAGTAAAGCACACTATGAAACATTTAATGTGCAGTAGGCTAGTGTTGGGCAGATTTATACCCCAGCTTGCTATAAACTAAGTGTTCATGTAGATAAACCCTGAGATTCTGGAAACTGATGCATCAGATTCTGTAACAGACAAACATTATATATATATATATATATTATGTAACAGAGAAATAATACATGGGGTTTATTTTTGTTCCTGATTTTGGAAGATAGCCCAGGTGTTGCTCAACTTTAACAATGGAACTGATGGTGATCCCAGAAAATATGTGCTGGTCAGCATTCCTATGCATCTGGGCCAGATGCCTGTTCATAGACCAGTGCATTAAGAATCTCCTCTATTCTCTTCATCAGCATTTTGAGAAAAATCTTATGGCTCTTCAAAATTAAACTGATGGTCAGTTGATGTCCAAAATGTGGCTAATGGAAAAGTGATTGTAAAAATGACAGTCTTAAAAACCAAGGTCTGCATAGAAACTGACTCTTCGATGGAAATAATTGTAAAGGTAAGATACCTTTCATCTAATACCGTTAGATGAAAACTTCCCATTCCTCACTGTAACACAACATGGTGTTCACTGATAGATCGGCAGCTCAATCTCAGAAGCCACATGAGCTACATGTATATAGTCAAAGACCTTTCTCTGCTTTCTATCAATCCATATATATCTATATATCCCATCCCCATCACTGTAATACCTGATCACCTCTGCTTGGGAACTGCAGGTGTTAGATATACATATAATTATTACTTTTATATCAGTGCACAATTTTCAAATTTCAAAATTCTGAGGCAATACTAATGATATTTCTCAATCTGAATAGCTGATGTTAAAAAAATCAGGAATAATGTTCAATTAAATGTACATCCCTGTAATTAAAATTGGGCATAAGCTTTTGTGGGCTGCAACTCACTTTGTCAGATGCAAGTGGGTTGCAGTCCACGAAAGCTTATGCCCAAAGAAATTTGTTAGTCTTTAGCGTGCCACAGAACTTTCGTTGTTTTTGCTATATACAGGCGAACATCGCTACCCCTCTCTAAGTAAAGCAAATCCCTTTCCTGCTATACTGGGTATGAATTTCTTGAATTTCAAAATTTTGATTTTTAAAAATATAGGGGGGACTTTTTAATGATTTTTTGATGAATTTTCTCCCTCTTTTCAACCAACATTTGCTATTAATTATAAGTATTACTACTACAAGTATTTAACATGTATAAAATAGGCCTGACAAATCCTGTATTTGAAGGCCTTCCCCAGATGCTTCACCCCATAATGATACCAGCAGAATCTGTAGGCACTAGCCTGGGTGAATCTGTAACTTGCTTTACATCAGGCTTCACATCTCCCATTTTTCTCAGCATCGCTTGGCAAATAGGAGTGTCTTATGAGGTGTGGATGGCAGCTTATCTTATTGAGAGCATGGAACAAGCCCCTAGCAGTCTCTGGTGTTAAATGGCTCTACTTATCTGTAACTAGTGGCAGAGTGCCCTGGCGTAGCTCTCAGTGCAATGCCCCTGGGACCTCACTTAGTGTGGGGCTGTCACACACCTCAAAACATGCTCAGAACAAATTTCTGAATCATGGACATTTCTTTCGGAGAAAGCTACACCCATTTCACACAGCAGAAGATTGAAAAACTGCCACTAGGGACTCAGGGGCCCAGCCTGAGTCAGCAGTGAACTTGAGCTCTTCTGTCTAAAGTTAAGGAGTCCTCTAAATGCTTTGCAGACTAGGGATGGACTTAATATATAAGGACTTAAATGATTCACTGAATAAGAGTACCAGTGCAGGAATTACTGGGTGAAATTCTTCAACCTGTGTTCAGCAGATCAAGGCAGGTGATCATAACAGTTCATCGTGGTTTTAATATCTATGGGCAAGATTCTGTGCTGTCCTTCTAAAAGCTGGTGTAATCCACCAGCGAGTGTGTGTTATAAAACCCCTTCTATGCCAAGCCATGGAGATACAAAGCCCCTGGCTATGATATTTTAGCTTAAGACACAGCAATTTATGCTTTCAGCTCCAGAGGTACCTGGTTCAGACTTTGTTTGTTGACCCTTGGCAGGGGATCTATTAACACTTGCCAGTGGATTACACTGGTAGTATAGAAAATGCAGCTAGGAGGTTTATGGTGGCTTTAGCCTGGAATCTCCAGTGTTGCATCTTTACCCCTCAACATGCCCCTCCTGGTGCAGTCCCACAACTCCTTCACTAGTGCTTTTTCGGCAGTACTCAGAAAGCAGCGTAATGAAAATAAAGCTTTTCACTGAAACTGGAGTTGCTGAGTTGCTTGAAAGCTGGTAGCCATGTAAGTGAGAAGATTTGAGTTGGAGTAGAGGAGAGAAATACCAGGATTGGAACAAAGGAGATGGGGGGCGGGGGCGGGGGCGGGGAGAGGCAGTAAGGTGAATGAAGGCATGACCATGAAGAACCCTAAGGCAAGAAGACTTTTTCTGCCAAGGATAAAGAAGCAAATAGGGTGTGGGGGTAGAGGGTGGGTAGTGGGTGTGATGCAAATGTGTTTATTTGCCTGGGTTCTTTCTCTTCCACAGGTCAGTGATTAGAAGATAAATAATTTGAGAACCTGTGGTCAGAGCATATGCCTGAGACAATGGTTTCATCTGTTCTATTTCCATCTGTGCTACTGCACTGTGTTTCACCTGAGGCAAATCACTTGATTTCCCCCTGTCTCTTTGTACCCTATAAAAAAAGGAAGATGAAATGAACTAACTTCACAGGGATGTTCTAAATTTTAATTAGTTATATTCCTAAAGCATTTTGAGATCTTTGGGTAATAAGCCCTGGGTGAATGCAAAGCTTCATTGCAATTAATTATTATGACAAAGAAGTGGCAATTGTCCAGGGATTGAAAAGAGTTTGGGAGACTCACTGAACTGGACACTTTTCACATTCAAATGAACATCACAACTGTATGGAAATAATACAAAAAAATAATTCTGACACCCCACATTCTGATCTGCATTTTACTTTTGATTATGTTCCAAAGGGGTAGCCGTGTTAGTCTATTGCAGAAAAACAACAGAGTCCTGTGGCACTTTTAAAGACTAACAAATTTATTTATCGCATGAGCTTTCGTGGGAGAAAATCCCACTTCGTGAGATGCTCTGACAAAGTGGGATTTTCTCCCACGAAAGCTCATGTGATAAATAAATCTGTTAGTCTTTAAAAGTGCCACAGGACTCTGTTGTACTTCTTGATTATTTGTCTCAAATTAACCAGATTACTTTTTCAAAAAAAATTAAGTTATGGATTTTATCTAACCTAGTTTTTCACATAACCCAATCGGAGCAACATATTAGTGTTGGGTAATAACAACATTGAACTCAGAAGTACAATTGAAATTGAGGCTTTGATTGCAGTAATAATTTGCCATCTAGTGGTGAAGGAAAATGGTATCAGTAGTTAATTCCTATTCCTGAGGCTACAATGTGTGCTGTGGAAAATTCATTTCAAATTACAATTGAGGGTATATGTTTCTTTAAACATGGAACCTAGCAAAGCCTAACCCACCTTCATTTGAAGCCAATATATTCAAACTTGGGTGCCTAAATCTTGGCACCTGTGTTCAAATTAGGTAAATGCCTCCACTTTCTCTAGAAAGTACCTCCTTTTCTCTTGAACATAGACCTCGGAAAAAGTTTAAGCCCAGAAGGCACCACCCGACCATCTAGTCTAGACATCTGTGTATCACAGGCTACTAACACCATCTGGCCACCAGCACACTAAGCCCAACAACCGAACTCAGACCAAAGGATTGCGGCCCATGGGAGGCTAGACTATTGTGTGCATAGGTACACAACGGGGAATTGACTAAGTGAGCTATACTCAGTTGATCCTAGCAAGTGGCCTTTGCCATGTCATTCATGCCTTCATTGCCTCCAGGCTACACTGTAGCAATTTAGGTTTTATACAGGCATAGAGACCCATCCAAAATTTGGTCCTACATAGTTTTTTTTCTCTAGAGGTTAGGTGCTTAGTATTCTCCACCGCCTTCAATTGGTTTGATCATTTTACACTTTTGCAAAATGAGTATAGAGTGATATCAAATCCCAATGGTTGTGATTCATACTCAGTTCGCCTAGGTGTACATGACTTCAGAAAGTCAGGGAAGTAATGAATCAGATCCAATATTTTGATTATAATCTATTGGCTTTGATTCCCCACCCTGCCTGATTTCTATCTACCATAAGCTTTACACTAGTGGAGATAATTCTTACACAGGAGATTTTCTCCAATGCAAATATCCAGCTACTTTAAATGTGTGGTGGAAAGTGTATTTGGCAGATTGGGGAATCTGATCCATGTGTTGGATGAGATAGGCCTGTAGCTTTTATTTATTTTTATTTCAAGTTAATTATAGTGATGTTATATTACACCACCATATAATACAATTCAACTCAATTTAGCATACAAGAGTTATATGTGACATGATGTGAGTTAATCACATCATCATACAAGACAGTACAATCATATCATCTCACATTATATGAATGACAGAATAAACTAATTAGCTACTGGTCCAAGCCCACTTGACCAGTCCTATTAATTTAAATGGCATCCCTCACAGGAGCAAGGGCTTCAGAGTAAACCCTTCTGTTCTTAAAATGATTACAATTGCCCAACATAGTGTTTAATGTATTCTCCCATTTTTTTTAATAAACATAAGAACAATGCATTAAATTCCACATGATGTATGAGACATATATGGACACTTGGTGAGGGACGGGGGGGAGGAGGGGAGTGTTGTTCTGTATGGTGTGGTGTGGACTGAATGCTAAAAGGATCGTGGATTTCTGCATGTCCTGCATGATTAGATAAATATTTGTGCTTGGCAGCGGGTGACCATAGACCTCTACTGCACCGCTAATGAATGTGGAGATCAATAAAGGTTAAATGTAGCACAGCTTGAGAGATGAGACTGGAATTTATGCTATTTCCCACCACAGAATTGTTGAAATATTTTAACTGCTTGTCAATGTACATTGAATGAGACCAGACCATTCCGGTTTTAATAAGACAGAAATCCATTCTTAGTAATATTCTGATATCTTTGCCTGGGATTAACACCCTCCCTAATTAGATCAGTAAAAGCTGCTTGAAAACACTCCTGATGGACAAATTCATATATGCGCACACTCATTCTCTCTTTCTCTCTCTCATTAAGTGCCCAAAGCTCTGACATAGCATAGGATTAGGTCAGTGCCAAATCAAATTCAACTCCTTATTGCACTTCGATGTAAGTCAGCAGTCGCCAGGATCAAGTCTGTCTTACTCACAAAAAGTCACAACCCACCACCTGCTTTTCTTCCCAGATTCCTTCCCAAAACTCCTCCTCATGTTCCCACATCTATGCATTTGCTCACTCCTGCTGTATTCAGTCTGCAGTGGATACAGGTTCATATCCTGGTCAGATGGACTCAACCCTTCATCCTGCCTGATGTAGATGCATGGAATACCTATGCAGTTCTCACGGTGACGGTCTTCTTATTGTGACTAATAAACCCTACTGTCCATACATATTCCATACATTACAGATCCTTAGGAGACTTATAAGGGATCTCCTGTATTGTGTCTAAACAAAACTTCCCTCTCTCCACCATTATGCTGTCTACTGTTTGCTTGTTGCCAACTGTTCTCCATCTAAAAGGCAGCTGTACACTGGTGAAGATGTGTGGACCCAGTCCATCTCCACTTGAAATAAAGGAGTCTCTTTCCATAGATTTCAGAGGAGGAGCTGGTTAAGGTTCTATACATAATCAGTGAAATGGTGGGACCCAGCAGTATGTGCTGTATATCAATAATATTATTGTTACATGATGAGAGATGCCACATCAAATGCTTTTTGTATCTCGTGTTATAAAGGAAATGTGTCTAAGTTAAGCCCTATGTAAAAGGAGAGAGCTCTTTCTTTAAGATAATCATTGTTGCTGTCAGGCTGTTGTTTCAGACACCAAGAACATTGCCAGATTAGAGTGATTAAATTCTACATATGAGCCACATTTCCCAAGGACAACCCATCTATTGTTTCCTGGGATTATCTCCTGAGCTTTGCCCTTTAGCCCAACAGGACGTAGTGGGATCTGTATATTTTGGATACTGTTCCTAGGCAGGAAATGTCAATAATTAATAGCAATATCAACCTGATACAGTATCAAAACTGAGTGAAATTTGTTTCCATGTTTGCAGCCTGCTTTTGTCTCGTGCCCAGCTGGGTGTTCACTTGTGTTGGTCTGTCTGTTTAGTCCAGGGGATGGCAAGCCCCGGCACATGTGCCAAACGTGGCATGCAGGCCAAGCCTCAGTAGCACAACGCACTGCCTAGGCTCCCTCATGGGCTCCGCCACCCCCGCGCAGCCCGGGGCCCAAGAGCCGCATGCCTTGGCTCACCCCGCTTGCCGCGCTTACCTGCTAGGGAGCGCGGCCAGCAGGGAAAAAACAGCTGCGGCATGGGGCTCCTGGACCCAGCTGACCACGCCCTCTGCTGGGCAGGGCTGCTGGAGGGGAGCGGGGTGGGTTGGTCCCACCCAGAGCCGCCGCTGCTTGCAAGAGCCGGCCCCAGTGCGGGAACTGGAGGCCACCCGCCAGGGGGTGCCGGCCCCAGCCCCGAAGGGGGGGGGGGGGGGGGGGGGGGGGGGGGGGCCCCCCTGGCACAGGGGCTGGCAAAGGTTGCCAATGCCTGATTTAGTCCAATCAGAATACACTTCTCCCCTGCTTTGCTTTGCAGGCATTTCAGGCCTTATCCTGGCTCCTCTCTGAAGTCAATGGGAATTTTGCTAATGGCAACAGGATCAGGCCCAAAGTTTGTGGCGGGTGGGAATGCCTGTTACCTGGGAGTTTTCACCCTGGGGCTCAGGAGGACGTCTCAGGATTATGGCCACACCTATCCTACTAAATGGGTGGGGAGTCCTATCTAGATGGAAGAGGGAGTTGGTGGAACCTGGCATGGGAAGATTCAGAACCCCCTACCACTGGTGATATCTGAGACTGAAATGGACTCACAGTCATTCTTTGTCTCAGATAAATACCTAACATGCTTAGCTTTACTGGGAAACAGGCCTAGCCCTAGAACAAACAGCACCCCATCGCACTTCCATTTGTTAAACTTTTTAATATCTTGTTTTTTATTGCCTTTGTAGTCTATTTCATGACTTGGATGCCTGATTTTCAGGTCTGATTTATCCCTATCATATAAGGCAATAAATTTGCACACTAGAATTTGTAAATCTGTGTTTATTCATGCCATATATAAGAAAATTTTAAAAAAAAATGTTTCCTCTATGCTTATAGAATCTTTTAAATGTTAAGAATAACTGAACTATATTAACATCAAGAAACTGAACTGTGCCCCAACACTGGTCAAACCTGTATTAAATAGTGTTACAGAAAGTCTGGGGAAGGTTCCACAAAGTACTACAAAGGTGCAGAACATTCTAGGAAGTTAGTGAAAAATTAATCCACATATGGAAGAGCTGAAACATTTTACTTCAAACCTTCTATTTTCCCCTTTATCATTAATAACAAAAACAGCACCCTTAAGCCTGGCATCCAAGGTGGTTGTCTGGGTTGCCTGACCCTAAATCCAGCCCTGCCGAGGAGATACAGGTCTTCTCCGTACACTATTCATGGCTCTGGTTAAACGCCTCACCAGGGATAAGTAAGTTCTAACTCCTTGGACACAATTCAGCTACGGGAGAGGGAACTGGAATCTATTATGGCGCATGCATCATCAGCAAATTGTCAGCTAAGTTCTGAGAGCTGAATCTCTCTGACTGCTATTGGGGTAAGAGACAGAAACTTCCCCACTGGAGTTTCAAAGCCAGATTCTCAATGGGTGTAAATCTGTGTTACTCCATTGACTTCAACAGAACTACACTGATTTTCCCCCACTGATTACCTGCATACCTGAAGTTTGCATCACTGGTTATTAGAAAAATCATCTTTTGACCAGTAACCTCAGCAAATTCAATTTGGAAGTGGCTAACAGTAAGTATGACTCTACAAGACTACTTTTCAGACAATAACCACATTTAAGCACAATCCCAATTTCTCTCCAAGTGGCCGGATGGGTGTTATTTAAGCTTAAAAGAAGAGATCAAGAAAAGCTGGATCAGATTCCTTCTGTGTTTGAGTACATAAAGGGCAGAGCACTTTATTTTCCCCTATCAAGCCAAACCAAACTGTAGCATGATAATGTATCTAGGAGATTTTCACTGAAGCTCTTTGTTTCACTGATTGCATGAGTTCCAACACAAATCTACTGCATATATAGTACTGCCTTTAAAACTAATAGACAATGTACACTAAAGGCTTGTTAATATTTAATCGAGGAGTATTGTTTTCTCAAAGGATAAAACCCCTCTACTTTTGAGTTGGCCATTTTTATGAAGAAAAGTACTTTTAGTTTAGAAAGGCACTGGATGGAGGGCTTAGCAGATCTAGGGTCAATTACTGGGTCTGTCACAGACTCCCGATGAATTGGTGGTAAATTGCTCAATCTCAATGGTGCAAGATCCTCAAAGGATTTTGGTTTCAGTGGGAGCTGGGGACTTAACTATATTTGAGAATGTGTGCCAAAGTTCTCCATCTATAAAACAGGGATGCTAATGCTTCTTTCTATTAAGTTTAGTTCCCAGGATGAGGGGAATGCAAAGGTAAATGTTTATGCCATTTTTGCATCTCTGCTTCCTCAGGCTTTGTCTGTTCGTTGGTTATAATGGAAGGCCTGGCCCTATATTGGCAGGGACAGCAATAAGCATGTCTTGGGCTGATTTAGGACCCACCCTTGAACTCTTTACTCAGGTAAAACTCCCATTTACAGAAGAAAGGAGACCAAGCCCTTAGGGAATATGTATCTGCTATGTGGTGGACAGTAGTGAATTGTGACATACACTGTATAGGTCAGTTATTCAGAAGGGCAGTGTGACTGTGCATACATTATGGCTATGTCTACACTACAGGCTCTGTTAAGTCGACTTAACAAGGTCGACTTTAGGTCAATTTAAAGTTGACTTAAAGTCGACCTTGTTAAGTCGACTTACCAAAGCGTCTACACTTTAAGTTGACTTAAATCGACATTGTTAAATTGACTTAACAGAGCCTGTAGCGTAGACATACACATCTACACACATCTACACTGTGTTTAAGTCGACTTAATAAGGTCAACGTAAGCCTTAAGTCGACCTTCAGAACTGGAGTCAACCTAAGGTGCAAGTGTAGATGTATTGTAAATCCATTTTTTTAGAGAAAAAACAATAACATTTTATATTAAATTGTGACAACAACCGGTTTGTACCATTTCAACATCTTGTTCTGACCCTCATAATCCCAATTTCACTTGCATTGTCTCCTCCAAGATGATAGGGAAAGAGCAGCCATCAGCTGCAGTGAGATTAGGACAGCGTTTACTGTTTTGAACCCTAGTCTTGCATCAGGGAGTTGCCTAGGGATAACCTGGTTCAAGTCTTGGCTGTGACAAAATGCAGAACATGCTGCAGTTCTGACTACTCTATGAAAGACCCTGGTAGGCATTCAGATTGTGCAGTGATGAGTCCACTGTTAAGACACAGGTAAATAGAGTTCAGTGTAGTACCTGACCAGTAATTAACATCTATGGTGGGTCAAATTCCCTCCTGGGGTATCTAGGCATAACTCAATTGAACCAAATTCAGCTCTAGTGTCAGGAGGAACAACCTCCACTGATCAAGATCTACAGGTAAGTTAGGAGCCAAAATACCTTTGAGGAACTAGTTGGGCCTCACTCACAAAATTGGGCATCACACATCAGAACTGTGACCACTTAGGCCAGCAAGTTCCAAAGGGGTAGCTAGTCTAGTGGAGCAAAACAAACAGAAGTACTACAGGACTCCTTGTTTGTCTGGCCAGCAGTGAGTCATGCCTGAGTAACCTCAATCATGCTGCTTGCACTGTAGCCAATGTGAATTTGTCCTTGCACCTTTAAAAGCAATGCTGCTTGCTGTAGTTTTGAAACTCTCAGAGGAACTCCCTCTCCCCCGCCCCCCCCAAAAAACCCTAAAGAGTAATGAGCAAAGCCACATTTAGGGGGCAACGCAATTGACATAAGCAAGATAGCTGAGGAGTAAAGGTCAGGGTCTTCTCTCACTACAATGCTCCAGAAGGAAATGATTGTGCTCATTAACAGTCTCCCCACCTTGTTCCTTCACTTCTCTTCTGATCCAGTTGAGATATACTGAAGGGAAACACTCTTTCAGTCATTCCATTTCCCCCTGACATTCCCCAGGACAGCGCATTTCTCTCAGGGCTTTCAGCACCATTCATGCTCCAGGCATTCTTTCTGAGCACTACTAAATCTTGCCTCACTGTGTGAGAACACAAAGTTCATCCCACAGCCTGCAGCACATTCATCCAGCAAAGCATCTCAGGGCTTTGTATATATGGACATTGCTGCATTTCCTTGCATGGCACTGCATTGGTTTATGTATAATTGGAAGCCATTAGTCTGCCTCTCCCATTCATGATTTTGTGAAGGACACTTCTAAGAACGTGGGGGAAGCACTGTCTTCCTCCCACCATGAAAATGTTTCCCTTTTCTTTTCCGTTTGATTAGATGAAGAAATTTAAGCCAGAGATAGAGAGGTATGGTGTGATCTGCTGAAAATAGAACTAGCAAATCCTGAGTTTAAATCTCAGCTCTAACATTAATTCACTCTGATGACTTGGTAAAATCACTTAATCTCCTTGCCTCAGTTTCCCCATTTCATAGATGGAAATAACAGTATGCACTTACATGCATCCCCTGGGTGCTGTGAGGGCTGATTTAAAGCCTACCTCTTCCTAAGTAAACTCCCTTCCTTCCCCAAAAGTAGAACTAACATGAAATTGGCTGCCATCACACTGTTCACTCTGCTTGTGTATTATATCTCCTTGCCCCACACTGTGGCTATCTAGTCTATTTAGATTGTAAACTCTTTGGGGCAGGAACCAACGTGTGCAATGCTTAACCCAATGGGGCTTGACTGATCCTAAGGCACTGCCATAATAAATTCTGATCATCATCAACACCATTTAGAAAAACAAACAAGGAGGCCTGTGGCACTTTTAAAGACTAACAAATTTATTTATTGCATGAGCTGTCATGGGAGAAAATCCCACTTCGTCAGACGCTTGATTTTCTCCCATGAAAGCTCATGCAATAAATAAATCTGTTAGTCTTTAAAAGTGCCACAAGACTCCTTGTTTGTTTTGCTGAACTATAGTTACATGGCTATCCCTTTGGAACTTGTCACCCTTTGAGAAGGATTTTGAAGATAAAAAACACTATCTAAACTTGATCTTGCAAAATACTGACTGACTCCTGCAAGGTCAGCTATCTGTCCTCTGCTTCCATCCAAGTTAATAGGCCATGTTCTTACTCACCTTACTCAGACAACTAATTTCTATGAAAGCTTTGCCCTCGTAAGGGACTTCAAGATTTGGCCAAGGTTGCTGCAAAGGGCCAGACCATATAAAACTTTCAAATTTCAAAGGGGTAGCCATGTTAGTCTAGGTCAGCAAAACAAACAAGAGCTATGTCTACACTTACTAAAATTAGTTCGAATTAGTTAGTTCGAACTATTTAATTCGAACTAATTTTAGTTAGTTCGAATTAAATTAATTCGAACTAGAAAAAATTAGTTCGAACTAAGCAAGTGCCATTCTAGTTAGTTCGAATTAACCCTTACTTCTAATACCCTATTTGAAGTTATTAGTTCGAATTAAGGAAGCCCTTAATTCGAACTAACTAAAGCCTAGTGTAGCCATGGCTTTAGTTAGTTCGAATTAAGCTTCCTTAATTTGAACTAACTTGCCAGAGTAGACATAGCCAAGGAGTCCGGTGGCATTTTTAAAGACTAACAAATTTATTTATCACATGAGCTTTCATGGGAGAAAATCCCACTTCGTCAGATGCTTTGAAGATGGGAAATTTACAGAATGGGAGGAAATTAAATGCAGGGAAGTGTATGACACAGGATAAGGTCAGGCTGTAACAGCAAATCAAAATAGATGTTGGGTTTCAAACACTGGGGTACAGTATATAGAGGAAGGTAAGGTCAAATCATCTGTGGTAATGAGAAAAAAAATCCGTAGTCCTTGTTTAACCCTGAAGCAACGGAGTCGAATTTACATATACATTCCAATTCTACAGTTTCTCTTTGAAGTTGTGATTTATTATTCATTTGTTTGAGCACAGCTATTAACAGGTTGTCAATGGAGTGAGCAGGGAGATTGAATAGCTCCCCTGTTGGTTTTTGAATGCTGTGATTTCTGATGTCAGATTTGTGTCCATTTATTCTTTTGTGTAGAGACTCTGTGACTTTGTAGAGACTTTGTGACTCCGAGCTACCTGCAAACATATCAATGCAAGAATAGTTTTGACACTGTCACAACACTGTTACATTATCAGGCCTTTCTGTGTTTTTAAACAGACCCCATGAAGCTATGTCAGAGCACTGCACCATGAGCAAATTATACTCATAATATTAATCTGAGACTTTTTTTTTTTTTTGGACCTAGAGATGGAGAAGGCTGGCTTTAAAACTGGCAATTATCAGTCCATTTAAAACAAAAGATTAGATTGTTCATCTGGAATTCTGACCAAGACAAGGAAAGAGCTTCAATCACCCTAGTGTGGTGAAGATTTCCTATCTCCATATACCTCATAGTTGCTGATAAAGAGGCATATATATATATATATAGAGAGAGAGAGAGATGTACGCAGAGAACTTGAGGCATTTTCTAGTTATTTCTTTGAGTAGTGCCCAGGGAAGAGAATGAAGACACTGGTAAGTATATTTTTTAGCATTAGCATAATGGGTATTTGGTTACCTTCAATATGATGGCCATTAAATTATTATTATAAAGGAATTACTCTGCTTTTTATAGCATTACAATGCTGGGCATCTAGCTCAAATCAGCCAGAGGGATTTACTAGCTTATTTTATTGAAGTATATTTATAGTGAATTTAAAAGGTGCAGCCTTCAGAGCACTAGAAGAGATTGAAGTCATCAGTTTACCTCCAGAGCAGGTGCAGAAGCAGTGCAACTTCCCCACCATTATCCTCCCCTTGTGCCTCAAATGTAGCTAGGAACAATCATCTGAGATGAGTGGTTAGTGTCTCTGGACCCTCAGGATCAAGTAGTTTGGCCCCCGCTGAGCTATTCAGTACTTAGGCACTATGTTGACATTTCCAAGAAAAGTGCCTGCGATAGCGGCTGTGGTGGTTATCTACTATTAGCTGACTTCACACAGAATGGTGAAGCAAGACTGGATTAGAACTACTCATTGGACATTCTGCAAGATTTAGTCTCATGAGTAATCCTTAATCAAAATCTGTACTATTATTCTCATGGGTAAGGACTGGTCTGAGTGAAGCTGTGAAGGCCCTTTGAGATGAAGGGTTCTGTGTCCCATTAACAATCACCTGAGCCATCCAGACTTCCTCCCCTAAGAATCTATGGCTATGTCTCCACTTACAGTGTGGACACTTAAGTCCACTTTATTAGGTTGACCTAATGGCAGTTAGGTTGACTTACTAAGTCCCCTTTCAGAGAAACCACTTTGTTAAGTCGACCTAACTTTTTGTCGTGTAGACATAGCCTATGTGTCTGACTGATCTCCTTCAGAAACTGAATGTCACTGATGGCTTCATCAATCAGGCTCCAAGGTCAAAAGAGACCACTGTGATCATTTAATCTGCCCTTGTGCATAGTAACACAGGCCAGAAAACTTCCCAAAAGAATTCAAGTTCATACAATGGGAAAAACCAGGAGTAACTGTACTGAAGGTGATGGAACCATATCAGCATAAAACTGGTGTGGGATCAGAATCAGCTTTTAGATGGACATGAATTCCGTTATGAATTTATATTGCTTGGGCCACACCCTCATTCTACAAGAATCAGTAAGTGTTTTTCCATCTGTTTCAGTGGAAGGTAGATTTGCCCCTCATGCTTCTCTGGATGCCCACATAAAATAACCACACTGTAATAACTGAAACACTAATGGCTTATAGACTGAGAATGAAGTGAATATATCAATTATACAAATACAGTCTATCATGTATTGCAACATTGTTTCAATGTTATGAATGTTATAATATTATGCTTCTATTGTATCTATCTAGCTATCTCCATCCTCCAGCAAGTAAAATATACATTTTGTGTTTGATTTGCAAGAATTGTTAAATCTATTATAATTATTGCATTAATTTAAATGTGAGTCTATGTTAAAAAGAAAGGTGAGAAACAGAACAGAGAATAACATGGAAATAGTGCCTGATTCTCTGCTCACTTCAGGACCAAAGGTGGGTGAGTGGTGGGGAGTCAAGGTTACTTTAAAGTACCTTTGCAGCTTGCAGTGCTGGCTGGGTCAGTTTAGCCTTCTCTCCACCTTAGCAAACAAGGAGTCCTGTGGCACTTTTAAAGACTAACAAATTTATTTATTGCATAAGCTTTAGTGGGAGAAAATTCCACTTCATCAGATGCCTTGAAGATGAAGAACTTACAGAATGGGAGGAAAATAAATGCAGGGAAGTGTGAGACATAGGATCAGGTTAGACTGTAACAGCAAATCAAAGCAGTTGTTTAGAATCAAACAGTGGAGAACAGCAATTAGCAGGGAGGTGGGATGGAGGTGGGGGAAGGAAAGCAAAATTACCTGTTGTAATGGGAAAAAACCCCCATAGTCTTTATTCAGCGCTAAGTTAACTGTGTCACATCTGCATATGGATACCCCTTTGGAGCTCTCCACCTGAGAGCAGCTTTGAACTCTTCCAATATTCTAAGCTGGATATTAAGAAAAACTTTTTCATTAACAAGGTGGTGAAGCACTGAATGGGTTATCCAGGGAGGTGGTAAAATTTCAACCCGTTTTAGTTTTTAAGGCCTGGCTTGGCAAAGCCCGGGCTGAGATCATTTAGTTTGCATTGGCCCTGCTTTGAGCAGGGGGTTGGACTAGATGATCTCCTGAGGGCCCTCTCAACCTCATCGTCTAGGATTCTTACATTAGATTGAGCTTAGAGTCATTCTGAAAGAACTCCAACTTTTGTAATAGAAGATGGGATGTTGCATAAAGTATTTCATGGCTTATTTTCATGACTTGTCTCTGTTTCAGGTAGTCATTGGTGCTCTTCTGGGACTCTGCTTGACTCGGGTCCTGGCAGGTGATGTAAGTGGCTTTGAGTACTTTTCTTTGTGTAGGACTTATTGAAACAAGCAATAAATCAACATTTAAATAACAAAAAATCCATGAGATGAGAAAAGTCCACAATATACTTCTGATCTAGATAAGATACCCTGGAGAGTAAATGGACAAACTTTGCTCACAGTTATGCTTGTGTAAATTGGCAGTATACTGGATGGAGTATCCACTCCTGATTGATATTGGTATAAGTGAGATTAGAACCTAGACTACTGTACTCAGCTTGTGCAACAGGAATTAGTCAGTGCAGAAATTGATAGGCAACCCTCTAGAGACTGTGCAGGTTTCCCACTGTTATCTGAAGCTCTTTGTATTAATTTATTGCTTGACTTTCCCTTCTTAAAATTACTGTGTGATATGTCTGAGGCATATACTGGCCTATTATTTGGTAAGCGAGGTAAATCCTGCTCCCTTTTCTTGGCAGCATCACCCTTCTGGGCCTGTTGCACCAGAGAGATGCGGCATATACTAAGTAGCGTCATGGCACAATCCCTGCCTTCTGTGCTGAGATCCCTTGCCCAGCAGAATGCAAGGGATGGAGCAGAAGGCATGTACAAAGACTGAGGATTCTGTAGTGGTTACTCTTGCATGGTGGGGCATGGAGAAAAGGGTTGATACACTAGGTCACACAGTTACTTTGTGGCTTGGGAAAAGGCTTCTTTCCCACTGTTCTGTCCAGCAACACAGACACGGCTGAGGATTTGAGCCTTTGGGCATGGTAAAATAATATAATTCCCAGTAGCATTAATGGGTGATACATAGAGGCTGAACAAAGGATTTTATGCATGGCTGGCCAAATTCTTCACCCACTTACACTGGCAAGACCCACTGGTTTAGATATGTAATATAGGAGCCTTGGATCCAATATTTACTCTATTAATGAGGTTGCAAAACCCTTCCTCAGACCAAATTCCCCTTGAAATCAGGGTTTTGTCCTGTGTGAGACTGTAGTGAAACCTCTGTGATTCTTATTCATGTATTTTTGTTTCATTTAGTCCGTCAATGAAAACAACCAAGGGAACGATGGTGGAAACAGCCACCAGGGTGTGAACATCAACAACCAAGACCACATTGCCAATATTCACAACTATAATGGCTTGGATTCAGTCTGGGACTTCAGGAAGGTCAGGATACCACAAGAACATAAGGATTAATAATTACATTGAGTGCTTATATCACTTGTCATCCAAAGCGACCTGCAAATGGAAGGGAAATGTCATTATCCCTGTTTTACTGATGGGGAAACTGAGGCAGAGAGCAGACAAGCAACTCACTCAGGGCTGCAAAGTAAATCAGTAGCAGAGATAGGATGGCACTGGGAAGGGGGTGGGGGGCAAGAATAGTGGCTTTATTGAAGCATTTAGCAAAATTCTCCTTTACTTCAATGGGATCCAGGACTCCTAGTTCCCAGTCATTGTCATATCTGCTGTATTGTGATGCTCTTAGTAGATCACCATTGACATATTGGAAAGGACAAAGGTTTATCCCCACTTCTCCACTTAGAGGAGCCTCTTGTAAATTACTATATACCAAAGAGAAATTTATTCCTGACCTCAGCTGTTAATCAGTTATTATTCTCAGCCTCATCCAAAGTCCACATAAGTCCATGTAAAACAACAGACTCCTGTGGCACTTTTAAAGACTAACAGATTTATTTATCTCATGAGCTTTCGTGGGAGAAAAATCCCACTTTGTCAGACGCTTTGAAGCTTCTTCAAGTGCCTAGGTAAACCTGCATGTCTGCTGGCGGTCTTTGCCAGACATGCTGAATAAAGCTCAATAAGGGAACTCTGAAGCCTGCCATGTCTATTGATGATTATTTAATCTTAATACGTGACACAATATAGCAGCTCTCACAAGCCCTCTTTTTGGTGCTCCTCTGTATCACAAAGGACTCAAAGACCCTCCAGTTTGCAGCCACCAATGGCTTATTTACAGCATGCACAACAATCTGCCACCTCACCACATCGGGCCTTGCCTAGGGCAGCCATTACCAGGTCTGCTCAGAAAAACAGGCAACAGCAATTCTTTCCCACTGTAGCTTCTCAAATCACCTGGGCCCCGGCTTATAAACTTTGGGGTTTTTTTAACCAAATAGTCATGTATCTACCATCCCTGCATGGAACCGGCTATTCCAGTATAAAGGTGCCATATACCAGTATAGCTTAGTTCTCTTCCCTTACATAAGCAACTGTACTGGGATAAAGCACTTTTATACCAACATCACTATGTCCACACTAGTTCCAAAGCAATAGCCATGTCAGCCAAAAAAATGAGGAGTCCTGTGCCACTTTTAAAGACTAACACATTTATTTATCGGATGAGCTTTCGTGGGAGAAATGCAGGGAAGTGTATGACATAGGATCAGGTCAGGCTGTAACAGCAACTCAAAATAGATGTTAGGATTTTATCGTATTGACTATACTTATATAGCTAAATCAGTATAACTTTCTAGTGTTGCTAAGTCTTTAGCAATAAATACAAAAAACTTGCAATAATATAATCCATCACAGTGAATTCCTGGAGAATTATTTGCAACTTTCAGATCAGCTATAAAACTGAGGTTTGACCATCTGGAATTATTCAATATCAAGGCATTTGTTTTTATATTAAAATTCCAAGTGGGATAGTTCCCTTTTTCTAAATTCACTTGTTA
Source organism: Pelusios castaneus (assembly GCA_007922175.1). Taxonomy (NCBI): domain Eukaryota; kingdom Metazoa; phylum Chordata; order Testudines; family Pelomedusidae; genus Pelusios; species Pelusios castaneus. Next base: position 8,166,520 of record ML685810.1, read on the forward strand.
TTTGTTTCTTATCCTCAGCTGCTATTGTTGTGTTTACTATTAGCTGTTAAAGACCTGTTTTATTCTATCCTAGTGATGGCTGCATTTCAATGGCTAGTGAAATAATTTCTATATTTTTGTCATATCAATTTGGAAAGTGCTTTGGAATCTTTTGGCTCCATGAAATTTGGTTCACACATGGGCACAAAGGAGCACAGTGTAAGAGAGAAAGAGATTAAGACAAAAAGATACAGCACTGTCATCACAGGTGTAATGTTTTAGTTAAAAGGTGCTATAGAGAATCAGACAAGTAATCAGATCACATCTGTGTTATGTATTACAACAGCCTGAGCATGTCAGCAATTTCTTTTTCTGTTTTAAAGAACCTGTTTGCTACCACACTGTTCAAAAAGAAGGCTTGTATAGTTGCAAGGATAAATAAAGAGGCATTCCCAAGTCTGGAGGAGCTCAGCAAGTTCAAAGACCAGAAGGTAAGCAGTCAAAACATATGAGGAAATGTTGGTTAAACCAATCTATTTTAGAAACAGAGCACAATCCAGCTCTTGCTGAAGTCAGTGGGAGTTTCATCACTGTGATCACTGGAAGAAGGGTTGGGTCCATAGCTCTTAATTTCAGTGCAGTCACATTAGTTTAAAACTCATGTAAAAGAGGGAAGAATCACATCCACTCTCAAAAATGCTCAGTGGGACAGATTAGCATTGCTGTCAGCATAAATTCTAAAATTTTATTCAAATACCTCTCTGTACACCAGCGTAGACTGTTTTTTGGTTATATAACACATTATCTAATGCAGAAAAAAAACATAGAATGCTGTTAAGTTGGGCATGTACTTCATCTTAATAAATTTTCAATTCCCCCCCCCCCCCCCCTTGGGTCAGATTCTTAACTGGGACAGCAACTTCCAATGAGTAGTTATTTGAATTGGACCTTTTCCCCCTTTCATGAAATATCTATGAGTACACTGTAATATTCATGAATTTATTCACTATTCAAAAAGGATTCAAAGAATGTCTTACTGGTGAAAGTCACTCATTTGCAGAGGAGTGATATGAAGCCTATACACCCTGTGAACTCTGTTTGAAAGACTTAGATGGATCATAAATAACTTTTAGGCATGGGGCTGCCTCTCTACACACAGGTAAATTTCACCCTGCATGACCAAATTTGCAGCTTATCTCTTGTTACACAACTACTCACTGAGAAGATACCTTTAAGTATTGTGTTTAATAAAGAAGCTAGCTACTGCCCTATGACATTGGTGATATTCCCTACCTGGCTGACCTAACACTAGCTGATCAGCACATCTTCAGACTTGAAAAGTGCTATGCAAATTTACACCAGCTGAGGATCTCTTGATAATTTACTTCTACTGGGAGGATCCAAAATCAATGTTGTTTCTTCATCTAATCTATTTTGTTTCAAGGTCTTTGTGTCATGGAGTATGTTCATTATCAGATTGTCCCCTCAGGTCATGACTCAGCCTTTCAGGGAATCTTCCTACTCTAGAGCACTCTTTTATAAGCCAATCTAGTTCTGCAGTCTTCTTCTGTGTGACTCAGCTCTCTGGCCAGGTCACATGGAAAGTTCAGCCCCCTTTTGAGGTAGCAGAGATCCAGCTATAATTGGTCAGTCCTCCCAGCTAGCTGTGCTCAGCTGGCTTCTTAAAAACTGGCAGCAAACTCTTTCTAAATCAGACAGGAGTTAGACTCACACTCTCTATACCCAGAATTCCAGGTCCCCAGGTTTATCTCCAGGCCCCATTGTAGAACTGAAAACTACAAGCAAATTTAAATGACTAAAGCACATTTTGCCACTCCACAGTCTTGGGCATCTTTTCAGCTCCCTGTTCCTGTTGTGGAATACCAGCCCCAGGACTGGAACACTGGAAAGGGGTGTCTTGTTTCAGAGGCACACAACAGGAGTGAGTGCCGCTCAGCAGCTACTACCCAGTTTGATTGTTTTCCTTCCCAGCCAGCCCCTGATTGTGGTCTCTTAGGCCTCATTAGTGCTTCCTGCTCATGCTGGGAGGAGGCTAATTACAGTACTGATGGGGCTGACTATTTTCCCTGTAAAAGGGTTAGTCACACCATGGTAAAATTTGCTTAGTACAGACAAATCTCCACTTACTCAATTGTCCATGAAAAGGAATAAGAACTGTTGGGAGCAAAATCATACAAAATTCTATTCAGAAGTCACCAAAGTATTGATAAATTGACTACAAAGTGATGTGAATGTGCTTAAAATTAATAACATCCATAAGTGCTGATCTGAACAAAGATTAGAGCTGGTTGAAAAATTTAATTTATTTTCTGTGGAGAATTTCAACTTTTTTTTTTTTTTTTTTAAATCAGTATGGAAAATTTTTGTCCAAAAACTTTTGGTTTTGGGGTAAAAAGGTTTCAGACAAGTCAAAATTTTCAGCAGAAAGCAAATGTTTTTCATGGAAAAAATTGGTTAGTTCAAAACTCAATTTTCAGTTGAAAAGCAGTGTTGATCGAACATTTTCAGTCATCTATAGTAAAGATGCTTTCCTGGGTCAAGGCCAGACACAAATGAAAAACATTCACACATGTCTTAAGGCTTCATATTGGTTGTATTCTTGTCATTCTATGATATAGCCAGCCAAGGGGACGGCTCCACCATCATCTCTGAGATTCTCTATCAGCAAGACCCGTGTCAGGAACGTTGCCCAGTTCGGAAGGCACATTGAGAAACTCTGTAGAGCAACCCCTACGTACTATGCACAAGAGTATCTGGGTGAGCAATGGTTTTGCTTCAGTGTTTAGAACATAATACACGAAAAATGGGAATGTAGATTATTGCTTCAAATGGGAACTGGATGGGATTGATAATGGGCTGCAAGGGCATAGTTCAGCCACTGTTTGAAGCCACTTTCTCATTAAGCAGTATAATGAATTTATCTCTGAAGTATCTTGTTATGTAGACTTCTTCTTTCCTGACCATCTATTGTCTTTTCTTTTTCCCTTACAGGAGGAACCATGTTTTCTGAGACTCAAAGCTGTATTGATGCTGGAATCCTAAGTGTGTTTGGCATCTACATCTGTGGTAATATTTCAGGTTGCTAAGCTCACCTGTTGGCTATCCAAAGTTCCATTGTTCTGTGGGTTTCTTTTATCCTCTGTTCATTTTATCAGTCTCCTTAGTGCCATTTTTAGAAATACACCATTTCATACTTTCCATTGTTTGATTTCCAGTCTGGCTCTAATGGTTAAATAAAGTGCTTTCTTAAAAGGGACTGTGCCTGATGTTCTTTTCTTCCCACTCAAAGTTTCATAAAAAGGATATTGGTTGGAAGCAAAACACCAAGACAATGTCTTGATGTCATGTTATGTGCTGCTTTATTCTGCTTTTCATTCTCTGCTTCACTGCAAAAATATTAGTTATGGAGTATAAGGAGAGAGGACCTGTGTATTGCTATAGAGCTAAATCCAAGGACAGCCCTAGACACAGGTTTTGATGGTTTTTTTTTTTTTTTTTTTTTTTGTTAGAACAGCAGCAGCCTACAGCTCTTTAACTTTCCGAGTACCGGCCTTCCAGCAGGAGTGTGTTCTCCAGTAATAACAGTATAGGAGTCCTAAAGGGAGTGCACAGGCAGTAAAAACACAAACCTAGTCACACAGTCAAGTTCACATTAAGCTGATCATGTAAATACAAATTAAGTATTTTAAACACTTATTTATTAAATAATAATAATAATAGACTTCCAGCCCATCTCTTAGGTGACTGTGCAGTAGAGTTCCCTAGGGCTGTTTTTCAGTCTTAGCACCCAAAATTAACACTGCACCGATAACAGATATTAAACCAGAATGCCCTGAAACACAACTGGAGATTTATAGACCAAAGATCCAGTATAATAACTCCTGAATTAATAGAGGCAATCAATTTCTATGTCTTTAAGTGATTGGCTGGCTCGAGGAATCAGAAATATATAGACAGACTTTCACACATACATTATGAGTTCAAAGACAACCTGTCTCAGTGGTAAGAACCACATACAATTAACATAAGGAGGATGCTTCAGAGTTTGTGTAAAATAAGTGGAAGGTCCCAGTTAGAGATGTTTGGGAATTTTTGACTGAAACATTTTTTTTGGCTGGTAAATGCAGATTGGTCAATAACAAAACTGCCTGCAAAACATTTCGAGGTATCTCCAAATTTGAAAATTTTTTGTCAAAAGAATTTCAAAATTCTCAAAACAAGTTTTCCTTTTGAAATGAAAGGTTTCAGGTTTTTGAGTTGAAATGACTTTTCATTTACCAATTTATGTAAATATAGACCAAAAAGGATTAAAAAATTCAAAATGTAAACAAAAATATTTAGACATTAGCAAAGAAAAATATTCATATTGACTGGAACTGAATTTTCTTTTTTGTTTATTTGTCAGTTCATGGAAATCTTCAAGATTTTGCCCTGATTTGGGATAGGAAAATATGTCAAAATTGAAAATTTTCATAAGCCAGAATGACCATTTCCCAACCAATTCTATTCCCAGGCCAGTTTCTAAAAGGTAGCTATCCACATTACAAATCCCATCAACTTAATTGCGCCTCTTGTTGGCTACTTCAGTAAAGAATCCAAAGAGTGAGTGGAGAATGGTACCATCCCATTCTCTTCCAGGTGATACTTTTAAAGCAATACTGAGGCATACTGGCAAGACAAGATGGGAAATTTTTCTCAGGCTGTACTTCTTCTGTGTACCTTACACTTTTCACCAGTACTGGGCTTATGTAAAATATTATTAAATAGAAGTCCTGTCTCTTGAAGACATATACACAAATATTCTTGGATTTAATAGCCACCGCTGAACTTTCTAGATACATTTTTCTGGATCACCAAAGACTGCAGCCTGTTGTGAATAGGATGAATTTGTCTCACAGAAGAGTTTCATCAAAAAATAATAAAATGCTCCTTTAATAAAGGACAGATGTTTAGATAAGCAGCCAGATTTGAAAATAACTAGTTTAGGAAATTGGCCAATTCCCCAGACTCCTAAGTATGCTCTGCTCGCTGGCAGCTTTTCAAGCCTCAGTAGGCTGCAAGCATTCACTTTCCAACCCTAAAATATATAGTCTTCCCAAACACCCACGAGAGGGGGAATGCAAGTATTAAATCCCTGACTGAAATCTATGAAACAGGACTGCAGCCTGTAGCTCTGCTACCTTGCCTTCATCTCCCCTTGCAAGCTGTCTTCTGGAAAAGCATGCAGAGTGCACTTAGAAATACGCAAAGCTTTTATAAATAGTGCTAAGGATCAGGTCAATGTAGGGGCTACAGGGGCTGAAGCCCTGGGTCCTCTCCTGGCCTAAAGGGGAGCCCTAGGCTCCATCCCTTAATGACCCTACATTGATTCCCTCCCTCCCCCCATCACTGCTCAGCCTAGCTCAGTGCTGGCAGAGCTGGGAGGTCCTGGGAGGGCCCCTGCCAGTGCTTGGGGACGGAGCAGGGCCCTGGGGTCAGAGGCTGGGCTCTGCAGCACTCTCGTCCTGCCCCTGGGCCAGCTGGTCTGCCTCCAGGAGTGTGGCTGGCTTGCACGTGTTCACTCCACTCCCATGGCCCATGGCTGCGTTGGAAGCTGCACCACGTGCTAGCTGGCCCCGCCATCAGGGCAGACCAGCTGGACCAGATCCAGAGCCAGAGCACAGTGGAGAGCAGGATCTGGCCCCAGGACCCCCCAGTGCTGGTCCACCTACAGGCCGCCATGGTGCGGGCAAGGGGCCCCAGACAGGGGGGCCCACAGTGGTGGGCAGCCCAGGGCCTTGTGGCCCCTTAATCCATCCCTGCTGAGGAAAAGATTCCTTATAATCAGGGAAATAAGGTTTTGGGGGCACATATCTTTTTGTTCTGTGTTTGTACAGCACTCAACACCATGGGGCCCTGGTCCATGACTAGACCCCACTAGTTCAGGGATTCTCAAATCCCTCAAGGGTCGTCAGATTATTATGAGGGGCCGGGGTTGTGAGCTGTCAGCCCCCGCACAATGCCGTGGCTGAAGCTGTCGTCCCTGTGCAGAGCTGACGGACAGGGCCGTTCAGAGCTGGGTGATCAGAGAGCAGTGTCTGCTGGCCGGGTGCTCTGAAGTCAGAGTCACCCCCACCAGCTGCACAGAAGTAAGAGTGACAAGACATGGAGAGGAGGTGGGCATGGGGGGAGGGGTCATCATTTTTGGGGTGGTCACCACAGCCTGAAATATTTTTCAAAGGGGGTCCCAGTAAAAAAGAAGTTTGAGAACCCCTCTCCTAGTTGCTACCACAATCCAAATAATTATCATTAATAATAATGATAAATGGTGGTTAGATTTCAAAGACCCTAAAGACATTTGGTAGCCAGTTACAGTTGACCTTGATCCCTTTGAAAATTGCAGTCTAAGTCAATTAGGAACCTGAAATACAGTATATTGCAAAATAAAGGGTCCTATCCAAACTTTCCCCCACTTGAAGTGGTGTTCAGACTTAATATTTGTTTGGTTCATCTCACTATAAAAACAGGAGCTGACTGGAAACTTCTCGAGCTGAGCTTTCGCAAAGTTTGATAACGCGAAGGTCTAGAGATTTCATTCAGACCCTTCTCTAAAAGTAATGTTTCAATAAAACATCCTAAAAGGAATTCAGAAGTATTAAAGATGTGGCTGCTAATCTATTTATCCAGCTATCACATTTATGGAACACTAATGACCGAAGTCTCCAGGAGGTGCTGTCTTTCCTGGGGAGTTTTCTCTATGAAAAGCCCTTCAAGGTTGATCCCACATTGTGTATGTTACATTGCCCACTGAATGTACCCAGGGCAGCTTTATTTTGCTTTGGGGGGAAGCATAAAAGCACAAAAATAAGAGGAGAGGGGATCGGTTAAGTTCTGTGCTGCTCGTTTGTAAAAGAAAAGCAAGACAGTTGGAATGTTTCATTCTTTTATTAGCAGAACATAGTTTGCAGCAAGATCAGGAGAGGCTGATTATATGGAAAGGGGAGATCTATCCCAAATTAATAATTTTGCCTGTGACTTAACACCTGGGAAATAATAAGCCCATTCCAAACAATGGCACTGCCAGTCATGTCTAAACACTGATCTTATCGCAGATTGAAATGCCCAGAATGCCCAAGATTCCAGCCCTCGCACAGCCGCCAGCTTTTACAGCCCCTAAACAGGAAACAAAAAACACAAATACATTTTCAGTGACAATTCTTCAAAATCAAGCAAAAAGAAAAAGAAGAAAAGTACAAGTCTAGGACTTGACTGTGGATTTGGGTCCAGTCCAACACACATTTGACGCTCTCATTGATTTGCATAGGAGTTGGATCAGATCCTTATGGTGCAACTCAAACAGAAGAGATACAAATGCAACTTTAAGTCACCTTTCCACACTTCTGGTCCTGGGCCAGCCATGTGTCAAGCCAGTGTTCTGGCATAAGTTAGACTTACCTGAGCCGTTACAATGGCAGGGGATCATTAGAATACAATAGAGTCTTGGCTCCCGCCCCCCATTCTTATAGCCACAGCAGGGTGCAATGTAGGAGCTCCAGGAAATGCGATCTTTGTTTGCCTTGCAAAACAGCCACCACTTCAGCAAATCCATCACTTTACTAAATTGTGGCTTGCATAGTTGCTTTAACATAGATGAGCCCAACCAGTTATTGTATGTTTAGCAAGAAAGGGAGGACAATACCAGTACCATGGTTAGGGTATTAACCTTGGACTTGGAAGACCTGGTTTAATTCTTTGCTCTGCCAAAGACTTCCTGAGTAACCTTGTGCAAGTCATTTAGGGGAGAATGCTCAAAAGGAATTATCCTAACTCCTTTTGAGCATTCTACGCCTGGCCTCTCTCTGCCTTGGTTATCCATCAATAAAATGATGGATAATAACACTTTCCTAGCTCCCAAGGAAATATACCAAAGACTGTAAGGTGTTCAGGTATTATGGCTCATATAAGAACCACAGATAGAACTAGGAAAACAACTCCTTTCAGACACAGCTCCCTTTGAAGAGTTTGGCTTCATTCTTGTTACTCACCTTCAATCTTGTGAACCTTGTAGATAGGCACACCTTTGCAGAGTCTCTCAATGTGTTTACCAAAGATAAACCACTCCTTGATTTCACCAATTAAAGAATCACTGGGTTCATATTGCACCCACAGGTTTTTTTGAGAAAACATCTTTTTCATCATCTAAAGGAGAACATTTTAAAATATAGTCAACAATACCTTTTATTTCTTAATCTCTAACATACTTGTTAGAAAACTCCCATATCTAACAAATTTTCTATGGCCATGTACATAGCTTCGTCAAAAGATTGAGGGTTAATTACAAAGATGGAAATAGTCACAATAAGTTTCACTAAACAATAATTCTATACACTTACCAAAAATGAACTGCATTAATAAAATACTTAATAATTGTTACTATAAAGTACTTAATAATAATAATATTAATAATTAGCAATAATAATATAGAACAGCTAACTAATTTTACACTTTGGTAGCTTGCAGTTTGTTTTCTATGTTCACCCTCCTAATCTACATAAGTATTATAAATATGTTAAGTAATTTTGCTATGAACATACAACAGGCCAAATTCTGAAATCTACTCAAGCTAACTCCTATTGACTTTAGTGAAAGTTTTGCCTATATAGGAACTTCCTAGGTTGGCCCAAGTAAACTGACGGCCTGATGCCCAGTTTTGCATCATTAAAGTAGGTGACAACAAAAAATGACAAAGAATTTACAAATTTCATAATGCCAGTCTGCAAACAATATTATGAATAATGTAAGTTTCCTAAAAAATGGATCTAAAGGATCTAGCTTTCCTGAGCCATATGTGTTCACTACTCTTTGAGTATGCATACATTAGAAGAAAGAAAGAAAGAAAGAAAGAAAGAAAGAAAGAAAGAAAGAAAG
>ML685810.1:8175436-8210359 GCA_007922175.1 Pelusios castaneus
AAGAAAGAAAGAAAGAAAGAAAGAAAGAAAGAAAGAAAGAAAGAAAGATGTTCTTAACAAGGGATAGCTACCCCTCTTTAGCCATCTCAGGTTGAGCTTGAGTCCAACCCCAGGCTTTCCTATAGGCTTTATCTCATGTTGCAGCCTAGTGCAGGGTCGATTTTACAAGTTTGATTGAGCATCAGTAAAGACACACTTGATCGAACCCAGAAGTAGTTGAAGATCGATCTATTTAGACCACCCTGGAAAATAGCGTAGTGCTGCATTGACTGGAGGGCATTTCCAATCGACACAGTGCAGTGGGGACGCGATGGTAAGTAGGCGTTATGAAGTTGACGGAAGATAAGCAAATTATGGTACATAGCTTGCTTATTGCCAGTCGATTGCCGCCAAATCCATGGCAAGTATAGACCAGGGCTCAAATGCAATATTTTCACTGCTATTTTAATCTGAGTTAGCTAACACAAGGTAAGAAAACATCTTTCTTTGCAGTGTAGATATGCCTCCCTTGAAATCTTATCTTGTCATGTCTCTGTTTTGTTATCACCAGTCTAATAAGAAAGATTCCTAAGAACCGTGGGTGTTCCACATGGCAGTACCCTTTATGTCTATTGCACCATGCCTCTAAAACGACTTGCTTGTATATAGTAAATAACACACCAGAGAATTACCTGTTTCTCATAAGCAAGTCGTCCAATTTCTTGCAGCTCTGGGATATATCCCTTCTCCATTTTTAATATAAAGCAAGCCCTCCGGGAAAACAGCCTGGTTGCAATGTATCCCTGAAATACACAAGAACTGGTTAATATTTTGCTCTCAGCTACAATAATATAAATGCAGAATGACTCCATGAACTTGAATACAGTTACTCTGCATTCAAACTATTCTAACTAGGAAAAGAATTTGCATCTCTGTGTTTATGTCTATATACAGTTCTAAGGACAACATGATCTTTTCTTATCTGAATTTTGGATTTCTGTTGTACCACATAGACATATGAACAAACCAAAGAGACAGGTGTCTAAAATAGACATAGTTTAAGAACTATTCACTAGGAAAAGAGGATGTATAAAGCTAATTTTACTGAGTTTAAAAAGGAAAGAAAATCCATGTAAATGATTTTGAGTCAGGACAAATTCTTGGTTTTACTTACATGTTTGTAGTCAAAAATGGTGTCAGAGGAGCACTTCCCAGCACGGACATGGATATCAGCAATATTATGTTCATTGCTAATGGTCACTGTTTGCTGGACATAATCACCATTATTTCCTGGGAGGCTATAGATCTGAGTATAAAATACAAAATAGGTGATAATAGTTACCTATTTCACTCATCCAAAAAGTGCAACATAAAGGACAGTGTTTTATCTCTTATGATTCCAGAGCTAATGAAGTCATAGAAGTGAAATGACTCTGATTCTTATTTACACTAGAGCCATTCTGCATCACTTTGGCAGGACAAGGCCCCCTTACACTATTAGAGTGGTGTAAAGGGGTCTTAGCGTAAATAAGAATGAGGCCCTCTACATCAAGCTTTGCTAAGGCAAGATTAACGAGGGACATACTATCTATGACATGGTGAGATATTAATGAAGATGAGACTTTTTTTAGAAAGGTGATAACCAGGAGCAGTGGTCTAGAAAATGAAAATAATTATTTAAGATATATAGCAACAATCGGAAAAAAATCTATTGGACTGTGGATTGTGCTTGTCTAGGAAGTAGTGGACTCACAAATAATTATACTGGAAGACATAATCCTGGATTGATTTAATGAGATGGAAGAAGTTGACCTCACCGTCTTCCTTACTCAGGCAAGTGTCAATGGGAGTTCTTCCAGAGTAACAACTGCAGAATTGGCTCCTTACTTTATAGGATTAGCTGGTTTGCTGAAAAATACCTTTTCCTTTGTGCTCAGCAATAAGCATTTTATTAGCTTTCTCAGTGCTTTTCTTCCTGGTTATTTCATTTCTCTAGGAACCTAATGCATGCATTACAAATGATTACAAGGCAGTAGAAAGCATTGTTAGTTTACTTACTTGATATGAAAAAGCTTGAGTCCAGAAGACCCCCAGCACAACGATTGCTGTAGCCTGGAAAAGAAATAACAACATTCATATGCAACTGAAACACTAACATCCTGCCATGACATAGGGACAGAGTTCAGGCTAGAACTCTGAGTCTGCAGAATTAATACATTAGGGGAGGCAGTTTATTCTCAAAGTTTGAAAAAAGTACTCATTTTACATGGCATGTGAATTATCTGAAAAATAATTACATTTCCCAATTGAAAGATTTCCTGGTTAAGTCTTATTTTGCTTGTCTCATGCTGAAACTTTATAAAGACTACTTAATCTTAAAGGGCACATGAAAAGGATTATTAAAATAATCCTTTTTGTGGACTTGTTTACTACTTTTTGCATTATGGTCTATTAAAATCTATTTATTTATCTATCGATCTGATTTTTTTGTACTTGTATTTTTGCTTTATTAATATTAGAAATGCCAAATCTTCCCTTGATTTGCTAGAGGAGCTGTTGGTGGGGTCTCAAAGTACATAAGCAATCACACTTCAGTTGAAGGGAAGAAGGTATTTAACAAACACTTTCTTCCTCCAAAGTGTAAGTAGTCACTGACATTAAATATGCATTAACAAAAACAAACAAAAACTTTTAGGTGGTAAAACAGAAAATCCTTTCCCCTTTCCCCTGGAATTATAAGCAGATTCAGACATTGATTTCCCATAAAATTGGGGAAGTTTGTATCTGATGAGTTGATAATTCCCTATTTTGTGCACTGCACAGTTTCTTATATTTCCCTCTGGAGAATCTGGTACTGATCACTGTCAGACACCCGCTATGACGATAACGATCACAGGTCAGATCTGGTATGGAATATTCTAGATTTCCATATTTGGCTGAGGCATACTTTATTAGATAAAGAATTACAAAGTCCACTCTAAAGTTAAAAAATGAAACTTGCTCAATATTTGGCGCCAGACAATAACTTTCATGTCCATTGCATCTCTCTTTCTCTTTGTCTGAGACATTTCTCACATTTTTGCCCATGTAATAATTTTGTAATTTCAGTTTTTGTAATTATTTAATTCAAAATATATCAGACAATGCTTTTCATTTTGAAAAGTTAATTTTTCTTGCTATTCAAAAGTTACATTGATTGCTGACAAAAAATATCTGATTCCCCTCAAAATTATAACAAAAATTAGCAATGAAATCAAGCTGAAATTTGGGGCTCAGTCCTGAATCTCTTGCTCATGCATGCACAAGGAATGAATGGCAGTACCTACTCATTTTATCACCAAATGAAACATGAAACATAATTATTTACAAAACAATGTTCTTTTCACTTAACACTCTTGCTTCTAAGCAAAAGGAATTCAGAATTTTATATAAATAGTAACCTTTAAAAATAATTACACCAGTAATAAAGGACAAATATACTCACGAGTGTGTTCATTTTTCTTTCAGATAAGAGCAAGAAGTTGTGGATGAAATGGAAAAAATGGTAGAGACCTGTAACTTTTATATCTTGCAATAGGTGTGGGAAACACTTGACAGAAATATGCTGTGTGACTGGAGCAATTCCATATCTACATGCCACACCATGGCAAACTGCTCTATCTGAATTTTGGGCCTTTGTAGATAACCTGATCCTGATAGGTTCTGAGCACTTTAGTCCACCCTGAAAATTATAAAATTGCTCACTTTGCAAATAGCTATTAATTTCTAATTAACTCTCTAGCATGTAGGCCCACTAGTTCTAATTTTGAATACACAAAAATCATTTTAACTTGCTGAGCTTTCTTTATTAGCAAAAGTGGATATAGGAAAAGGCTTTAGTACGTTTTCATAGTCTTTACATTTTCCTGTCTGTATCTCCATCCCCAAACAGTCAGATGAGCCTGGACAGAAATATCCCTATCATGTTGACAAGTTCTAAAGGGGTAGCCGTGTTACTCTAGTTCAGCAAAACAAACAAGGAGTCCTGTGGCGCTTTTAAAGACTAACAAATTTATTTATCGCATGAGCTTTCATGTTCAAAGCGTCTGATGAAATGGGATTTTCTTCCACAAAAGCTCATGCGATAATTCGTTAGTCTTTAAAACTGCAACAGGTCTCCTTGTTTGTTAACCCTGTCATGGCAACCTCCAAGTACCGACTAAATACCAATGAACAGACCAACTTAAGAGGTCAAACTCAAGAATGCCCCAAACCAATGGCTCATCAGGCTCGCACAGTTAATGCCCTAGCAATTTCATAGCCAACAGTCAGAAAGGCATTATATAGCAAGCATCACACCTGTGACTGCCCTTACCTGATAGATTGGGTACCCATTTTGCACCTGGGTAAACTGAAAGTGCCCTTTCAGTGTGAGACTGAATGAGCAACAGACCCACATGCTGAAGGATTGTAGATGAGCACCTTAACTACTGAGTTACTGCACCTCACGGTTTTCCAGCTGCTGTCTCTAAAATAGCCCATTCACTTCTTGAAACACTACTTTAACTAAAATAACTGAATAATAATGAAGCCCAAAAAGATGTGTGAATTGCTGAAGGCCACAAAGTGGATCACTGGAAGAGTGGGGAATAGAATCCAGGCCTCCTGGATCCCAATTATGACTGTTCTTGATTTCAGGTAGTCTGGATACATTGTGAAACATTACTTTTTAAAAACAGTTAATTTTAATGTATGGACTCTTATCGGTTCCGTATCAGCTAGCAGGGGTGAAAGTAGCATTGCTACCTTTTCTTTGCCTTTAGGCACTAGCAATGGCTGACACCTCCCTAAGTAAACACACATGCCCACCGGCAACATGGCCATTAATATATTAGTTCAAAGGGAGGAGCCCTGTATGCTTGTGGGTGGGAAGGAAAAAGGTGAGACTTTTGGACATTACAGTTTTAAGCAGAGACAGGCCTAAATTATATTTCTGGTAAGTGCTATAAGGCTGGTTCTCTGAAGAAGAAAGAGAGAAAAAGATAGTTTTCCCATTTATTTCAGAATCAATTTGACCAACTAATTATATGTGTTTTAACAGAGTTCATTTTAAGTCCAGCAGGTTGATTCTTTACACAGCACCGCATAAAGCTACAAGGGCCTAATCCAATGGTCTCTGAAAATCATGGCCTGATTGTAGATGGGAAAGTGACTGGTCTTTTTATTTTGATGAAGCTATGTCATCTAGTTTAGGTCATGTAGGAATAAATGTGACTGTAGGACAGATAGTGAAGGCCTATATGCCATTCAAATTCCACTTCAGCTCTTTTTAACGGTTTAAGCCATACTTGAGAGGCATAAGACTTGTGCTGGCTTCCTGCACAGGGGCAAATTACACCTGGATTTGTGAGGATCTAAACAATTCAGAAGACAATGCTATGCAGAAGTACCTCCTTTTTAATTTTCAGCAAAGTGTATTGAGATGCCATGGTATTGCTCTTGAATACCAGCCTCCCTATTCAGTAGAGGATTTTTTTTTAAATTGTCTGACAACTTTTTGGACTACCCAGTAGTTGTCTATTTTTTATAAACTATAAAACCAAAGTGATTTAAAGAGTGATACTAAACAACTTGTTCTTTTTCAGAGTTCTTTGGCCCTCTTACCCATTTTGTTCTTATAGTTTTGCACAGGTGTGATTGAACTGATTTCAGTGCAGCTGTACTGGACTAAAATTGGATTAACCGAATGTTGAATCTAGCCCCTTATTTCCTGCTGAGTTGAATCTTTCCTACATATTGTTAGTAAGATATTAAAGACAACTGATATCAATACTGATAAATAAAATGAAAAAAAAATAGAGAAGGCTTCAAAACACGGAGGAATAAATGATTCTCTGTTGATTGTTGGTGTCACAGGCACACAGACATTATGTTAATATCAGTAGTCCTTAATTTGCAATGAAGGAGGTGCTGGGGCTTAAGCAATTACTTTATTTTCATAACTGATGATGCAAGCCCAGGGGTGCCCAAGCCCTGGCACAAACTAAGCACTGGGCAGTGTAAATATCTAAAAGGAATGGATAGATATCCAAGTACTAATATTGCAGTACTAATACCCTGGGGACCTGAAACTAAACCAAAGACCATGGAAATAATCTTTTCATTAACTTCAGTGAGCTTTGGATCATGCCTTAGTATATTAAAATTCTGTCTTCAGAAAAGGAGGGTTTTTTTTTTTTTTTTTATTATTGGAACTCGTAGTCATGCAAACGAATTAACCACAGGACAAGTGGAATTTTACTGTTCGCAACACAAATTAATAATCCACTGATTCCCACATCATGATAATAAATTGAAGATTTTTACTAGAGTGCTTGAATGGTTTGGACTGAACGGGAAATGTTTTGGAGTGATCTTTGCAGGAGAATTTTCAGCACTATAATGACTGGATGACAATGATAACATCGCCCTTCGCCATCACCTGATATTAATTTTTGTTTTTCTTTAGAAGGCAACTTTTTATTTTATTCTGGACAATGATTCAATGTTAATATGATGAACATGATGGTGTTTAAATACAGTGCTGAATCTGAAACTTTCAAATAAAATCATTGCTGATTAGCCTGACAGTGAAAAACAGAATGGCTGCGTCTACACTGGTAAATTAAGTCGACTTAAGCTTGGCTTAAGTCGACTTAATATGCCCTGCAGCTATACTACACTTTGCTTAAGTCGACTTAAGCAAAATAAAGTCGACTTTATTAAACCACCTTTCTAATCGACCTAAGGCTTAATTCAACTTTCTAAAGTCGAATTAAGCCAGTGTAGCCCTGGGGTAGCCCTAAGTCGACTTAGGGCTATCCCCAGACTACACCAATGCCCTCCCTGGCAGGGGGGGGCACAGGGGGAGCCTGGCATGTCCCCCAAAGGGCAGGGCATGTGGGCACTGTGTGACACTGTCTGGATTTAGGGAAGCATTTATGATATTATTTTCAATGGATATCTCATAAACGCTATAATCCATAGGAACTATTCCAAAGGGGTAGCCGTGTTACTCTATTGTAGAAAGACAACAGAGTCCTGTGGCACTTTTAAAGACTAACAGATTTATTTATCGCATGAGCTTTCATGGGAGAAAATCCCACTTCGTCAGACGCTTTGAAGATAGGAAAGTTACAGAGTGGGAGGAAATTAAATGCAGGGGAGTGTATGACATAGCATCAGGTCAGGCTGTAACAGCAAATCAAAATAGGTGTTAGGATTCAAAACACTGGGGAACAGCACATAGAGGAGAGGGAGGTCAAATCACTGTTGTAATGCGAGAAAAATCCATAGTCCCTGTTTAACCCCAAGACAACTGAGTCAAATTTGCATATAAGTTTGAGTTCTGCAGTCTCTCTTTGAAGCTGTGATTTGTTATTCATCTGTTTCAACACAGCTATTAACAAGTCGTCAAGGGAGTGAGCAGGGAGATTGAAGTGTTCCCCTACAGGTTTTGCAGTGTTGCAATTTCTGATGTCAGATTTGTGTCCATTGATTCTTTGGCGCAGAGACTGTCCTGTCTGTCCAATATATAAGGCAGAGGGGCATTTCCGGCACATGATGGCATAAATCACATTGGTGGATGAGCAGGTGAACGAGCCCTTGATGGAGTAGGTGGCTTGATTAGGTCCTGTGATGGTGTCATCAGTGTAGATATGAGGGCAAAGTTGGCAGCGTGGTCTGCTGCAGGGCTGTGTTCCTGCTTTAGTGTTTCTGTTCTGTGATCTGTAGTTGCTGGTAAGTATCCTTTTAAGATTAGGGGGCTGTCTGAAAGCAAGGAGAGGTCTGTCTCCTAAGGCTTGAGAGAGTGAAGGATCATCTTGTAAAATAGGCTGTAGATTTTTGATGATGTGTTGAAGAGGTCTGGCTTGGGGGTTGTAGGTGGTGACCAGTGGCGTTCTGTTGTTGTTTTTCATGGGCTTCTCCTGCAGTAATTGATTTCTGGGTACCCGTCTGGCTCTGTCAATTTGTTTCTTCACTTCTGCGGGTTTGTACTGTAGTTTTAAGAATGCCTGGTAGAGATCCTGAAGGTGTCTGTCTCTGTCTAAAGGGTCAGAGCAAATGCGGATATATCTTAGGGCTTGACTGTACACAATGGATCGTGTGGTGTGTTGAGGATGGAAGCTCGAGGGATGTAGGTAACTATACCGATCAGTAGGTTTGCGGTATAGGGAGGTCTTTATGTGCCCATCGCTAATTTGCACTGTAGTGTCCAGAAAGTGGATCTCTTGTATGGAGTGTTCCAGGCTAAGTTTGATTGTGTTGTGGAAATTGTTGAAATCTCTATGGAAATCTTCAAGGGCATCTTTTACATCCATTGTATCCTTAAGGGCTCATCAGGATACTCCCTGAGACCATTCTACCTGGAAAATTCCTAAACATTAAGGAGACAATGGTTGTTCACACCCTCCCATCTAATGACACAAGTTAAAGTATGGATATAACATCAAATTCTTAACTTCTCATTGAAATAGAATTCCTAGACATAAACTATATAATCATTCCCAGCAAATTACTGACTTTCTATTGATACCAAACATGACATAGTTCCTATGGATTATAGCGTTTATGAGATACCCATTGAAAATAATATCATAAATGCTTCCCTAAATCCAGACAGTGTCACACACAGGACTCTGCCCTGCCAGGGTCCCTGTCCCCCTTTGCCCCATTGTACACAGGGGGTACTCCCTCCCACTACCACCATGGACCTGCCCAAGGTCCCCCTAGCCCTACAAAGTCGACCTAGAGCATCCAGTGTGGACGCTCTAGGTCGACTTTGTAAGTTCCCCTTGAAGTCGACTTTAATTTTAAGTGTAGACACACTAAGGCAACTTAACTAAGTCGATTTTAAGTCGACTTAGTTAAGTCGACTTACTTAAAGTCGACTTAAAAGTGCAAGTGTAGACATAGCCTAACAGTTTAAAACAGAACATGAAAAAATATACTTATATCCAATTAAAACTGTAATGTGAAGCATCAGAATGGAATTAGGTCAGATCCAGAAAGGGATATCAGGAGATGATCTACTTGAATTTATGATGGATGCTTATGGCCTACAAAGAATTATTCCAGCAGCAAGAGATTCCAGGAAGAGAGGGATGTTGGTTTTTTTTAATTGTCTGATAACTTTTTGGACTACCCAGTAGTTTTCTATTTTTTATAAAATATAAAACCAAAGTGATTTAAAGACTGACAACTTCTTGCTCCGTGGATTGCACCCTGCTTTGGGGTTTGAGAGAAGAGTAGTCTATGAGTCTCTTTGCCTATTCTAGACCATCAATGATTACTCCAAAACAGGGACAGTTTTACAAGGTCCAAACTTTAGGGTTGAATGGCACAAAGCAACTGTAACAGGGCCAAGAGTCTGGTCTATAATTTTTAAAACACTTCACAATGAAAGGCATGACCATAAATGCCTATTTTTATTATAATTTATGATTACATATTGCAGTATTTCATCCATCTCCAACTGCACATTTTTTCCCATAGAAATGACCTGTAAAAAGCATAACTAAGCAGGTCCATCGGTATGTTTCTACAGTGAAACATCATAAATGTTATGAGATCTAGCTAGCTAACCTAATAATTCAAATTAAGGCTAGAATCTGCAAAAAATTTTTAGTGGAAAACATCATATGATGCCTTAGACTCAGTTGAACATATAACAACAGGTAAGGAAATTGTTGTTTAACAAGTGAAAGTGTTATCATGGGAGTTGAAATTCTTAAGCAAAACCTTAAGAATTTAACTCCATTATTATAGAACCTAGTTTCTTGCTTAGAAAATAAGAAACAATTATATTCATGATGAAGTGGTATTGATTATGTCATACCATTATTATACCATAATAATGGTATTATTATTGGTATAATTGGTATAATGGTTATATGGTACGGTATAACGGTTACATCATTCCATACCGTTGAATATGCAATGCATTGTATGGGAGACAAGGCAAAAATGTGTACTGTTGGCTTAAAGCAAACTGAAATTGTCACTGAAAGCCAGAAGATCAGGAAATCAAACCAGAGAGGCCGCAGTAACTTGTTCAATAGTTTAAAAGAGACTTTAGAAGCTGTGAAATCATAAAATACTTGCTTTTTTCAAGAATGCATATAGATAATTACCTTTTGAATTCAACAAAGGAACCCATACTTGCAAACCAACAGCAAAAAAATGACCCTTCTCAGCAAAGCATGGGTTTATTTTTTGTCAAAGGAAAATCTCTATTATTTGTAGTACTTTTATCATCTGTGGTGTGTGAAATCCTCTAGCAGGTTGGTGTTGCCAACACTCACAATTTTATCTTCTCTTGATATTTACTGCAAAAACAATGTGAGTCCTGTGGCACCTTAAAGACTAACAAATTTCTTCATGCATAAGCTTTTTTGGGCTCCAACCCATTTTGTCAGATGCATCATGCCACAGGACTCTCATTGTTTTTGCTATACACAGACTAACATGGTTACCTCTCTGGAAATTGATATTTATTGTATTTCTTAAATCTCAGCTTTTGCATTACATGAATATGTTTGAATTTCAGTTTTTGTAAAAATAAATAGGTTTCAAGCCATTATGTTTGCAGAGAACAATATTATAATGCATCTTAAGTGTAATCTAAAGTCTCAAAAGCCAGATGATGAATAAAAAGATCTATCTATCTATCTATCTATCTATCTATCTATCTATCTATCTATCTATCTATCTATCTATCTATCTATCTATCTATCTAAATTTGTGATTTTAAAGATTATCTCATGATTTCTGGGGTTTGATTTATGCTTTTTGAACATTTGGGGTTGATAATAATACTGCTGGGTACATCTACACTGGAGGCGCTGTTAAGTAGACTTAACCAAGGTTGACTTTAAGTTGACTGAAAGTCAAACTTGTTAAGTCGACATAGAGAGTCCATAGCCCTGCGTTGACACTGGCAGGGGCTTGGTCAATGGAGGAATGGCCAGGAACTCTGCCGGGAGGTCTGGAGGCCAATTAGGTTAACTTAAGGGCTATCCCCCATCTACCCAGGCTTAAGTCGACTTAATAAGGTCGACTTAAGCCTTAGGTCGACCTTCAGAAGTGGTGTTATTAAGTCGACTTAAGGAAGCGCGTAAGTTGACTTAATAAAAGCCCAGTGTGGACCCAGGAGTCTGTAGGTCAACTTAACCTTCCTTATGCGGACCTAAGGCTCCAGCATGGGCATACCTGCTGTGTCCATCCTACTTACACTTGAGCAGATATGACATTCTTCTTAGCAGAGAACAATCTCGCATGTGCAAAGCATATTAAATAATGAGAGAATTGTGACAGTGGTTTCTAACACTTGCCCCATAATAGGAGTTAAAAGCAGAACTGGATTAAATGTTTTTAACAATTTTTGTGTGAGTGAAAAAATGTCTATTTGGGTGTATCAAAACATTTTGCTAACTTATGGTGAATTCATCAAACTGTTTTGGTCAAGGAAACCTCCAAACCAAAAAATTCTGAAAAAGCTTAAATGTTTCATTTTGACATTTTTAAAATGAAATATTTCAACTTTTTTTTAGTCAAAATGCCTTTTTGTTTAGAATTTTACTTTG
Source organism: Pelusios castaneus (assembly GCA_007922175.1). Taxonomy (NCBI): domain Eukaryota; kingdom Metazoa; phylum Chordata; order Testudines; family Pelomedusidae; genus Pelusios; species Pelusios castaneus. The sequence goes on from ML685810.1 coordinate 8,187,019, forward strand.
ACGTTATTAATTTGTAATAGGTAACCTCATCTGCAAATCAAAACAAAAAATTTCATTAGATCCTGAAACAAAATATTTTCATCTTTTTGGGTTCCCTGAAAAATTCAAAAGAATTTTCAATTAGGGGTCAACCTGAAACAATTATTTTTCCTATTTTTTGAGTCGGCCACTACACCAAAAAAGCAGTTATAGCTTTGGTTATAACTTTCCATAATCCTGAGCCATGTCAGGAGACAGGGACATTATATAAAGGTTCAGTATAAATTTTTCAAAAGCACTTATGTGTTTGTCAAGCCTAGGGTTTACTGACTTTCAGTAGGACTTATGCTCCCAAATCACTTTGGGTCACATTTTAAAAAGGTATGTAGTCACTTAAAGATGCAACCCCCCGCCCCCCCCCCCCCCAAAAAAAAAACCCAACCCAAACCAACCACCTAGAGGATTTTCAGAAGTGCATAGGGACCTAACTGTCATTGGAAGGGAAGTATATAGTATATTGCTTTTTTACAAGTCAGCATACCTCTGGATTGACCTGCAAATGAGCATAAGGCCAATATGACTAAGGACACAACTAGAAATGCCACTGTTAGCTAGTCAGACACTCATCCCAGATAGTAAAACTTCAGCTCCATGATACTGCTGGCCTCCCTGGTTAAATGAGCATCCCTTACCGATCACAAAAGAGGTACCTAAGATATCTACTTCAGATGGTAATCAGAAGAGAATGAAGAGCTAGATGTTGGCAACACACTGTAAATGCTGGACCCTTGGACTGAGATGTCTTCCCTTCTTCCTCACCAAGGAGTGGGGAAGCTTGGATGCCAGGAGTTCTTGGTTAATGGGAACTTTATATTTCTCTCTTAGTCACTGGATGGAGTACATGCTCCCTCTTCCCCTCCGTTTTCTATCCTAGCTCATGATCTCTGTTGGTTCAATAGGAATTTGTCTGTTTTGCTCAGTGTCTCCTTGTGGTCAGATTTTTCTTAACTTAGCTTATAGACTGTATTGGGTCAATAAGAGTTTCTATGTTTCTGGCAATTACTGGGCGAGTTTTGTCTCATGCGCTGCTGTCTCAGGTTTTACCTCCATTTTTCCATTCTTGCTCATGTTCTTTCTCTGTTGTTTAATAGGAATTTCTGTGGTATGCTCAGCCATTGGATGAGGCTCCTCTCTTCGTTTCTGCTGCTCAAGAACAGTTTTCCCTCCATTATAGACTCAAGGGTATGTCTACACTAGCAAAATTACCAAATTACTCCATGTCCACGCTGGGCTTTCATTAACTCGAATTAAGAAATTCCTTAAGTTGACTTAATGAAAGCTTAAGTCGACTTAATAACTACCACTCCTTAGGTCGACTTAAGCCTTAAGTCGACTTCTTAAGTCGACATAAGGACCGTGTGGATGGGGAGTAGTCCTTAAGTCAACTTTATTAAGTCGATTTAATGCCAGTGTGGACGCCTATGTCCATTGTTAAGTCAACTTAAAAGGAGCCACTTTGTTAAGTCAACAAGGTCGACTTTAAGTCGACTTAAAGTCGACCTTATTAAATCAGCTTAACAAAGTTGACTTAACTTTTTCTAGTGTAGATATAGCGAAAGACTCTGTAGAGTCTTGTGATCTTTAATGAACTCTCAAGGTCATTACGGACTCTTAGGTCAGAGGGAACCAATAAGATTACTTAGTCTGACCTCCTGTACAACGCAGGCCACAGAACCTCACCCACCAACTCCTGTAATAGATCCCTAATCTATGACTGAGTTATGAAAGTCCTCAAATCATGATTTAAAGACTTTAAGGTACAGAGAATCCACCAGCAAGTGAGCCATGCCCCATGCTACAGAGGAAGGGGAAAAATCTCACAGCTTTTGCCACACTGTCATGGAAGAAAATTCCTTTTAGCCCCCCAAATATGGTGATCAATCAATTAAACCATGAGCATGTGGGCAAGACTCACTAGCCAGACATCCCTGGATCAGGGAGCCAGATTCTAATCGTTCTAAAGAGGCTATGTTTCTCTCCCAGGACATGGGTGTTTTCCCACCCTAGAGTTTTCCTGCCATTTTTCTGTCAGATCTCAGGCTCTCGATTGGTTAATAGAAACTTCTGCTGGTCTCTCCAGTTACCGGCTGGCATTCATGTCTTCTCATTCCCACTTCTTAGGCACTTCACAGGCTCAGTTTTCAAACACTTTTTGCCTTATATTTCATACCAGGTTATATAACCTCCCCAGCACAAATAACATTGCTAGTTTGGGGAATCTCTTTCCACATTTATTGCAGGCATGATTCATCCCAAAAGCACTACTGGGAGAATTTTCAATGAGGGAAAGCCACACAAACCTCTTTCGATTGTGTAGCTGAAGTACCTGCTATGTTCTCTAATGCTAGGCAAATGGTTAGACACCAAAGGCCACAAAATTGGCTTCAGTCCATGTGCAGAACTTCTACTGATGTTAATCTTTGTGTAGAATGAAAGTAACATAAGCTCAAGATGGTAGGTTTGGCTATCACTTAGCAGACCTGAACTTTTAGTTGACTATTTGCATTTCCAAAAGCCACATTTTTGCATCAGCTGTTCTTGATCAAGGATAGGGATTGCAAACTTTTCCACCCAGTGGCTACATAATGTGTCATTATTCTACTGTGCTATTGTCCTCAAGGTCAGACAGGTAACATCAGTACAAAGAAGACAGGAGGAGAGAATGGAGCTTGACTAAGGCGTGTAATGAAGAAAAAATGTCCTGTAAATGCTTGTGAATATAGAGGAAAAATTGCAAGAAATTGCCTCTTTCCTATTTACTTCCATGGGTCCAATTCCTGCCTTAGCTTATACCAGTCTAACTGCAATGACTTCAGTAGCATTGTAGACAATGGATTTAACACAGACTACATTGATGTAACCAAGGGCAGAAGCTGATTCATTATATAGTCCCATGATGTCAATCATTTAACTAAAAGAGATTTGGATTTTTGAAAAGAGGAATTTCTAAAATTGCAGTTAGAGTTTTTGCTAATCTGCAAAATTCTTTCTTTTCAACCATACAGAAGCAAGCTAATAACACATGAAAACTCAGTTCAAAGGAAGATGGAGAAAAAAGCCCACTGCTTCAGAAATTTCCCCTGGTGAATCAACATTTCTTGAGATGCTTCTGATAAGTTTTGACTTCACCCACAAGAGAGAAATTGGACAGGGCAACAGAGCTGTGTGCCACCACCTAAAGAACTAACAACATATGCCACAATGACCTTTGCATTCAGTTATTACGACTCTGCTGAACTTTCCCTTCCACTAAAGCAAATAATTGTAGCTGCTAAAATGTATTTCTTGGTTCTGTAATTGGAGTCAGATTCTCTGGTTGGCTCAGGGGAAATGGAGTACAGCCCAGTGGGAGATGAAGGGCCCCAAAAATCAGGCTATGGATCCCTGGTGCCTGCCAGGTCACTGCCTTAAAGTATTTTGGCTCCTAAGGTAGCATCTGTCAGCTGGAGATGGCTGAACTGCAGAAGTCTGTAACCATGTTCTCTTTGGCCATGACATATCCTTTCTGCCAGGGCCAGAATAACAGAGCTGACAGGGGAAATGTTTGGCTTGCAGCAAAAAATCTAAAAAATTTCTCAAAGCTAAATCTAGAAGTATTTTGATTTGAAAAAGCTGCCATAGTGCTTCAGGTTCCCATTCTCCTTTATGAGGTAGGCTCCCTGGTAAGGCTCCTTGGCTATGTCTACACTAGAAAAAATTAAGTTGACTTTGTTAAGTTGACTTAATAAGGTCAACTTTAAGTCGACTTAAAGTTGATCTTATTAAGTCGACTTAACAAAGTGGCTCCTTTTAAGTTGACTTTATTAAGTTGACTTAACATTGGACATAGGCGTCCACACTGGCATTAAGTTGACTTAATAAAGTCAATTTAAGAGCTACTCCCCACCCACACCATCCTTAAGTCTACTTCTTAAGTCAACTTAAGGCTTAAGTCAACCTAAGGAAAGGTAGTTATGAAGTTGACTTAAGGAATTTCTTAAGTTGACTTAATGAAAACCCAGTCTGGATATGGAGTAATTTGGGTCGACTTAAAGGTCCTTAAGTTGACCTAAATTGCTAGTGTAGACATACCCCTTTTCTCATGATGTCCCACTGGAAGATAGGAAGAGAGGGGTTATATATTACCTCTCTATTTAACACTGGTGCGACTGCTATTAAAATGCTCTGTCTAGTTATACTGTCCAAAATTCAAGGATTTTGAAAAATTGGAGTGGATTCAGAGAAGAGCCATAAGCATGATTAAAAGCCTGGAAAGCATACTTTATAGGGAAAGACTCAAGGGCTATGTCTACACCTAAAAACCCTAGGTTGACTTAAGTTGACCTTGTTAAGTCGACTTAGAGCATCTACACTAGATGCTCTAAGTCGACTGCCTGTGTCCACACAGGCAGTTGTTATGTCAACCCAGAGCTGCACTCAGGGGAGCCGTGGCTCCGGGAAAGGGGGATCCCCTGTCCCCAAGCCGTGGCTCCCTTCAGCCTTAGGTTGATTTAAGGAATTAAATCGACCTAGGGCGTCCACACCGGTTTTAGGTCAACTTCATAAGGTCAACTTAGACCTTAATTCAACCTAACGACTGGTAGTTATTAAGTTGACTTAAGGACTCCCTTAAGTCGACTTAATTAAAGGCCGGTATGGACCTTCTTAAGTCAACCTAAATTGCTAGTGTAGACATAGCCAAGCAGCTCAGTCTATTGAAGATTAAAGGTTGGCTAATTGCAATCTCTAAATAACTACATGGGAAATAGAAATTTGGTAAAAGAGAGGGCTTTTCAATCTAGCTAACAAAGTTTTAACAAGATCCAATGGCTGGAAGTTTGAGATGGATGGATTTAGACTAGAAATAAAGTGCAATTTTTTTAACTGCAAGGGTAATTAACCATTGAAACAAGTTACCAAGGGCTTTTGTGAATTCTCCATCAATTTTTAAATTATGACTGTGTTTTCTGAAGAGATATTCCCTAGCTCAAACAAGGATTAATTTTATTGCCTGTGTTCTATAAAAAGTCAGACTAGATGACCACAATGATCCCTTCTATCTTTATAACCTATTAATCTGTTTTTATCCAGGTCTGTTTGCCTGTCCCCAGGAACACACTGCACACTGTAGGAGAACATTTTTGGCAAAGCATTAAAGCCCAGGAACAACCCTGCATTGGTGACAGGATGCAAATCATGGAGCAGTGTATTTTCCATCTCTGATTTCTGTGAACCTAATTACTTTCCAAATCTTGTCACAGACTTAAGAGGCCCAGTAACCAAAGTCTGATAGATGATAACAAGCTACTAATAGTATAAAGGGGAATGGAGATTCACAGTTCTAAGAGGCACATGTTATCTGTAGCTGGTGAAATAGTTATGGTTGTCGAAGCGTTCTTCATCACTGAGCCACAGGGATCAACTATATCTCATTGCTTCGTTCAATTTCTTGATGCTACTCTTATGGGAACCAATAAATGTTAAAAAAAAAAATTAATGTTCTACAGAAAATTAGAAACTGTGTTTAGGCTGGGAGAACAGGAGCCAGATCTGGTGGATCTGCCAGGGCTCATACCCTCGGTAGGCCTGCCACTTTTTAATCAGGAATACTCCCAGGCCACATTTCACCCCAGAATTCAGGCCTTGGCAGCTTAATGGAAAAGACAATGCATTTTCAGGATATTTTTTTTTTCATTCTATGTTCCACAAAGCTGGAAGGAGGAAGATGTGGTTTCCAGCACTGTCCCTGTTCTACCTATTCCTGCATTCAGCACACCATAGACCTGCCACTTCTCCCAGTTCAGGCCCCAACCACATAGAGATTGCCATTTACGGGGCCAAGGAGCTGATGCGTAGTCATAAAGTCAGCTAACTTTCCCCTTTCATGATGGATGAGCTAGATCCAGAGGGTCCCTGGCACACCCAGTTGACATCATACTTTATCAGTACTATGAGTGATAGAGAGAAAAATGCTGGGCCGAGGCAATGGTTGTGCAGGCACTATTTTGCATTAGGAATCTTGTTTGACTTTAGGGATTGAATGCCTGACCTTGATTAAGTATAATTTGTGTTTTCAAAAGAAAATATATTGCTCATAAAGTCTATTTGACAGAAAATTATCATAAAGTGTATTGAATTTACCAATATAAATTGAGCTTTATCTGCTAGAGGTGCCCGATTCTATCAGGTCAGTTTCAAATCCCTTTGTTTGCACAGGAGATAAAGTGCAATGTGGTATATCAATGGGTGCGTGCTTGTATGATAAATTTATTTCAGTATCTAACCTTTCCACACCTAATTTTGCGAACCAGTGCATATAAAGTGGAAGGGTTTATATCACTTTTCCAGCAGGTCTTTCATTTCCTCTGCTGTCAAAATGAAGCTCTCCGTGAGTATATTTACCATTTGTTTTCTACAGAACAGTATAGCATTCGCACTATGTGGTCCGAAATGTTAGTCATTACACATGCAGAACTGCCATAGATTTCAATGGGAGCTGCACATGTGTAAGGTTTGTGGGGTTATGATAGATTTCACTTCATCAGGAAATGCAACTGTATTGTATGTGGAGAGTGTGGGCCCAATACCCACTAATGTCAGTGGAGTTACACCATCAGAAAACTGGTGTAACACAAAGAAGGATCAAATCCATTTTCTGTAATCTTAAACTATGTAAATACGATCCTGGTTTCTTTACTTGAGCAAAAATCTTTCCAAAGCTAACATAAATATTTCCTAAGTGAAAGTTGAAACTTTTGATCCTTTAAATAATCTTAAACTATTGGGGTGTTAAAAATGAAAGCAAAGGAGCTGAATCTGATCTCACACTACTGTCAATCAGGCGTAACTGCACTGAAGTAGTGTGCATCCAGTGTGAGAGAAAAATCAGGTCCAGAAAGACTACTTACTTTAGGAAAGATGTGGCTCAAGTTTCTTCTTATCAGGTTTTAACAATACCAGCTTTTACACTGTTATACTTTCAATGTTTATTTTAGATTGTGATCGCCACTCTTCTTGGAGTCTTGCTAACTCCATCTCTTGCTACTGATGTGAGTATAATGATCAAGTACATTACATAAAACTTCTGTCAATTTTGTTCTTTTATGCTTCATGAATTTTCCTGTCTCTGAAAGATATTTCTGAAGAAAAATCTAAAATATCCTTAGCACATAAAATTGCAATATCTCTAGACTGGGTTTAAGCTTTAAAGGAAATAATTATCTAACTAACTTTGACTATGTTTACACTTGGCCAAATAAGTCGACTTAGCATGTCCACACTATAAAATTAGGTCGACTTAAAGTCGACCTTGCCAAATCGACTTAGAGCATCCACACTGGATACCTAAGTCAACCTGTTGGGGCTAGGTGGACCTGGGAGTGGTCCATGGTGGGAGGGGGGCACCCCTTTAAAAGTGACGGGGCCTCAGCATTTTCCCCATTGTACCAGGGTACAATGGGGGCTGAGCAGGACAGGGACAGGGGCAGGGTATAGGAGTGGGGTGGGCAGGGCTGTGTCCTGCCCTGTGGGTGGGCATGCGAGGCTCTGGCTGTGCCAGACACCCTGGCAGGGAGGGCAGTGGGGAAGCCCTGGGGGCCCTTTAAGTCGACTTAAAGTCGGTTTAGGTCTAATCCGCGTCTACACTGGCTTAAGTTGACTTAATAAAACTAGGTTTTATAAACTCAATTTAAAATTTCCTTAAGTCAACTTAAGCAGCAGCTTAAGTCGACTTAAGGAAATTGTACTGTAGATGTAGAGTAAATGAAGTCGACTTAAGCAGGCTTAGGTCGACTTAATTTACAGGTGTAGACGCACCCCTACTCTGGGAAGGATTTTGCTTTTTAATGTTACTGCAAATTGCACCAAACACGAAAGGAAAAAATGTATAATATCTATTACAATGTATTTATATTACTCTGCTATTGTCATAATGTTGTGATTATCGATGGATTTCCTAGTATGAAAATGAATATTTGTTCCATCAATGGATAAAATTTCATTGTGATACCACTGTAAATATTAGATCTGATTCTCATTTACCCTAAGTCCCCTTTATGCTGCTCTGGTGATATAAACAGCTTTGCAAAGGGCATATATGTAATGTACATACAATCTGAGTTCCTTTCATGACTGGGGTTTCTATGTGCTACAATAATACAAAAAAAACATGTTTATTATTATTATTATTACTATTATTATTATTATTATTATGATTGATTGATTGATTGATTGATTGATTGATTGATTGATTGATTGATTGATTTCTCTCCTTGTTAAGCACATCGGTGGGATCTGGAGAAGTGAGGGTCAGTCCTATGTAGACAAAGAACCCCTTTTTTCCATGCAGGAAGGGGAAATCTGTTAGGGATGATTTGTGCATTAGTGGTCAGGCTATATTTTAACTGAAGTCCATTAGACAAGTTCTTACTGAGTTCTCACTCAGACAGAACTCAACTTCTAGCTAGGCATTTTGCTGAAGAAGGGCTACATAAAATAGCATAAGAGATTTCAGGGTTTGGAATGATAGCTTTAGTAGCCTCCGGGGAGAAAGAGCAGAAATACTCCTCTAACATATTTCAAGAGCAGTGACCTTCCAAAGCACTTGTGGTTATGTGACAGTTGACTGAGGCAAACCAGAAACCATAAATATTTGTCACTTTTTCTTTTTAAATCCAGAATGTGAATGAAAACAATCAGGGAAATGATGGTGGAAATTCACACCAGTCTGTGAGCATCAATAATGATCAGCGTGTGGCCAACATTGACAGAAACGACGGCTGGAATTCATGGAGCTCTGTTTGGGACTACAAATATGTAAGGGGAAAGATGCATTTTAGGGGAAACCTCTGGTGTTGATGGCTAAAGTAGTGTCTAATTGATGAGTCAAAAGCATGCATATTATTAATAATATATATTTTATGAAAACTGCTCTAAATGTTGGGGGTGGAGGGAATCTTTATTAAATGTTGTTTAGCTTCAAAAATGAAACAGATCAGATTTGAGTCTCATTTATTGTGGAGTTGCTGAAACAAAATGCCCTGCTCTCCATAATTTTATTTTACAGGGCTTTATGGCAACCAGGTTACTTTCCAAGAAATCTTGCATCATTGCTAAAATGAACAAAAACATTATGCCTGATATTACAGTCATTTCCAAACTGATGAGCGACCATAAGGTAAAATGGAAGGTGAAGGTGGGAGTAAGATTACTTTTTTTCTGAGGCTATGTCTACACTGGCAATTTAAGTCAACTTAAGAAGGCTTTTCAGTTTTCCCCAGTCAGTTTTATTGAATTTCCAGTGCTCTTCTTTAATGCATGGTTGCGTCTTCAGTCCTCACCTCTACCTTGTGCCCCAGTGTGAGATCTGACCTAAGGAGCACCTGCTCTGTAGGCCCTATTCAGCCTGGCACACACTGTGCGCTTTGTCAGAAATGTCAGCTGCAGGAACACACAGTGTAATAAATGATTCTAGTCATTGGTTTTATTGAATGGCATTGTTCTGAGTTTGCTTTCTGGATGTTTAGAAAATGGGAAAACAAGGGCCTCCTCTGGAGCAAATGAGATTCACTGTCTCAAAGACCAGAGTCCCTGATCTGACCCCTTATGGAAAGAACATTGAGGCTTTGTGCAAAGGACTTCCTACCTACGTAGCTCATGAGGTTCAGAGTGAGTACAAATTAATATATCTGTTCATGTAACGTAACAACCTGTTGAATTTTCTGCATGGAATGAATGTTACTGTTCTAAGCAGAGGTGGTCCAGGACCAAGAACTTGGTGTGCTTCAGAAGGATATCAGACTCCGGAGCTGACTCTTTCATAGTCAGTCTATTCCTCTATAATGGTAAACGCTCAGATTCCAACATGCCCAAACATTGGGTTTTTACCTTGGCTCTACCTCAAAGCTAAGGAAGAGAGACACTATGGTTTAGCGGAGTTAACTTGGTGCTGGGATTCAGGAACTAGTAGCTTCTAACTCATTCATAGCTGCTGACTTGTTGCGTGGTCATGGAAGAACTACTTAGAGCTCACTCCTGTAGTGGGACTCCTCATGCTGGAAGGGCATAATGAGCGGGGTACCGCAGGGCTTGGTTCTGGGTCCGATTCTGTTCAATATTTTCACCAGTGATTTAGATAATGAGATACAGAGTACACTTATAAAGTTTGCCGATGATACCAAGCTGGAAGAGGTGGCAAATGCTTTGGAGGATAGGATCATAATTCAAAATGATTTGAACAAACTGGTGAAATGATCTGAGGTAAATAGAATGAAATTCAATAAAGACAAGTGCAAAATACTCCAGTTAAGAAAGAACAATCCATTGCACACATACAAAATGGGCAATGACTGCCTAGGAAGAATACTGCAGAAAGGGATCTGGGAATCCAAGAGAGTGCACATTGAACAGTCCTGTTGACTGCCTGCATCCACACTGGCAGGTGCTAGGTCGATAGAGGAGTGGTGAATTGTGGGTAGCTGTGGGAGGGGGCCTGGAGGCCAGTTAGGGCTTTCCCCATTTACACTGGATTAAGTCGACTTAATAAGGTCAACTTAAGCGTTAAGTCGACTGTAAGAGGTGGTGTTATTAAGTTGACTTAAGGAAGTGCTTAAGTCAACTTAAAAAAAGCCCAATGTGGATGCAGCAGTCTGTAGTTCGACTTAACCTTCCTTAAGTCAACCTAAGACTCCAGTGTAGACGTACCTGTATATAGGACAGTGGGAATTTTCTGCGTCTGACTCTATTGCCATGTATTTTGGACAGTTATTTTCATTTGTGTAATGTGAGCACAACATGTTACCACGCGGATTGGGTAGCATTTGACACCTACTTTTAATCACTTTGTGCAGGTGTTAGTGGCCATACAAAGTGCAGGGTTCTGCGCATCTTGAACTGCAATGAACACACAGTTCTCCTAACATCAGCATTAGGTATCACTTGATAATACCTTTTCTTTTTCTTTTCATTAAGGAGAGAAAGGCGCACGCTTCTTCTATGGTGGATCATGTTTTGACGCAAACATCCTGTGGCTTATTAACATTAGCTTATGTGGTGAACTTGCATTCAAATAATACATTTTTTGCTGCTTGGAACTGGTCTGATAATGTCCTCACTGACTGGATAAAACCAGTTCTTCCCTTTATGCTTTGTGTGTAGAAAAACCTACACTATTATAATGCCTGTCAAATAAATACATTTCGCATTAAAATCAACTGTGTTTTGTGTCTTATATTCCTGGTCTTGGGTCCGAAAGACAGTTTGCCCGAGAAGTTGATTAAGCTAATTGTAACCATATTGTATGTATTCAGGCATCATGAATTAATAAAATAGAACACCATTATTTGAAAAGCAGGGCTTCTAGTGGCAAGATCAGATGGTAAATGCAGGCTGGCAGTTTCTGTTGATGAGGATGGGAGAAGAAAGTCAATAATTTGAAAACTGAAAGGAAACAAGTGGACAGAACCCTTCAATTTAGGCACCTTTGATACGGAATCTTATTATGACCATGATTGCTAGGAATGTGCTGTTAATAAGTGGTTATTGCAGCTACAAGAAGTGATGACCTAGTAGGGGATCATTATGATGTATGTGTTTTATGATAGTTAATATAAAAAGAATAGATAATAAATAGAGTGTACTTTGGAGCTATCTGAGGGAGCTTTTCTTAGGGGAAGGAGGTAACACCTAAACTCTCCATCAGCTGGACAGAAAGAGGGCCCTTGAAAGCCCAGCTGGTGATAACTCAAAACCATCTGAAATTGTGGGTAACTATATGTGGGATGTCCTAAACTGATTGCTTATGTCTGTGTGTGCTCAAATCTAATAAATAGTAGTTTTAGACAAGGGCACACTTGCTTGTTTAAATCTTAATCAGCTAGAAAGGCTGTGTTCCCATTGATTTATTCCTGAAACTGCCTGATGTGAAACAGTTATGTAACCAGTGTTTTTTTAGTTAGAAAACACTGGATAAAAATCTTTTGTATCCTTAATCATACAAGCCACAATGTCACCTGACAAGCGAATCAAGGTTAGGCCTGGTCAATACGTAGATGATAGCTATTAAAGGAAAACCCAACGAGCTGCAGGAAATGAGATTACTGATACAATAGGTGATGCACATCTTTGGGTCAGTACTGAACCAAATCTCAAGCCTGGCATAAGGGAACCCTTTGTCCTTCTCCTAGGGGTGCAACTACATCCCCAAGAGGTCATGCAAGAGTACAGACATGGGATCTCACTCCCCCTCACTCTGCTGCATGGACATCTAAATCTGGACCACAAATGGTCTCTAAAGAAGTTTTGAAAAACTAGGTGAAATACAATATTTGGAGGAAATTGCGTGGTTTTAGGTTTCTCAAGTCAAAGAGCTGTCATGGACAAATGAACTCTTTAGCCGTGGAATTATTTTTTGTCTTTTCCAAGCTTCAGTAAATGCACCTGAAATATTAATGAGCTTCATTTCTTGCCCAGGATTAGAATATCAGTATTTTGCATGATGAGTGATATTGCTTATGCAGCCTAATGTAGTGTGATGTACCTGAGAAAGAAAACTGTGGCGAGCTGGTTTAAAGCTGACAGAGTAGAGAACACTTTCCGCTGAAAACTGAAAGAGCGGTAAACCATGACAGAGGCATCAAAATAACTGGTGTGGTAGCCCAAAATTTGTGAACCTGTGAACTAGCTATCAATTTCAGGTTTGGGGTGCCCTAATCCCACCTGGGTCCCTCAATAGATGCCAAATGGCTGTTTGCCCCATCCAACCTTTTGAAGGTGTTGGCCTTATTGTTTCAGAAGGAAACTCTGGTATTGAATGAACCATGCTCTTGATACAGGGTTATTTCTTATTTAGTTTATTTCTTCTGTTTAATTGAGCCTCCAAAACTGTAAACATGAGGTGACAAATTTTAAAAAATCAGATCATCCAAATAATGGCAGCAGTTTGCTGCTTGTATAAGCCTAGAAAAATACAGGAGAGACAAGGTGCATGAGGTAATGTCTATTATTGGAACAATTTTTGTTGGTGAAAGAGACAAGCTTTCAAGCTACACAGAGCTCTTCAAGTCTTAAATACAGACTTACCCCATGTACATTCATAGCTCTTGAGGCAAGCTTTATTCAGTGATTCATACAGTACACGTCTATGAAAGGTCTGTATGTGGAAGGTGGTTAGGATACATGAAAGAACAGTTCTTTGATTCCTAGTAAAAGGAATACAGAGGGCAGAATTAAGGTGTCCAGAAAGGAAAGTCAAGATTGGCATGGAGGCCTTAAATGAAAAATTCCTGATATGATGTTTGAGAGGATTTTTTTAGCAGAAAGGGTTTATGGTTACATTTTTTTATATAAATTTGAAGCCTGTGAAAGGATCTAGGTTGACAGTCCAGAGGATTCACACATGATAGAGCACAGATTCTCAGCACATACATATACTGCATGAATCATAGGCTATAAAACTTGCTTTATGAACTTTATAATCTATGATGCTATGAACTCTGGGAGAAAACTGTCAGCAACAGACAGTTCCTCCATTTCCAGGACATTTAAAGATTTTTACTAGCCCTTTTGGGCTTTATTCAGCACCAATTTGAAAGCACACTGAGTTTAGTTGGACACACCAGCCTTCATTTCAAGAAAAGTGTTCAAATAATCCAGATTATCACAAATTAATTCTGGTGGGAGAATGACTTTTCTTTTTTCTCTTTTACTGATTGAGCTGCTGCAAGCTCTTTTCTGGTGGTTATTTCACTAGTCTTTTCATTTAACACACAATTTTCTTCTCACCCAGGATGCTGTGATGAAAAATTACAGAAAGAAGCAAGGAGGGTTTTTCATTTATCTTTGGGGGAATTACACAGTGTCTAAGGAATCTTGAAGCTTGTGCCATGACCTACTTTACGCTGTTACTGATATTTCTCTACATAGCCCCTCCTGTAGCAGGGACTAGAATGAAGTTTTTTAGAAGTATTTATTTTTCAAGCCAGCTTCGCACAAGCTAGATGAATGGGAGGTTTCAGTCACTTATCAAACCCCAGCTCCAAAGAAATGCTGCTCAGCAACAACAAAATAAAACAAATTAAAAACAAAACCCATTGACCATCTGTTATCTAGCTCCCTGAGAATTATGGCCCAAATGTCATAAGTATCTGAAAAAACCCAATCCAATAAGGGATTTAAATAAATGTAATCCATCTATAGGTCCATGCACACGCACCCTTAGCATATGTACAAATGTGTTGTGAGCTTGACATATAGATCTGAACAAGGTCAGTGCCAGGTTATGTTTAACATTTTCAGAAGGGGCAGATGTTTAAAATGGGTCCGCTTGGGTCCCCAGGCTCCCTTCTTTTGGGGACCCGAGCGGGTCCCGGCCAGAAAGGAGCCCCGCACTCCCTTCTCTCGGGGACCCGAGCAGGTCCCGACCAGAAGGAAGCTCTGCACTCCCTTCTCCCGGGGACCAGTGGGGGTCTGGGCAAAAAGGGAATGGCGCTCCCTGGACAGGGTATCCCTGGAGGTTCCCCTGTCAGCTGGAGCACTTGGAGGCCCCCGGCAGCCCCGGCGCTCCAGCTGACAGGAGAACCACCGGGGATCCCCTGTTGGCTGGAGCACCGGCGGCTTCCTTCTTGCCTGGACCCACAGGGGTCTGGGGAGAAGGAAGTGGCATTCCTGGAAAGAAGGAAAGGAGCCTCCTTGGAGGGACTGCGGCTTCCTGGGGAAGGAACCGTGGGTCCCTTCTCAGCAGGGAGCCACTTCTGCCACGTCTACACTTGAAAAGTTGTTTCTTTGCATTGTTTCCTTGCATTTTCCTGTTTGTTTTATCCATGTGTCCTACATGTAGTAAGCAATTCACGGCAGAAACTATCTTTGCTATACACTCAGGGCTGGCCTAACCATATAGGTGAACTAGGTAGTCACCTAGGCTATGTCTACACTTAAAAATTTAGGTCGACTTTAGCTAAGTCGACTTAGTGAGCCTACACCTAAATTTTAAGTCGACTTTGGGTGGAACTTACAAAGTCGACCTAGAGTGTCCACACTGGGCACCTAGATTGACTTCTAGGGGCTAGGGAGACCTAGGGCAGGTCCACGGGGGTGGGGGGGCACCCCTTGCCCAGTGCCAGGGGGAACTGCGTGGGTACAATGGGGCAAAGGGGGACAGGGACCCTGGCAGGGCATAGGGGCAGGGCGGGCAGGGCTCTGCTCTGCCCTTTGGGGGGGCATGCTAGGCTCCCCCTGTGCCCCCCGGCAGGGAGGGCAGTGGTGGAGTCCTGGAGTAGCCCTAAGTCAACTTAGGGCTACCCCAGATCTACACTGGCTTAAGACGACTTGAAAAAGTCGACTTAAGCCTTAAATCAAATTCAATCCAGGTTTAATAAAGTCGACTTAATTTTTATTAAGTCGCCTTAATTTCCTTAAGTCGACTTAAGCAACTTGCTTAAGTCGATTTAAGAAAACTGTAGTGTAGACGCAGGGTAAATTAAGTCAACTTAAGCAAGCTTAAATTGCCTTAATTTACAAGTGTAGATGCACCCCTAGGGTATCAGGCTTTAGGGGGAACCAAATTAGATGGAAGAGATTTTTTTACATATGTTATCTCTTATAACATGTGGAAGAGGTGGCACCAAAATCATAATTCACCTAGGGCAGAGGTCGGCAACCCAAAAGATAAGAAGAGCCATTTAAAAAAAATTCTTTCAATAACCAAGTGTTTTGAAAGCCACAATGGGTGTAGCCTCCTGGTGGGGGAACTGGGAGCTGGGCCAGGGTGCCTGCCACAGGGTCCCCTGGTGGGGAGGAGGAGCCTGGAACCAGTAGCAGGCTCCCCACAGGGTCCCCCAAAGGCAGGGGACTCTGGAGCCAGGAGCAGGCCACCCACAGGGTCCCCCAGCGGCAGGGGTGAGCCTGGAGCCCAGAGCTGCAAGGGGGCAGCCGAAGAGTCGCATGTGGCTGCAGAGCCGCAGATTGCAGACCCCTGACCTAGGGCACCGAAAACCCTTGGGTCAGCCCTGTATACACTCACACAGTGCCTCGCACAACAGGAACTCCATTTCAGTCAAGGCCTTTAGATACTATTGTACTACACATAATAGACAGTATTAAAATAATATTTAGGAGAGTGCTTCAGCACATACGTAACCTGAAAGCCCAGCATACACATACATTGCTTTCTTGAGTAAGACTTTTAGGTATTGATGTTAGAAAGTTTGGGAGTTAGTGAAGGAGTCATAGTAGGGCCCTATAATGCAGACATGGTAAGCAGGGGTGGATTACTGCATGGGGCTATGGGGCCTATGTCCAGGGCCCTCCCACAATGTGGGGGTCCTCCACCATGCTGGCACTGGGGAGGAGGTGGGGTGGGTCACCCAGAGGCTGTGTTCTGTGCTCCTTCCCCACCCCTGGGCCGCCTGGTGCGCCCCCAGGGGCAAGGCAGGGCAGGCTGGCGTGACTGGTGAGGCCAGCTGGTAGGCAGTACGGCCTCTGATGTGGCCCGAAGGCTGCACTGGAAGCCTCACTGCACTGTGCATACCAGTCAGCCCCATCACCCCTCAGGACCGACCAGCTGGACCAGGGCCAGCCTCTGGCCCCAGGGTTCCCTCCCCCCAGCACCGGCCTGCCCACAAGAGGCCAGGGCCCTAGGCTGGAGGGGGGCACGGCCTCATGTGGTGGGGGGCAGGTCCTCAGATAGGAGGCCCCCACTGGTGGGGGAGGCCCAGGAACCCCACAGCCCCTGATCCACCTCTGCTAAGTGCCAGTAAGTGTCTCTTTCACTGTACACACACAAACCAATGAAAAAATATTACCAAGCACTCTCAGTCCCCATGAGTCCTGCGCTTCAGGTTGTGGCAGCCAGCTTTCCCACCTCTAAGCTCCTAGCATTATGGATCCCTAGTCCCTTCTGCCCTGGGGCTGGGCTCTCCACCCCACAGGCCACTGGGCCTGGGGCCCTAAGGCCCCTCTGGGCAAGCTTGCCCTGACTGCCTGTACCTCCTAGGTGCTGGCAGCAGCAGCAACAGCTACTGGTCATCTCTCCTTCGCTCTTCTTTGCTCTGTTCTCCTCTACCCACAAACTCCACTCCTACCTCCGCCTCCAAACACCACACCTAAACTCTCTCACTGCCTGGCTGCAACAGGGGCCTTTTTAACTGTTACTCCTAATTGGTGTCAGCTGTTCCAACTGTCTCTAGGGCTATGTCTACACAATAAAAGTTAAGTCGACTTTGTTAAGTTGACTTTAATAAGGTCGACTTTAAGTCAACTTAAAGTCGACTTAACAAAGTGGACTAAGTCAACTTAAAGCTAAGTCAACTTAGTCCACTTAATAAAGTCGACTTAAGGGTTACTCCATGTCCACACCATCCTTAAGTCGACTTAAGGCTTAAGTCGCCTTAATGAGTGGTAGTAACAAAGTCGACTTAAGCTTTCATTAAGTCGACTTAAGGAATTTCTTAAATTGACTTAATGAAAGCCTAGTGTGGATGTGGCTTAATTTAAGTTGACTTATGCCTCCTGAAGTCGACTTAAATTGCCAGTGTAGACATAGCCTCGGTGCCTTAATTGGAGTCAGGTGCTCCAACTGACTCCAGGTGCCTTAATTGGCTCAAAGCAGCTGCCATAGCTACACTGGGAACAGAGCTTTGCTAAGTCTTGGGCTAACCCTTCAGCACCCTCCTGTAGCCCTCAGGTCTGACTCCATCACACATGATAATAAGTGAAATTTACAAAGAGGTCAAATTAATTAAAATACTGTTCGAGAACTTATTAGAATTTGGTTTAAGGGTATTTACATTGTCTGTTTTGACACGTGATGTTGACAATTAATGTTTCCACAGTTTTAAAGCTTTAACTTTTTGAATCTCAATGTCTACTGTCATTAAATAATTATTGTCTGACCATTCCTGCAATTTTCTGCAACAGTGAATATTTAAATAGAGGGAAACAGAAAAAAATGCCTAAAACTCATAATTTTGCACGTGTGAAAATGTAGATGGATAAAAATAGAATAAAATGCTTAAAATATATTGAGCTATAATATAAAGAGCTCCACTAAAATTCTAAAACATAAAATATAATAAAAATTGAACTCTGCCAGGCCTATATACATATTATTTTGTATTTTATTTCCTAAAACCTAGGTCCTGCTCTGATATTTGTAACATCAAATGACTTAAGTAACACTCAGTCAAAAGAGTTTTGAAAACAAGACTATGATAAAAACAGACGGAGAAAAAGTTGCCAGGATTGAGAAAGGGGAAATTCTCCTTTGGTTGTATTGAACCAGACTCCTTGGTCTATTTAATGCTCATGTTTGTATCATTATTTATTTCAGTCTGAAGGCTTAGATGAAGACTGGTGGCAGGGAATATGTTTTACCCAGCCTCATAGGTAAATATATAACACATACAATATTTAGTTTGCTCCAGTGTTTCACCTCTGTTCGTAGTGAGAAAAACAAATATTTTATCCAGGGGCTTTTGTTCAGAGCCTACCTTGATAAAATATATAAGGTCAGTACAAGACATACAAATTCATTTTCTTCAGCATTTTGTGTGTGTGTCATCAAATTCATCTTGGATTCAAAATGAAGACATTTGTAAGTACTTTTGACAACTTACATTTTCTGGTAAATAGTTTATATTTTAGTACATTTATGGCAAAATTCTAGGCAGTGCTAAGACTCCACAGTTTCTATTGAAGTCAATCAGAAGTAGATAAGACATAAAAAAATAGAGGTGGCAATGGGAAGGGACTCAACATTTCAGAAAATGAGTCTTATGCCTAATTTTTTGCTATCAGTGGCCACTAATTTGGGGTTTCCCAATTTTGGGGAATCCAAGTAGAGATCTTGAGGGCCTGATTTTCAGATGTGCCAAGCACCCACACTCAAATTTAGTCCATGAGGCCCAGATTTACAAAGGTATTTCAGCATCTAAAGATAAAGATAGGTGCCTAATGTATGTCACACAAGCTCCTAAGCAGGACAGGTACCTAACTTCCAATGAAAGTCAATGGGAGTTAAATGCCTATTTCATGCCCTTTTGTGAAGGTTCCAAACCAACAATGATGCATCAGGGTAAAATTCTGGCCTCCTTGAAGTCATTGGCAAAACTCTCATTGACGTTGATGTGGTCAGGATGTCACACCATATACTGAAATCTTATTTAGTTTTAACTCTTTCCTTGCTGATTGATGATTGATGCCATGATCCTGCAACTCCATGGGACTAAACACATGAATAAACTTAGGCACATCATAAAGTGTTGGCAGGAACCTGACCTGAGTGAGGACTGAAGGATTTGACTCCAGGTTTTAAAAAAAATGTTCTCTAAATAATCACTCTTTGTTTGGCCTACCTAGACTAACGTGACTACCTCTTTGGAACTTGTATGGAGTATGTTAGCATGTCAAGCAATTAAAACAGACTTTAAATATTTTGGGAGACAGGACATGACACTTCACTGAGGAAGAAATCCCATAGTTCTGTACGTAAGAAAATAGCTATTCAGTTATGTTAAAAGCCTCCCATTCTACTTTATAGGCCAGATTCCAGTCTCAGTTACATTACTATAAATCCAGAGTGACTCCACAATAGAAGTACTCTGGAATTTCCATACGGTAACTGAGATCAGAAACTAGTCTTACAGATGTTTCATTAATTAATTAGAATGATCCTCCTAAATACAATTGTGTTCTGTATTCTTTGTCAATAGACAAGATAAAAATAATTGAATGATAAATCCTACTCAATAACTCAAGTGTGATTTTTGGAAAATCAGAAAGATGAGGGATCTGCTTATTACCATCTTCAAAGCGTCTGGCGAAGTGGGATTTTTCTCCCACAAATGCTCATGCGATAAATAAATTTGTTAGTATTTAAAAGTGCCACAGGACTCCTTGTTTTTTTTTGCTGAACTAGACTAACACGGCTACCCCATTGGAACTCATTTCACTGTAGTTGCATTTGGCATTTAAAAAGGATCTGAAGAGCATGTATAGGATTCTCCCTTGATGTTTTCCATGCTGTATTACAGATTCTGCTTCTTGTCTTTTTGGGTATCTTCATGAATCCAGTATTTGCGAGGAATGTAAGTAGAAGGCCATGTGCCAAATGTTACCATTCTTCTTTCATGCATCTGCTTTGCCATGTCATTTATGAGGTTATCATACTTATTAAATCAAACCCTAAAAATTTGGATTTTTGAGAGTCATTCTCTGCTAATGTATGCAGCAAATGAATGTAACACGTTTATGGCAATGTTTCCATTAAATTCCCCATGCTCTTACTATTGCTTGGCTTGTAAACATCAGTAACCAAAGCAAAAAATACTTGCTCATATTTTATTTGGAAAACACAGCATTACCAAGTTATATACGAATAAACTGGAGTTGAACTCTCCAAGTAGTTTTCCTCATTATACCTTGGCTCATTGGTGACAATCGCAGGCAATGAGCTTGCTTGCTTTAAATTACTTATCTGTGGTTCTGTTAGCTATTGTGTTAATTAATAATTATGACAGTATAACACTGAAATCTCATACAGGTGGCTTCTTTGTGGGTAGAGAGAGACTAGCAGGTGGGTAATCTCTGAAAGCTATCGGAAAGGAACAGATTCCTTTATAACCATCCTCACATTTTCATGCATTTTATTTCTCCAATGGCCTGAGATGATCTTGAATGGAAAATCTTCAGCAGCATTTCTTAGAATCCACCGGAAAAGGTAGCACTAGTAACAATCAGGTTCAACTTCCTATATTTTCACAGCCCATAGTTTCTTTGGTAGAGGGAGTTAAAGCGGACAGTCACCAACATTTTCAGAATGTTGGTCACGTCTTAATGGAGGGATTGTCTTGTGGAGCAGGCTTCCCTTCATCACTACACAAACCACCACACATCCTTAGGGCAACTGCAGCATTTGCTTACGCTAAAACAGTTTCATTACTTTTAATTATTTTTACTTTCATCTAATGCAGTTATTTTGTGGAAATAAGGAAAAGGAGTCAACATCATGTGAAGTGGGAAGTCCGAAGTGGAACGTCATCTACAAAGGCTCATGTGAAAAATAAATTAGTTAGTCTTTAAAAGTGCCACTGGAATTCTTGCTTGTTGTGCAATCCCTAACAGTAATCATAACCCTAGGTTGAGCAGGGGAGGTTGTTTAGAGTGTGCTTCTCTTGAGGAGGATGTATATTTGAATTAGACTTTTCCCTACTTCTGGGTAATCTGACTTGAGTTAGACTTTTATGTATCAGTTTTGCCTCCCTACTAGCCAAATGTCACCATTCTTCTGTGTTAGATGCAACTGTTTGAGAGAGAGAGAGATTTTTACGTTGAGATACAATGTTGTCTGAAATCTTTCTTTTTAGGCTATCCAGCTCATAAATCAGGGAAATGATGGAGGAACTGTCTACCAGACAGTGAATATCAATCATGATGCTAACATTGCTGTATTCAATATTTATTCTGGGACACATTCCTCCAATGCAGTCTTTGACTACAACCGCGTAAGTTTCAAAAGAGGTGATTTGATTGCTTTGTTCATCGTATGTACGGTTTGCTGAAAATAGAATACAAATGTGTAACTACAGCTGCTTGAAAGACGTGCTTTATTCCTCTGAAAGCTCTCACGGGAAAGGAATGACCTTAGACTTGAAAACAAATGAATAATCCATCCACTATTGGAAGATTAAGCAATTTAGCATCTTTTTAGGTCATATGGAAAGAAGTCAGCCCCGGTTAAATTCTTAAGACCATTTTTTAAAACCCATACAGTGGATATTATTTCTTAATAAATGAAGAGAAAGGCATGTTATGAATATTCCATTTAGAAATAGTTTATAAAGAGTTAACACATTATTAATAGAAGTTCTAGCAAATAGTTAATAAATTGATAAAAATAGTGATAGAGTCCAACTGGTCATTTAGGCTGCTTATAACCATAACACCTTCTCATGATGTGCTTACAACCTTCCGTAACCCATGTTAAAATCTGTAACATGCTTATAACGTCTATTCATCATTTAGTAACCCTTTATAAGTCATTTAAAATGGAACCTTAATATTAAGTGTGCCCATGTTGACTATAATGCAGGAATTTGCTTGACCTCTATTCAAGTGCATAAGGTGGTGCCGGGAGCTTTCTGCTCTGGTGTCCTACATGTAAAGAACTGTTCTCATCTCAGTGCAAGGACTGCTCTCTGCTAGCATTTTTTAGTGTCCTAACCACCCCAAAGCAGACATGGAAGAGACAGTGTAGTCCCTGACAGTCAGGAGAGCTGGCTGGCATTTGAGTAAAGTGCATATTTCACTCTCCTACAGACCTGTGCAATTGATGTGCCCAGCCATGAGTGCGAGATGATGAAACAGTAAATAAATAAATGCCTTTTACACAGTAGTTTCATTTTCCAGGGAAATTTCTAAACACTTAGGTCTTTACATCAAAGTGCAAGAATTGAAAGCCAAAATATCTCTAACTTAGCTGGTGTTCTCTGACACCACTGCTTTATACTTCATATATTTGATATATGTTGAAATTTAATTTATACTGGAGATACTAGTTGTAAGATCATACAAAGGCCAACTGGAGTCACATTCTGACATCATTCCAGAGTTTCACCAGTGTAAATGTAAGTAGATTTTAGCCCAGTTGCCTTCTACCTCTTGCTGAACATACCATCTGAACTGGACAGACTGCAATTTCCTGCAGAATCCTTAAGACTGTTTGGACAAAGCATGGGTGTATTTCTAGAAGCAAAACACATTTGAACAAACGTATCTGTGGTGTGGTTGCATTGAAATCAATAGAGTTACACAAGGGATGAGTCTCACCCAGTGCATTGAATTCTGATTCTTGTCAAAGAGAAGCAAAATGCAAGTGTAAGGCTCCATGTAAATATCTCAAATACCCTGATTTGCAAGAGTCTTTAAAATAGGATAAATTCATTGGAAATGAAAGGAAAAGAAGGCTTGCTAAAACTTGTGGTTTATGTTTTACAGGGAATAATTGCTTATCATATGCCTTACAAGAAGATATGTGTTGTTTCCAGGATGAACAGGGCAACCTTTCCAACTTTAAACCAACTTGAGAACATGGTCCATAATCAAAGGGTAATAAATATGACAAATAAGAGTTATATGTGCTTTTATACCTCTCTAGGCTAAATCCTGGATTCACTGAAGTCAATGGTAAAACTACCAATGAATTCCACAGGAACAGAATTTGAGCCTAAGATATTGTTTCCTTAAACATTAATCTCACTTTAAGTGGATATATTATATTTTTACACACACACACACACACACACACACACACACACACACACACACACACACA
>ML685810.1:8210369-8243893 GCA_007922175.1 Pelusios castaneus
ACACACACACACACACACACACACACACACACACACACACACACACAAAAGATTTGGCTGCCACTGGATCATTCTATTGTCTTTCAAATGATTGTAAAGCTGAGCTCCAAATCACCGGTGGTTGCTAAAGTATGTTTGGCACTCTTTTTATGGGTATCAGTGCCAGTCTCCTAAATAACTTTCAACTTGTATAAATTCTCCCCTGCATTTTCAATCAGACGTGGTATTCTTCACTTCAGTTCTAAACTACTGTGCCATGAGACTGAGTAGATGTCATTTTCCAAGACATAATTGGCTACATTTTAGAGACTGGGGAAAAGATCCCACTATATGTCTAGTTTAGGGCCTGGTTTTCCTCTCAGATACTTTGGTTTTATGCGAGTATAATTCTACTGACTTCAAGGAATTCCTCCAGATTAACACTGGTGTTAGTGAGAGGAGAATCAGGCCTGTAGGTTCCCATCATGCTTAGAGGTGAATGAACACAACTGTCATTGGACCCTACCTGTTGTCCTGTCCAGAGATCAATGGACTGTAGTCTGTGACATGGTTCAGGGAATCCATCAGGACAATCAATGCTGTATAAATGCATTATTATCATCATAAGTATAACACTACAAAAGAAGCCAGGAAGGAAGCCAGCTAGTTGTCAGGGCTGATTCATGATTTTGGCCAAAACAAGTGGTTATTCTTCCATCATTTTTTCAGGACTTAAATTCCCTCCACAGAAGCTATGGGATATCCAGCAACTATGTCCGAAATGTAGCTGAACTTGGGACACCCATCCAGGCAATGTGTGGAGGACTTTCCACCTACTGGGCTACTGAGTATGAGCGTGAGTTCAGCCTAAATTTAATTCAGAATGTATTTATTAATTATTACAATGATTATTGTGGTAGTGTCTAGAAGCCTATTGCGCCAAGTACTATAAACACGGAACAAAACCATGATCCCTGCCCCAGGGAATTTGCAATCTAAACAAATTTACTGAAAGCAGTCTTGAAAAAGGTATTTTAAAAAAAATTTTAATTGGCCAAAAGAGTATGCTCGGCATCTGAAATAATCTACTGATTGCATTCAAAGGACTAGTGGTCAAAACTTCCTAGGATTCGCCACCTACATCAGGTTGAAATTTTCCCAACAGAATATCTTTTTCATTGAAAAACTGACTTTTTCCCCTCAAACATAAATATTTGAAAAAACCATTAAAAATATTTCATTCTTTGCAATTTTTTTGTCATGAGACTGTTATCAAAAGCTTTATGAAAACCATTAGAGAAACCTATTGTTTGTCTGTTTTTGGAAACTGTGGTACATAATAGTCTGGTCTCCTGGGCTATGTCTACACTTGTAAATTTAGGTCGACCTTAGCAAGTCGACTTTAAGTCGACTTAATTAAGTCGACTTAGTGCGTCTACACCTAAATTTAAAGTCGACTTTGGGGGGAACTTACGAAGTCGACCTAGAGCATCCACACTGGATGCCTAGGTTGACTTGTAGGTGCTAGGGGGACCTAGGGCAGATCCACGGGGGCAGGGGGGGCACCCCTTGCCAAGTGCCAGGGGGCTCAGCCTTTGCCCCATTGTACATGGGTACAGCCTTAAGCCTTAAGTCGAAGTAATTCTAGGTTTAATAAAGTCGACTTAATTTTCATTCAGTCGACTTTATTTTCCTTAAGTCGACTTAAGCAACTTGCTTAAGTCGACTTAAGGAAACTGTAGTGTAGATGCAAGGTAAATTAAGTCGACTTAAGCAAGCTTAAGTCGACTTAATTTACAAGTGTAGATGCAACGTGAATGGATCTTCATCAGGGCCTGTGTTTCTATTAATGGGGGAACAGTATCCTAGTATTTCATAAGTAATAATAGGTACACAGAAGGCCCAGTGGGATATAAATCAGAAGTATTTCCAGTGTCATCTCACTGTCATGTAAAAGAGGCAGAAGTGAAACCCTTCAATAGATAGCTTTTTTAATATTCACGGGATCACATGAGAAGAAATGTAGACACTACACATGGGGATATTTTGAGGTGGTCTCTCAAGACAGGAAGCCATGCCAGGAAAGTGGTTGCTCACGCATGATTCACTCTTTATCTGAGTCTCTCTACAATGGAAATTCAGTGAATTCATGATCCAAGCATCTGACGAAAAGGGATTTTCTCCCACGAAAGCTCATGCGATAAATTAATTTGTTAGTCCCCAAAGACATCACAGGACTTCTTGTTTGTTTTGCTGAACTAGACTAGTATGGCTACCCCTTTGGAACTCTTAATCTAGAGTCCCAATTTCATACAACCTCAGCAAAGACCTTGGGGGCACCTGTTTTCGCTGGCTGCACAACTAGTTATTTCACAAGATCAGGAATAAAGGTGGTTGGCATTTTAGGAGATTAATTTTTAAAAGGTTGGTTAGTGGTTTTGACTAGAAGTGCATTTAGTCAAATGATGCATTTCAGATGTTTTTACATCTGCCAAGATTTTTGATAATTTCTTTGTTGTTCCTTGGATGACTTACTCTGCCCTTATTTTGTAGAACCACAAAGATTACTTAGTGGTACTGGCTGTGTGGGTGTTAAACTCTTCATTCTGGATGTGAAGCTGTGTGGAGGCCTCAAGCTCTTCTAATCAAGTGGCAAAACAGAAGGTTTATAGTATTTCAGCCTTGGAATTCACACTTATTTTACTTAGTCTCATCTGTAGAATGGCTGATCCCCCAGTTCTTCTTTGCAAAGCCCTGTTCTGCCATGCATCAAGAGCAAACACTCCATCTGTTAATGGGAATAAAAATAAAGTTATGATTGGAAAAACATATGGACCACAGACAAGACATTTCTGACAGCATCAATATTTGGAACAAAGACAGTTTTATTTGTGAATGATCATGGTTAACAAAGAACCCACCCCAGATATCACATTTCACACCTGAACCCTTCTCTGGACGGTGCTGAACCAACTGATACCTTCACCTGCCCCATCCCACCCCATCCCAATCTGAATACACCAGGCTGTTGGGAAATTTGAAATGTGGATCAGAAATTTGTGATGTGGGCCTGTCTTTAGTTGAAAAAAAACATGTGTTTACATGTGTCAAAAAGGAAGGAAGAAAATTCTGATAACTTTGGTGTTAATTTCTACAAAGGGGGTTTGCAGTAAAGATTCCTTTAATTGATCTTCAGTTAGTCAGACAGACAGCCTGCCAGCCAGAATATCAGTATTTATTTATC
The DNA here is from genome assembly GCA_007922175.1 of Pelusios castaneus. Lineage (NCBI taxonomy): Eukaryota > Metazoa > Chordata > Testudines > Pelomedusidae > Pelusios > Pelusios castaneus. The sequence continues at coordinate 8,213,593 of ML685810.1, forward strand.
TAGATACTTTTAACAGGGCTCATCAGCATAGTAACTAAGCTGTTTATTCAGTCCCGATCTGCCTAAATTCTTTTATAGTCTGACTCCCATTCCACTGAAATCAACAGGAATTTTGCCTGAGCCAAGATTGCAGGACGGGATGCCCCAAGTTATTAAAATAAGTCTAGTTTTTTTCTTTTCCTCGCTCAATGCTGTTATTTTGTACTATCAAGCATTATATGGAAACACCGTTATAAGAGAATCCAAAATGAAACATTTCCACAGTAGTACCCAAAAACTTCATCAAGATTAATGCTATTACATTTGAAAACCGTAAGAACCAGTGATGACTACACTATTACAGAAATGTGAGTACTCTCCTTGAACATCAGAGATAAGACTTAAACGTACCCATCAGAGGAGGAGTGAAATCCCATACTAGATTTTGCTTTAAAAAGGATCTAAGAGGTCATATTTTTGGGAAGGCTTTGCAGAATTTCATCAGTTGGATTTTGACTTTACAAAACTTAACCAAAACCATGGAGTGGTTAAGATCCAGGGCTCATTTTATCTTAATCATCCAATTTCTGGTGTGTGTTCATATAAAAGATGTTAGTTTGGTCCCCCCATCACAAAAAGTAGGAAGAGAAAAATATCTCCCAGATGACTAGAAGGAAGGTGAGAGGAAGCAGATCACATGTGTGCTTTTATATTGGAGTAAGGAGTATTTTGTTAGCTGCTCAGATATAGCAGTGTTCTGCACAGTATAGATGATTGTTAGATAAGAGAGAGGCCAGGTAGGCAAGATATGATCTTTCATTGGACCAACTTCTTTTGGGAAAGAGACAGGCTTTTGAGCTATTCAGATTATTTCTTCAGGTCTCAAGAGGAGGAAGAGGTCTATGTAGTCCCAGAATTTCTCTCTTTCACCAACAGAATTTGGTCCAATAAAAGTTATTACCTCACCCTTCCTGCCTCTCTAATATCCTGGGACCAACACAGCTGCAACTTCTCTATTAGATAAGAGTCAGTGACAGAAATAGAACATAAATCTACTGACTCCCAGCCTTGCACTCTAACCACTAAACTATGATTCTTCCTACTTATGAGTTTTATTATTTCATATTTAGCACCAGAACAACCGGATAAGGACCTCTGGGTGCTGTACAAACATAGAATAAATGCCGTTCCTATCCCAAAAGCTTACAGCCTTAAAGTGAGCTAACACATATGGAGTAATTATTCTTAATAAAATACATACACAGTAATTATTCTTTCCTTATATCATGTGGGTCAAGTTCTCTCTAAGTCTATTTTTATAATGCAGTTTGGAAGGGATGAGTCAGACACTGAAGACTGAACGTGAGGCTGTAAGCAGAAAGAGAGCAAGGTAGAAAGTAAGTTTGAAATGTCATTTCAGAGGAGCAGGGGTTGTATTCTTCAGTTCTCCCATGCTGGTGGAGGTGCTGTTCAGTCACACATTGCCAACAGGAACTCTGTGACTCCTCACAAGCTGGGAACACACCTCAAACACTGCAGCTTATTTTTTGCTCTTGAAATAAAATACAGTAGAATTTTTTTTTAAATGAAGCCAGTAAATCTGAATGTTTTATTCTATGAAGGTTTGCTTCCTCTTGTTGGGCATGTGTGATTGGCTGTTTACCTTAAATCCTTTGAAATATCAAGCTGCAAAAAAATTCAAAGGACCTAATGCTCATTCAAACAGTGCTGTTTGCATACTCACGCATACACCCAAATTATATATAACTTGCCTAGTTAAAAGCTAATGCCTTATTTAGACTTCAGCATTAGAGGGTTCATACTTTGTGAACAATATCTCCACATACCAAACAGGGGAGATCTAATTCCATATGAATTAACTTAACCACTTATAATTGACCATGAAGACTGCAATTAACCAGTAGTGGGTTGTGTGTGCTAATAATTGGTAGGAGAACTGAGAGTCAGGGTTCCTGGGTTCTGATCTTGGCTCTGTCACATGGACCTGGATCCTGGCCTCCCCTGATTTTAGGCTTGCACTTCTGGTTAAAGTGAGGCATAGGTGACTGAACATATAGAATAAGGTGGCTGTGTGCATGGCTAGTACTTAGGTGCAGAGGGAGTTTAGGTTCCTAGGGGGCTGGCAGCAACCACATGGAGTTTTGCCGATTGCACTGGCACCTAAAACTGGGATTTAGGAACCTAAACCTCTTTGTGGATCTGGCCATAGGTCACTGGGTAAACTTGAGCAGATTATTCAAGCACAAGCACAAGCACAAATTATTCAAGCAAGTATTCAAGCACACTTGGAGGAAAATAGAGTGATCAGGAACAGTCAGCCTGGATTCACCAAGGGCAAATCATGCCTGACCAACCTGATTGCCTTCTATGATGAGATGACTGGATTTGTGGATGCGGGAATAGCCGTCGACATGATATACCTCGACTTTAGCAAGGCTTTTGATATGGTTTCCCACAGCATTCTCGTCGGCAAGTTAAGGAAGTATGGGTTGGATGAGTGGACTGTAAGGTGGATAGAAACCTGGCTAGATTATCAGGCTTGGCAGGTAGGGATCAATGGCTCAATGTCTAGTTGGCAACCAGTAATGAGTGCAGTGCCCCAGGGGTCGGTCCTGGGCCTGGTTCTGTTCAACATCTTCATTAATGATCTGGATGATTGGATAGACTGCGTGCTTAGTAAGTTTGCAGATGACACCAAGCTGGGGGGAATGGTAGACACGCTGGAGAGCAGGGACAGGATTCAGGGAGACTTAGACAAAATGGAACACTGGGCCAAAAGAAACCTCATGAGGTCCTACAAGGACAAGTGCAAAGTCCTGCATTTAGGATGGAAAAATCCCATGCACTGCTACAGGCTGGGGACCGAATAGCTAAGTAGCAGCACTGTAGAAAAGGACCTGGGGGTTATGGTGGACGGGAAGCTGGATATGAGTCAACAATGTGCTCTTGTTGCCAAAAAGGCCAATGGTATATTGGGCTGCATCAGTAGGAGTGTTGCCAGCAGATCAAGGGATGTGATTATTCCCCTCTATTCGGCGCTGGTGAGGTTGCATCTGGAATACTGTGTCCAGTTTTGGGCTCCCCACTACAGAAAGGATGTGAACAAATTAGAAAGATTCCAAAGGGGTAGCCGTGTTAGTCTATAGTAGAAAGACAACAGAGAGAAACAAGGCTTATTTAGTCTGCAGAAGAGAAGACTGAGGGGGGATTTGATAGCAATCTTCAACTACTTGAAGGGGTGCTCCAAAGTGGAGGGAGCTAGACTGTTCTCAGTAGTAACAGAGGATAGAGCAAGGAGCAATGGTTTCAAGTTGCAACTGGGGAGGTCGAGGTTGGATATTAGGAAAAACTTTCGCACTAGGAGGGTGGTGAAGCATTGGAATGGGTTACCTAGGGAGGTGGTGGAATCTCCATCTTTGGAAACATTTAAGGCCTGGTTAAACAAAGCTCTGGCTGGGATGATTTAGTGGGAGTGGTCCTGCTTTTAGCAGGGGGGTGGACTAGATGACCTCATGAGGTTCCTTCTAACCCTATGATTCTATGATTGTCACAAGGCATTCTGCCCCTTTAAGTATCAGGGGCCTGGAGTCAGCCAACCCCACTTGATTATAAGACCCAGCTGGGAAGGGTCAGATGATCATAGAATTATAAAAATGTAGGGCTGGAAGGAGCAATAAGAGGTTCCTTAATGCCCATAAAGGGCTGAGAAGGCTTAACTGGAGGGGGAATGGCTGGAAATTGGTTGATTTCTTCCTTCTGATCTCTCTGCAACTGGCCCTGGAGCAGAAATAGAGGTTCCTGTGGGCCCCTGCAGCCTGTGTTGGTCAAGGAAACATCTTCATTTGTGTTAATTTGAGCATTTTGTGCACAAATTAATAAAATGTGTATGGAGTGAAGTATCTGACAGAGAGTTGGATGTGGGGTTAGTTCTTCCATTGCGGGAGGAAACAGGCTGGCAGTCCTACACCGAAAGTTTCAAAAGCAGATTCTAATTCTGAGTGCCTCTGTTTTTCTGATTGACCAACTTTCAGATGCCTGATTTTCAGACATACTGGGCAACCACAGTTCCCATTAACTTCAACTCAAGTGATAAGAGCTAGGTATTTGTGGGAATCAGTCTGACCCTAGCAATCTCAGTTACAATATGTGAAATCAAAGGTGCACAAAATTATAATGTTGACCTTAACCTCTGCTTATCTACTTATTAAAAATTGCTTTCCAATATTGCTGTGGTGTTGTAAGAATGCATTAATGCAGGGAAAGTGCTTCATAACTGTTGAAATGAAGCTGGTAGAAAAGACTTATGAGACCACCAGCTTCCTGTTCAGAGCATAATTGTTCCCTATCCTATGACATATTTTCCAGTGTTTTGGCCAGTCTAGTATTAAATTTCTCAAGCAACGTGGCTTCCTCCACATCTCTTGGGTGACTATACCACAGTGTAATATGTCTCACTGTCAGGAAGACACCACATATACATGCAATGAATTAGTGTTATTATTTGGCAAGAGTTGTTAGACAGAGTTCTAATCAATGGCCAGACACCAGAGCAGGGTGTGAGGGTGGTATAAAAGAGAGGACAAATATTGCAGAAACAAAGTTAGAAGAAACCAAGAGAAAGAATTCATCCAAGTAATTGGAACAGAGAAATGACCTAGAAGGAAATAAATCCTCTTGGCCACTGGGTGCCAGTATTGAACCATATTTTATTTGAATATGATTTAAAAAAAAAAATTAAACAGCCATCCCATTATGACATGCATATAATGGTTCAGATCCTCAGTTGCTATAAACTGATGTGACTTCATTGGTATCATTGAAGCTATGCCAATTTCTACCAGCTGAAATGAACCTAAGTACCCACTTCATGTTATTATTATAACACTCAGCCATTCGCTCCTTCTCCACTTCTTTTTGTTTTTCTGACTTGTTGCATCACACCTAAGCATGTGTTTTGTTTTGTTTTTACCAAATTCATGGCAGAGTCACGAATATTGTACTCAACTTCACAGAATAAGCATGGAATACAGTCACCAGAAAGACATTGCTGCTTTTCTGTGCATAAACCCGGCCACCAAAGTCCCCCTGAACTGCTGCTCCAACATGACTCTGCTGCTACAGGGTATGGAAAGAATGCATACGGAAGGAAGGTGACAAGACCGTACAACAGTGGTCTTTGCTGTCGTGTGCAGAGGCCCAGTCTAAAATTGTGGATTGAATGAACTGAAACATTGTGGCCCTTAGCTAATTGCATGGTTTCCATGCAGTCCGTATCTAGCATAAGTTCCTTGAGGTGAGGACTACGGATGTAATCTTGACCCCACTGAAGTCAATAGGAGTTTTGCCATTGACTTTCTTGGGCCTAGTATTTCACCTCGTCTCTTTAGCTCAGCATGCGTTAGGTCTTTTTATAAATACCTAAAGTAAATAAAAGGTTGTTATAAGGAGGAGGGTAAAAAATTATTCTCCTTAATTACTGATGATAGGACAAGAAGCAATGGGCTTGAATTACAGCAAGTAAAGTTTAGATTGGACATTAGGAAAAAAATCCTAACTGTCAGGAAAAACAATAAAAGTCTTGTGGTACCTTAAAAAGTAACACATTTCTTCAGGCATAAGCTTTCGTGGGCTGCAACCCACTTTGTCAGATGCATCTGATGAAGTTGGATTCAGCCCATGTAAGCTTATGCCTGAAGAAATTGGTTAGTCTTTAAGGTGCCACAGGACTCTCATTGTTTTTGCTATATACGACTAACACAGCTACCCCTCTGGACCTAACTGTCAGGGTGATTAACCACTGGAAAAAGTTGCCTAGGCAGGTTGTGGAATTTCCATCACTGGAAGTTTTTAGACAAACACCTGTCAGGGATGGCTTAAGAGGGTACTTGGACCTGCCATGAGTGCAGGGGACTGGACTCAATGACCTCTCATGGTCCATTCCAGTTCTATTATTCTATTATATGATTCTATAAATAAAGGATATACTGAAGCTTAAAGTCGAGCAAGTTGAACACAGTCCTTAAGGACTGGTTTTTTTCAATCAACTAATACGGCTTTGTTAAATTTTTGCTGCTACTATTCCAAACATGTCTTGTGACCAACCCAGTCTAATCTCCATATCTGTTATATGCTGATTACCATGGTATGAGGAGGGTGAATAAAAAAAATTCAAAATAGTAATAATTTTGTCCACAAATGACCCTAATTTGCCTGTCTGCTTGATTCACCTTCTGTTACTTAATAGGGTTTTATATATCATGTATATATTAGGGCAAAAATTTCAAAATGCCTGAGTTTTATTCAGTCAATGGGACTTCAGTTCCTAAGTCAATTAGATGCTTTTGGAAATTTTGTCCTATAAATATAGTATGTATTTGGGCGCACACCAACAAACCTTTGACAAGAATTCACATTGTTTCCTTGTGCTCCGTCCCTCTCTGTCCCTCTTGCCAATATGGAAATTGCATGAGTGGCAAAGGGGGATCAAATCGATGGTGTTGTGCCTGACTACGCACTCACTCGCTGTATGAACTCTGCTTCCATGCGCTAAAAGTTCCATAGGAGCAGCAAGTCAAAGCTCACTGTGAAGCCTTTTAGTGCACATCAGCAACAGCCATATGACAATTTAGTGCATGACAGTTTAATGTGCTGTACACTCACAAGCGTCTCACAATGTTATGTATGACAACTCCCATGACAACAGACACTATCCTCTGCAAAGCTCACTTCACAAAACAAAATACTCACGGTAAAAGATGGGCAGAACCCAAGATGTTAAGACTCTAAATATCTCCTGACCAGTATGATGGGGAAGATGATAAAACCAAGGAGGGGCAGACAGGAAGCAGCACTCTTCCCCCCCCCCCCATCATTTACACGTAGAAAGTATCTTCAAACACAAGCAGCACCAATTGTAGCATAATTCCATACAGCGCTTCAACAGTTAACATATGCTAATTCTTTCTTTCTTACATGCACACACACTGCAGCCAATGAAATCCACTCTCCAAATATTGTTAGGTCTTTAACACAAAGCTCTGCTGTGCTTTTCTATAACATTTTGCATTTAGCATTTTTAGTGCGTAAGGGACTGAGCAAGGTGGAAATTCTGACACCCTCCCTGCTTCTGACACGGGTTGCCAGAATCTGTAAAGTCTCTTTGTAGGCACAATCATCTTGCCACTCTCACCAGACCACAAAAGAAAAAGCAGGGTTGCAGAGAGGAAGAAACAGATGAGAAATAGCCCAGCATGACTGCTTTCCACTTTATCAGCTGCTCTCCTCATTTCTATCACTGCTCCAAGCTTTCTCAGATGTCTTAGTCCCTGGCTCTTCCCCAAGTCTTATTAGGCTCTCAGTGAGCCTGAATCCATAGCTGCATACAGGGAATATGATCCCTGCCTTTCAGCTCCTTTTTCTCTGCTAGCTTAGAGCTTCTGGCCAAATTTCTTTTCCTGGGCTCTTTCAGGATTTTTATTGTTTGCTTTTTCTCATCTCTCAGGGCCACTTTTAGGTGGATGCACATTGCAGGCGGAGGGCTGGATTCCAATTGCAGTCATGGGGGTGCAAGTCTGGAGCTATTCTGACTTTGGCAAAGTGAGTGTGGTGTCAGTGAGATCAGAATCTGGCCATGCATGTCTTTGCCAAAGCTCCTCAAAATACAGACTGCCAGTGTCCAGACAGGGGATTTTTTTTCACCCTTTCCACTTAGAGCAGTTTCTGTTTCCTGTTTTCAGATCATTTTTTTCACCAAATCTCTAAACTCATTCATGAGCCAGGACTCCTCGTCCAACAGAGCACTGTACCTAACTGTGCACCAGCCATTTATACAGCTGCTGTGTCTGTTTTAAACATCGACCTGCAGCTGAAGTCACTCAAGTTTATATTTGTCATTTAGATGGGGTCTCCCAGATGAGACTTTCAAGGTCCTTTCTGCTCTATATGTCCAGACACCCTTGCAATGGCAGCTATAGCTGTGCTCCATGGCAACCAGCTGAGTAAGGGTGTAGTCAAGTCGCTCTTCTACCTCCTTTTTGGCTGTCCACCACGTCCTACTCCCAGCCTGCCAATCAGTGTGGAAAGAGAGAGAGGAAAACCCACATGGCCACACCCCTCTGGCCTGAATAGTCACAGAAGGCATTATGTCTCAGTGGGTGGGGCAATGGGATTCTGGCTGTCTCCTCACACAAGATCCTCTTAGAAGGAGGCATATGCGGGGCCTGCAGCTCCCATAAAATTTGTCTCTTAAATGCAGGATTTTGCCTCACTATCCATGGCTAAAGTCTTCTTTCTGTCTATCTATGGTACTTGCCTGGCCCCCTTTATGATGGTGTTTGAGCATCTCATAATGTATTCATCCTCACTATATAGCAATGTGGCAGGGAAGTGCTATTTCCCCCATTTTACACATGGAGAACTAAAGAGAAAGGAGACCAGGGGTCAGACTTTTGAAAGGATTTTTTGGCTAAAGGTGCAACTAGGAGTTCCCCCCCCAAGATCTTAGGTGTCTAACTTCAACTGAAATGTGAGAGTTGGGCACATAGGTGTTTTCAAGAGTCTCACAAAGCCCATTTGCAACTCTAGATACCTAAATATGTTTGAAAATCTGGTTCAAAGTGACTTGTCCAAGATCATTAAGAAAAACACATGAAGGAAGACGAATCAATCTGAGGCCCCTTGAGTCTCAAGCACGCAGCAAAACTCTGGTACATTCTTCCTGTCTTTTCTACTTCTTCCCTTGTATTTTCTTCTTTTTTGTCTTTGGAGAGTGTGCGATGTACAGTTTGGTTGCTACATTTGAAAAGTACTTTGGGTATTACTTTTGTGAAAAACGCTGGTAACCAAGGTGCTACAGTAATGCAAAACATAGTTTTTAGTGAGCTTCTCTTATTTGGCCACACCATTGACTTCATTATGAGAAAACATGTATCTGGAACAATGCAGGCATACAACTGAGCAAAAATCATTACAGGATCTAAGTCTGTTTGAAAGCATAGCTCTTCTAAGTGACAGGTCAACCAACATGAAAATAAAGACCAAATAATTGTGCAGCATCACAAAAAAGACTGAGTTAATAATCAGTTATGGAATACGCCCCTCCCCCAATTTAATGAGAAACCCAGCCATTCCCAACACAGGCATTTTGTTAGAACGCAAAAGGATACAAGAGTCCATTCACACACCTTGCCATTAATGTGCAAGCCAGTGGGGACATACGGCAGGAAATAATGCCAAAAATTGGCAAGATAACAGTGCACTCACTAGTTTAAACAGAATTTGGTTATTGAAAATCTACAAGTTTAAAGCCCAGTCTTCGAATTTTCAACACAAACGTTATTTCCACCTTAACATACTGATGTGAAACCTGGCAGGTACGAGCAGCCCTCTAAATGTCTTCAAAAGCAAATGCCTAAGGAAAATACGAGGTATTCAATGGGCTGAATTTCAAACGAATTCTGAGTTTGGTCAAAGAGTTCAACTTTCCCGTATCTCTAAAATTCTCCAGAAGAGAAGATGGATGGATGTGGGACATGGGTTAAGAATGAAGCCAAAGCATCTGCCATGGCAGGACTGTCATTAGGTAGCTGGAGGAACATGTAAAAGGGGCCAACTGAAAAAGTCCTCATGCTGAACTGTACTTAGAAAAGAAAAACCCCATGGAACTTAACATAGAGGACATGAAGAGTGATCGACGATAGATGGGGATGGTGCAGTTTTGTATGTGCTCAGCAATGCCTCATGGCACAAAAGATTCAAATATAGATTCGTGAAAAAATAATAATGAGCTTAAATGAGGAGGTGTTGGGAGCTCAATGGCCCTGGAAATCAGTGTCATCACAGCCATGTCAGTCCCAGAATATTAGAGACAAGGCAGGTCAGGACATTTATTTAGCTGCTTAGATATGGGTGCAACCCAGTCTTAATAATTCTAGCTCTTTTTGTTTTTAGATGTTACAGGCTATGTCTACACTAGAAAAAGTTAATCGACTTTGCTAAATCGACTTAATAAGGTCGACTTTAAGTCGACTTAAAGTCAACCTTATTAAGTCAACTTAACAAAGTGGACTAAGTTTACTTAAAGTTATGTCGACTTAGTCCACTTTGTTAAGTCGACCTAACCGCCCTTAAGTCGACTTAATAAAGTCGACTGAAGGGTTACTCCCCGTCCACACCATCCTTAAGTCGACTTAAGAAGTCGACTTAAACATTAAGTCGACCTAATGGGCGGTTGTTATTAAGTAGACTTAAGCTTTCATTAAGTCAACTTCAGGAATTTCTTAAGATGACTTAATGAAAGCCCAGTGTGGATGTGGAGTAATTTAGGTCGAATTAAGGGTCTTTAAGTCAACCTAAATTGCTAGTGTAGACATACCCAAAGAGCTTTACAAAGGACAGCAGTATTGTTACTCCCACTTTACAGATGGGAAAACCGAGGCAGAGAGTGGGGCCCTGACAAGGCTGCCAGGGCTAGGAAGGGAACACGACTCCACTGAATCCAAGGTGACTGTTCCAGCCTCTAGGTTGATCTGCTATTAGGTAGCAAACCATTGGTGCAGTTAGGAATAAACCTCCACTCTCCTGATTTCCAGCATGGGGCCTCATTCTACTAGACCACAGCTGGCTGAGCACAGTACTTCACAGAAGAGATTTCCCTAATTACAAGTAGTACCATATCAGGTATTGCCCAGGCTCAATCTAGCACTCACGGCCACAGCAGCAGGAGAGGAAAAAGTCAGTCTTTCTTAGCACTGCAGAGTCTGAGACATGTGCGTGGTTACCTCCCAGGGATTATGGAGCATTGGTGCTTCTTGTTAGCTTCCCTAACAGGAGGGCTGCAGTAGGGAGTCATGTACTCCCAAGGTCAAAGAGAGTGGAGGGCAGGCCTAGAGTCTGTTGGGAACAGTGTCTAGAAGAATCTAGGCTAGTACATTCATTTGGGAGGCTATTCAAGGGGTGACACAGTCTGGGAATATTAAAATCCACACACATCTGTTGGCTCACTCTTAATCCAGAGTTGTCAACTCTTGCAATTTTATTGCTTATGTGTGGTTCTTCTGCCAGCCCCGAGAGTCAAGAAACTACATGAGAATCTCAGAATTCATTTAAAAGTAAGTGGGTGTCTGGCCCTCACAGCTGCAGAGAAACCCCTTAAAACCCAACCCATGTGAAGCTGAAGGGCTCAGAAATCAAGGTGAAATAAAAAGTATCCGCAACATATCATTCAAAGATAAAAAACCCCAACCTCCTGACTTTTGAATGTTAGGGATTGGCTCTACTGCCAATATGCAGTCTGTGGTATAACTGAGCTTAGCTGCTCTTTAAACAATGGCACAAGGATGCTTAATGATCCCACAGACAAGCTTGGTTCTCTCATAGCACTGTCCCTTCTCTGCTTATTTAGAACCAGGCAAACTTAATGGCTTCTGTCTCTCTCCTTAATGACCTGCACAGCCAGGCTGCTTAGCCCACAAGGGCTACGGAATGGCTGTTGTTTTGCTGACTCCAAAAAGGCATTTAGACTGAGTGACCAGATAGAGGAGGCTTCACAGGTTCTTTTCCTGTGCTCCCAAATTCAGCCTCCACTCTCAGCACCAGATTAGCCTCCTGTGCTCTGGCAGGGAGGTACAAGAACCCAGCCAAGATTCACCTGTCTAAACCCATAGCCTGCCTCTGCATTTTTCAAGAAACCATTTTGTAGCACAGAATGTGTCAGTCAGAGCCACAGAGGCCCTAGCTGAGCTTTCTTGGCTAATTAGCTAAGCAGGAGAGAGGCTGTAGCCTTAGGTGTGCGAAATGAGCTCATTAAGAAGTTCTGGGAAGGCACCTCCTTGATTAGGTAGGGTGGGGAGATAAGGGCGTTGAATAAATACCTTTGTGTGTAATGAGTAGAAAAATATTTTGGGCCAGGTGCTGTTCTCATTTGTTGTTGTAAATCTGGAGTGCCCCTTTTGACTTCAGTGCAGTTGCTCTGGGTTTGCATCTACGTGTGAGAACAGAATTCAGACTCCTACCTAAATAGATGGCAAACGTCTGTGCTTTGTTATATTATGCAAGTGCACAGTTCCGTCTTCGCCTCTGCTTGGGTGTATTCAAGACAGGTCACATGTATGCAACCAAAATTGCTGCAGTTTGCACTTTTGTTCTAATTAAGGTCACTTCAGAGGCTCCAGGCTGTTTTGTCAGGGCTTCACCACAAGGTGGCATTCTCTGAGCTTTCTTTTGTCAGGAAAAGAAACAAAACCCACCACTCACAATAACAATACTAATTAAGAAGAAATGCTCCAAGTTCTCCTCATATTCTCTGAAACCTGGGGCAAAGCAAGAAGAGTCAGGAAATAGTTTCTCCGGTTACAAAACAATGATGCTGCTTTCAGAGAGCTGCATGGGAGAATGAAGGAAAAGTCCCTTTAAAAAAAAAAAAAAAAGCCAAGTGCAGTATTGTGCATCTTGAAATCTGAAACCAAGAAAAAGGACTGCAGGAGAAACAAGGGGGAAAAGGCTCGCAATTTCGGAGGACAATTACTGCAAGTGGTTCTTCAGGAGTAAAATATATGTATATATATTTAAAGGCCATTGAATGGCTTTTTTGGAGAAGGCTGTGAAATAAGGGAACTTTGGAAGAAGAGAACTTCCCCCCCGCCCCCTTTCTGGATATAATGGCCATTGCAAAGCAAAGAGCCTTGAGATTGGGCTTCAAATTTCTCTTCTTTGCAACATTTCTGTTAGCCTGTGATGGACAAGGTGGAAATAAAGAGAATGGAGGTCCTGCTTGTTATGGAGGATTTGATTTGTACTTCATTTTAGACAAGTAAGTTGGTTTGGGTTTGTTCTTTTAGAAAAATCCTTCCCCAAGGCATCGACATTTTTATCAATTGGCATTTAAAAGCTGCTCGACTTAGGGTATGTAAAAGACTTATGTCCCCAAGGGACCTGAAAAACGTCCCACTTGTATGACTTTGTTTTGGTAACTTCTACAATAGCTACAGTATGTCATTCTGGAAAGATGAATAAAGTAGATTTGCCCCACTTTGTGAATTGAAATGTTGGTCATTGTGACTAGTTTAGATGCTATATTGCATCCTTTACTGTGGCCTAAAGCTGGCAGCAAGGATGGATGTCGGTAGCAAGGAAAAACCTGGTTATAGCTGCTTTTCCTCTGACCTGCAAGACTTAAGACACTTTTAAAAGGAGATGGTTGCAGAATGTCATCCAAGGCATTAATTTTTAGTTGAACACTTTCAGAGGAAACGCCAGTCTGCCTGAAGTGTTGCTGTTAAACCATTTTCCCCATTAGATCCAAATGTTCCAGTGTAAGAGACTTGCTGATAGAAATCACTCTTTAAAGGCTCTTTAATCTCTGTTGGAAAGAAAATCTGATTTTGGACATTGTGATGGAAAATATATAAACTTTCTTAAGCATTTTTTTAAAGTTAATCAGTTTGTTTTCTCAGCTCTGAGTCAGATTTTCTTTGTTCTCTGTTAATCAAAGGCATATTTTAACTGCTTAACTAACCAATAGCACTCCATGAAGATAAATGCTTACTCATGTAATTTACCACTCATATGATACAATGTCATTGTCTTTGCATTGGCGGCATCTTGCTGTAATTTAAAGGACTTCAAATTGCACTGTATACAAGTTGAGAATATAGGAAGCTCTCAAACGTAACAGAAACCTGTGTTACAGTAATTTTAATTGGAGGTGCAAAAAGCATCAACTAAAGAGAGAGTCTGCATATAATAATAATAATAATAAAAAAATAATTAAATAGCTGTTTTACAAAACAAAAAAAACGCTGTGAAATATTGCAAAAGGTTCCCGCCACGATCCTGATATTGAGATTATCAGCCATAAATTGTGTAGACAGGAAAATATTTTTGAGTTGCCAAAATAGTGTGGAAAAGAAACTAGCTAACCCCATCGGTATTTTTCAGTGAATCCCAGATTCCATTATTATAAAAGCCCATTCTGAATTATAATTCATTATACAGCAAGATGAATAAAATGTGAGATAATACACTGGATTTTTAGGAAAAGGAGAATGTTAAAATATTCAGGGGAAAAAGTGATTTCATTTTCATTTTATTTAGTCAAATGAAAAAGTTCCTGACTCCTACAGCTTCTTATTGTTTTGGTTATTCTATTACGCTGTTTGGAATAGTTCCTTTTATCACCGGATTTCATAGTAATGCTTTTTGAAAAAAAGAAGCTGAGTATGATTTCTGTTGCAGATTACTTTCATACACTAAGTTTCCCCTAAGGTTAAAGCGGAAGAGACTGAATCCTGCCACCCCTCGCCCCCCCCCCCCCCCCACCCCTGCATAGATATGCTTTGTTATACCTTTTGAGTTAGCTTAGTTTTCATAGCCATTCTGGAAATCATTCTAAGGTTTCCTCTTATGACACAAAAAGTGTACCCTGCTTGACTTGCTCAAAGGAGCATGAATTTGGATGGAAAAGTGAAAATTTGCTCAGCCAGGATAAATCCCAAAAGTCGAAGTGCTATACCAGTACATGTATATCACCGCGTCATGTTACACTTCTGTAAGTCTCATTTTGCATTGGTGCAGTTTCACTACATTTGGGTTTTTCACTGATGCAGAATTCTATAAGGTAGAAAGGGTCACGTGGGACTTGAGTCAAAACCCATTGAAAAATTTCCATGGGCTTTGGCGCAGGGCCACAGTGCTTAGATACTACCATGTTGGATGCCCCCTGGACTGGATATTGCAACAAACTGAGTGTTGCTGGGGAGGTGGGTGTGATCAGCACCTCACAAAGGGTGCTCAGCATCCTGTAGAATTGGATCATCCAAATTCTCCTTTATAGGAAATGTCTTGCATTGGAAAAAAAAGGGGGGGGAGGGGAGAGAAGGGGGGGAGGAAAGGGGTTTCTTGTCCCCATTGGCCCTGATGTACCATTGACTTCTGTGGAGTTGTGGTCACACACAACGAATCTGAATTTGTCCACATATTCATGCTGTCTGTTGTCAACTTATGATGTTCGCAGCTGAGCAGTGATCTGCATGATATCAGGTGAACCTCAATTTGCTCCTAAATTAATACACTACGTTGACAGTGGACAGTGGTGTCTTGCTTGGAGTGAGAGGGGCATAGATAAAACTGCATCTTTTCATCATCCTGCTGATTGCAGGGTCATTGTTGTTCAGCTTCAAGACAGTTTTTGCAATGCAATGTCATGTGGCCCTGTGCGAGGTGGGCCCTGAAGGATGGGCTTTCACCAAATATCCATCACTGCCAAAATTATAGGAAACCATTATACACTCTTTTTGGAGGCATGATGGAATAACATCTAGCCACAGTGATTCCATAGCAGGAGTGTCCCACATGTCTCAGGCTGTTAATGAGTTTGCTACTCTCAAATTATGGGTCTGTGGCATAAAGATAGAAAGGGAATAATGAGATTATTCTTGCTCGGTTGAACGATTAGCCTGTGTGTCCCTCCAGTCGCCATATAAAAAGGTAGATTTGCATGCAGGGTTTTGGACTGTTCTGTATATGTCTAAACTACAGGCTCTGTTAAGGCGACTTAACAAGGTTGACTTTAGGTCTACTTAAAGTTGACCTTTTTAAGTTGACTTAGAGCGTCCACACTAAACACTCCAGTCAACTGCCTGTGTCCACACTGGCAAGTGCTAGGTCGATGGAGGAGTGTTGTGGGGGCCTAGACCTATGTTCCCCCTAAGCTGCCGGTGCGCGGCAGTGACACAGGGACCACCACACACCCATGCACCTCATGCAGCCCGATCCCCGCCGCGTCTCTTCCTTCTCCCCAGCCCCCGATCCCCGCCGCGTCTCTTCCTTCTCCCCAGCCCCCAATCCCTGCCGTGTCTCCCCAGCTGCAGCTCCCCTTCTCCCCAGCCACAGCTTTCCTTCTCCCTAGCCGCAGCTCTCCCCTTCACCCCAGCCCATCTCCCTGGCCCTGGCTCTCCCTTTCACCCCACCCTGATCTTCCCAGGCTGTGGCTCTCCCCTTCTCTCCAGCCCGAATCCAATTAGGTTGACTTAGGGCTATTCCCCATCCACACCGGCTTTAAGTCAACTTAATAAGGTCAACATAGGCATTAAGTCTACCTAAAGAGGTGGAATTATTAAGTCGACTTAAGGAAGCACTTAAATTGACTTAATAAGTGCCCAGTGTGGACTCACCATTCCATAGGTCAACTTAAGCATCGTTAAGTTGACCTAAGGTGCAAGTGTAGACATACTCTATGATACCTGTCTGGGAGAACATCTTATTAGTAGTGTATCAAGTGAGTGGCCAGGACCCCATAACAGTAATGCAGACTACCCTGGCAAGGAGAAGGCATGATGGCACAGATACTGACTGAGCATAGCCTTCAAGGCTCATTTTTTTTTGTGACTGATTACAAGCTCAATGTAAATGCCCTTTTTGCTGAAGCCAGAGGGAAGCTCTGAGAGCCACACAGGGTTTCTGACATGAGATTCTGCATGCAGTACCAACAGCAGACTTGCAATCTTGTACAAATAGCATGGTTATAGGGCATGACATGGATTTAAATGGATACTAACTCTAATTAGGCACTGAGGCAGAGGAGGTGGGAAAGGGCACCAGCATTATTTGATTTCCAGGGAGGTGTTTTTATATCTATCTCTCTCTATATATAAATATAATTTCTTTCTCCCTGGAAGTAGGAATTCCGTAATATTTTAATGGATCTCTTTCATCACCTAAATTAAAATTTCATGCCTCAGAATGAAACTTCCCAGTTCCTAGTAAGGGTCCTTTAAGTCCTGATCTTATTGCTATTTAAATCACATGTACTCTTCGCCATTGTTCCGCACATTATACAAACCCACATGAAAACATGCTTCCTACCTTGAAGAGTTTAGAACATAGGACACTGGGTCCTACTTCTGACTGTGGCCAGCAACAGATGCTGTAATGGAGTGAGAGAGAACCCACTGGTAGCAGGTGTGAGATAATCTGCCCCCATCCCACATTAGCTCTTATCCTGGTCTTTAACAGTTAGAAATGGGTTCATGATCTCAAGTTTAATATCCCTTCCAAAAATGTTGTTAATTATGAACACTCAGAATATTCATGATATCTATATAAATGTCCAGTCAATTTTTTCTTAGTTGGATTTACGGCTTAAGGCCCCAATCCTACACATTTCTAGTGATGTTTGAACCTTTAGCACTCTGGTCAGGTCTTTGCAATCTTTTCTCTGGTACCAGGAAGAGGGCTAGAAAGTTAGTACACCCCCACCTCCCTCACACATGCCACCCCCCCCCCAACCCTCCACAAGGTGCTCCTCTATTCTCTTGTCTCTAAATAAAACACCAAATATTATGAGACTCCTTAATTGCCAGTACTTGGTTTCTTCTTGCAGAAATAGGCCTCTAAAAAAGATTTGAAAGTGAAACGGGTAGCACAGAACCAACAGGGGATGGCAGGTGTGGGAGAAAGCTCAGAAGCTGGCAAACAGACAGATCAGGTTAGCACTACCAATGGAGAGGAGGACATAGGATGAAATAGGGGGAATAAGACATAAGGCAGAGTTGTGAAGGGCTGTGAAGATGAATGAAGTTTGAACAAGGAACCAAGGTCAAGCATGAGTTGGCATTGAAAACAGAGGGAAACAATGGAGAGATTGAAAGCCTACTAACGTCAGTGGAAAGATTCCCAATGAAGTCAGCGAGCTTTGGATTAGGCTCTCAAAGGAGGTCCAAATGACAGAGAAAGAAGACAACCTTAGCAGCTGAGTTTTGTGTGGAGTGAAGGGGTACAACGGGATGTCAGGCATGCGTTTTGGCTGTTTGAACAGCAAGCAAAGCTTCCGTAAGAATGTTATAGAGGAAGAAACAGCAAACCTGGATACAGCTTGGATGTACAGAGAAAAAGAGGAATCAAAGATGCCCTTATGTTACAGATTTGAATGTTGGGTCCAAATTCACTCTTAATCAAAATTCCTGTTGACATCAAAGGGCATGCTCCTGGGCAGTCTGGATGGTGAAAACTGGGAGGTCTGCATGGTGAGAACCAGTCATGATTTAGCCCTTTCTAACACTGCCTGAGAAAGGAGGCTAGGCTTTGTATTAGGAATTTTGCAGTAGGAACTCAAATTTTGGTATAATGAGAGAAAGGAATGACTTTCTTCAGTGGTTTATTTTAATCTTGGTATTTGTACTTCTGCAGTGAAACAGATAAAAAGCTAGATTTGGCGCTTTTAGTATTACCTGAGACCCCAGTGGGGTCTGTGTCCTGAAATCACCTTGGCTGCAGTTTTCAAAGCTGCCTTTGAGTATTTAGACCCAGATCTTCCATTAGTTTCAATGCAGGACCTGGGTTTAAATGTCTTAATTTTTTTGAAATTCTCAATCTATACCTTTTCCTTCTGGTTTTCTTGTTGAGAGGGGTTTCCTAGGCAAAAAATATGAAGTTGTCCCAGCTTTCCAAGAACATATTAGCACTATATTGTATGTAGTGCCCATTCCAAGTGGTTCCATAAGTGAGAACAACTATTTGGATACAAAACGGGAATCTCTGGACTTTCCGGTGTACTGTTTAGCAATGTGCTGAACCAAAAAGAGATTTCTCCATCTGCAGGATGTTTTTCACAGATGTGTGCAAGTAAAAGGAACTTGTTTGCATCCCTGGTTTTATGGGTTATTGGCAAAATATACCCAAAGCCAGATATTTTTGGTCATGCAGCATAATCTATGTTGCTGCTCAGTACCATTAGAGGGCGATAATGTTCCTTAACACGGGTGTTTGTAGACTGTACTGTATTTCCTTCTGGATTAATTAATTAGATCATGCTATAGCAGAATTCAGGAAGAAATCTCTCCTGGTATCTCAGTACATTGGCTGGGTGTTGTTATGGATGGTTGTGTGTATTGTTGGGAGAGCTGAATTCTACTGGTGCATTGCCTTATCATTTGAAATGCAGTATGCCTAGGGGACTTAATCATAGATTAGGAACCTGTTGTGCTAGGTGCTGTACAAATGCAACAAAAAAGGGTCTCTGTTCCAAAGAGTTCACAATCTAAGTCTAAGATAAGAGACAACAGGAGACTACAGGCAGAGAGGGTAACAGAGAGAAACAAGGAGATAATTTTGGTCAGCGTGATAAGCAGATGATTCTGTTTGTTCCATTCATTGTTGTCTAACAAACCTAGAAAAGTTTCAGGGCATATAATTGACTAATGCATTTATCCATCCCATTTACAATATGTCTCTCCCCATACTACTTAGGCATCAGTTACTGGTACACCTGCTAGGGGAGGCTCAAGGAACGATGATTTGCAGATAGAGAGAAGTGAATAATAAAACTTTGCACTAATATTGCCTATGACATTTACAAACCCAAGTTTATAGCATATTTTCAAAGGCACTTCTCAGAATACCAGGCATTTTACACCCACACATGGACAAGTGCATGATTTGTGTGTGAATGCATGCAAACAGGTGTGTGCATGCAAAATTTTGTGTGAGCCGGATGAAAAATCTGGCAGTGAGAGAAAGGCAATGAATGGAAGCAAGCAGTCCGAGCCATTTCCTGTGATCCTTCTCATTGTCCAACCAGTCAGTTGTCTATTTTTAACAGACTGCATTGAAATGAACTCCCACTATTAAAAGTACATTTAACAAACAGTCTTGATTTTTCCCTTATACTAGCTCTTCTTGGTATAATGCTGTTGACTTGACTCTTGTAACTCTCCATTTGCACCAGTATAAATAAGAGGGAAATTGATCTCATCAAGTGATGAGAAGCAAAGAGAAAAGAAAAAAGAAAGGAAAAGAAAGGAAAAAATAAGAAGCATTTGACACCACATGCAGATAAGACTGTCCTCCAGGAACCACTTCCTGTGGGGTAGTTCTTCCCATGGGAAAAACAAAAGCTGTAGTGAAGTCAAACACAGAACCTTCTGGAACAGAGTATTATTCAAGCTGTTTTAGTTACCAGAAATACAAGCTCTGTGGCATGAAGATACTTCTGCCTCTAAGGAACCAGTTCAAATCTGTCCTAGGTCAATGGAGACCAAAGTTTTTTTTAATATTTGGTCTATTTGGTGGCCATTGTGAAAGGGTGGGTCTCAGTCCAGTTTGGAATGGTCCAGAGTCTACCACACACAGTTTAGTTGTCTTGCTAGTTTGACCAAGGATTAAATGGGGGGCTTTCTGCTCCCCATGAGATGTTTCTTTAACACCAGGTGTAAGGTATGTTTTCAAAACAGTGTGGAGGAACTTGTAGTTCAGCTGTCTCTGTACCTGTTCTATGGCTAACTGGAACATAGTAATGGGTATACTGGTTAGACTAATGGTCCATCTAGCCCAGTACTCTGTCTTCCAAGAGTTGCTAAGACCAAGTGCTTTAGATGGAATGAACAGAACAGGCAATTATCAAGTGACCCATCCCCCATCAGCGAATCCTAGCTTCTGGAACTCAGAGAGTAGTTAGGGTCTTTAACCATCTTGTCTAATAGCAACGGATGGACCTATCCTCCATTCATTTACTCAATTCCTTTTATTACTTGGTTGTAGTTTTGGCCTTCACAATATCTCTGGCAATTAGGTCCATAAGTTGGTTGTTCATTGTATGAAGTACTTCCTTTTTTGTTTGTTTTTGTTTTGTTTTAAACCTGCTGCCTGTTAATTTCATTAGGTGGCAACTGGTTCTTTTCTTATGTGAAGGAGTAAATAATAGTTCCTTATTCATTTTCTCCATGCCATTCAAGATTTTGTACATCTCTAGCACATCTTCCTTAGCTGTCTTTTTTCCAACCTGAGAAATCCCAGTCTTTTTAATCTCTTCTCATATGAAAGCTGTTCCATACACTTAATCATTTTGTTTCCCTTCTTTGTACGTTTTCCAATTCTAATATCCTTTTTTCTTTAGATGGTGTAATCAGAACTTCATGCCATACTCCAGGTGGGAGCATGCCATGCTGTAATGTCTGTGGCCTGATCTACAGAAAATGAGGGACTATAACAAATTCACAGCTACAGAGCCCGGTTCTTTGGCTCACGTTGTAGGGACACTTGCATTTAGCTCTGGAGATCTTCTGTTCAATTCCTTGTGTCAGCCATGGTGGCGGCCTCCTGGATGAGGATACATGTCCATGGGTGGATGGTATCATAAGTGGGGCTTAGCCTTCCCAAACAACCAGGCGTGGCCCCATCCATGCTTTGCCCCAGAGCCCCACCCCTTCCTGTTGCGTCCCAGCCCACACCCACACGGGTGCAGCAGCAGCAACTCTTCACACTCTTAGCTTCCCCTGAAATGGGTGAGGATAGAACCTGGGATGGGTCAGCAAGTAGTCCTGGGTTTGGGGTGTCTGGGGCCTTGTGTAGTTGTGACTCAGGGCAGCCAGGGCCACATGACACTGGGGCCATCCACCCACTCTTGAGGCACTGCTGAGGTTGCCCAGCCAAGACTTGGGAGGGTTGGGGGGCACCTCGCCAAACTCAGTGCATCTGGGGACACTCTGCTAGAATTAGGGATGGTTGGAGTTATGCCCAACCAGGACCTGGACTGCCCAGTGTTTGGATTGCTGCCTGGAGCTGGAGCCAGCAGCTTGGGCTGGGACTCCTCCACAGCTGTGGTAGGAGACTTGAGTCGGGGCGGCTTCAGCCTGCAGTGTGGAGGGAAATAGAAGGGGCGTGGTCTCAGGCGGAAGGGGCAGGACCATGGGCTAGCCTCACCTAACAGGGGTTTACTGGCCGCCCATATATGTGTCCTTATTTGCCTAATTGACTTCAGTGGAATTCTTGCCCTCTTAGACCAGGACTGAACTGGTTCATAAGGTCTAAACTCTATTCTGGTTGCATTTGAACAAGCCCACTGTTTAATGGCTGGTCTTTAATAGTGAGTTGCCTAACATTAAGTGCAGCTCAAGCAATAGAGCTATATCACTTTACTAACATTTATGTACTGCTATGTCCAAACGTCATGGCGTTTTCCAGATGTCTCTTGGCATACGTGGGAAGATGGAGGAAGTTGCTGCCTCTTCCAGTAAAACTATACTGATTTTAAAGAGTCCAGTAAGATGCTGTAACAAGCTGTCCTTGGCTATGTCTACACTGGCAAAGTTAAGTTGACTTTGTTAAGTCGACTTAACAAGGTTGACTTTAAATTAACTTAAAGTCAACCTAAAATCAAGGTTGTTAAGTTGACCTAACAGAGTGGCAATACTTTAAGTCAACTTAAGTTGACATTAAGTCGACTTAACGGCTTTAAGATGACTTAATAAGGTCGAGTTAGCACTAATCCCCATCCACACTGGCTTTAAGTCAACCTCAGAGTAGGTGTTATTAAGTCGATTTAAGCTCTTATTACGTTGATTTAAGGAAGGGCTTAAATTGACTTAATAAAAGCCCACTGTGGATGCGGCCTTGTTTAGGTCAACTTAAGCCTCTTTAAGTCGACCTAACTTGCTAGTGTAGACGCACCCCTTGATAATGGAATGAAACAGAGTGAATTTGAACTTGCACTGGTATAACTGAGAGAAGACTCTGATCTCTATCAGTCTCTAGATCATGCACCTTTATTTTGTTTTGTTAGCTGTGCACATATAGGTACAAGTCTGTATGAACATAGGTTCAGAGATTCCAAGGCCAGAGGGGGCCATTGTGATCACTGACTGCATGAAGTCTCTGGGCCTGATTATGTCTTCATATATACCAGGTGTAACTCCACTGGCTGTCCTTGGAAGAGAGGAAACCAGTGTAAGTGTAAACTATGGTACAAGCATGATTGGAAATGGTTACTATGTGTGGCAGGGGATGCTGAAATAAAGAGCATAAATAATAATCTGGGCCCAATTCAGGAAAAGGCTCTAGCACAAACTTAACTTTAAGTATGCTCTTTGATATTAAAGTCAATATTAAATGGAACTTAAGCACATGCTGAATTGTTTTCCTGAATCAGGGCCTTACTGTGCAATAGTAGAAACTCTGAGCTAGGTCTGGTTGTCTTTTATACTGGCATAAGTCTTCAAGCCTCCTATGGCTTTAGTTTGGATTTACCAAATGCCAATGGAACTTATAGTGGGATTTGCCCACTTGCTACAGAAATAATGGTTTAAGTCTACTCCAAGTATATGTTTTTTCTGCACTAAAGAAAGTGATATTTCTCAACTGGTCTGTGCACACACACTGTACATGCCATACGGTTACATCATCTTGTCTCGTTGATCATTTTGTTCCTCTTGCTAGACCTACAATTATAAAGATAACAAATTCCAAGATTTCTATTTAAACAGTTAGGTTTTATTAAAATGCGTATCCCATTCAGACAACTTATGATTGGTACTTAAAAATTATTATAGCATTTTGCATCAGTGCCTCAAAAGATTGCAAGTAACATGATCATCTACACTAGAAAAAGTTAAGTTGACTTAACAAAGTGGCTCCTTTTAAGTTGACTTTATTAAGTCGACTTAACATTGGACATAGGCATCCACACTGGCATTAAGTCTACTTAATAAAGTCAACTTAAGGGCTAGTCCCTGTCCACACCATCCTTAAGGCTTAAGTCGACCTAAGGAGGGGTAGTTTTAAGTCGACTTAAGATTTTATTAATGAAAGCCCAGTGTGGACATAGAGTAATTTAGATTGCTAGTGTAGACATACCCATTAAGCCTAGGATTTTTGTGCTGTTATGGTTGATTACAACGGTTGTTACGTTGGGTTTTTGTTTTGTTTTTTTTAAATGAACTGCTCACTGGTTAAACTGAGATATGGCTCCAAACTGCAGCAGGTTTTGAGTTTGCAAGAGCAAAACCACATTGGTCTCCATTTGTTATGAGCTAATCTGGAATCAAATATCTGAACCTCCTGAAAATCTGGAGGATCAGCTAAATGAAACCTATCTTGTGAACCACTCCTGTTGTGACATGTATGTTTGTAAAACTAAAGCCCCACCAGTGAGGTTCTGCAAAACCACTCACTGCTCCTGACTATTTCTATTTCTTATAAGGGTGTTTACTCAGGCAAAGCTTCTCCTGATCTTAATGACATTTCCCCCCCTTCTCCCTCCCACGAGTATGAAGAATAATGAGGAGGTTCAGTAGTACTTTTTGTCTAAAAGAAATCTTTTGAAATTTCAGATTTTGCTGTCTTGATGTGTTGTGTGTTAAAGACATACAGTGCCAAGTAAACAGCTGCCAACGAAGACATGTCTGACACAGCTGTTAGGGCAGGACTTGTCACAATTAAATGTCAGGATGAAGTTAAATTCCAAAGGGGTAGCCGTGTTAGTCTACTGTAGAAAGACAAAAGAGTCTTGTGGCACTTTTAAAGACTAACAGATTTATTAATCGCATGAGCTTTCGTGGGAGAAAATCCCACTTCGTCAGACGCTTTGAAGATAGGAAAGTTACAGAGTGGGAGGAAATTAAATGCAGGGGAGTGTATGACATAGCATCAGGTCAGGCTGTAACAGCAAATCAAAGTAGGTGTTAGGATTCAAAACACTGGATGAAGTTACTGTGAGATGAGGAAGAACAGAAGGCAGGGAAGGCTGAACAACTGAGGATGTTTCTACTACGCTGCAGCTATGCGGCTGGGGCCAAGATGCTCTGCAGTGTAAATATTTGGGTCCACCTTGAAGGGTCCTAGAGCCTGGGATCCAGCCTGAGACTGAATCCAGCCTGAGCCACAATTAAACAGACCCTAGCCCAAGGCCTGTGAGTCTGAGTCAGCTGGTCTGGAACAGTGATGGGATTTTAATTGCAGTGTAGACGTGCCCTGAGAGATCGATAGTCAGAGAAGCTTCACTGCCATTACAAGCTAATACTTGGTCCATGCCCATCATCTTTCATCTGTAGATATTAATGCGCTTTATGTGAATTAAGCTTTTCAATGCTCCTTAAGGGGCTAAACTTTTCATAGGCAGTCAGGTTCCATTTGGGCACCAAATTAAGTAGCCGGGTTTTGAAAAGGGCTTAGTCCACTGCCTATATTTTGGGATGCTGAGCTCTGATGCCAGTCTGGCAGCAAGTGCCACGATGAGGGATGCTGCTGGGTGTGTTTGGAAAATTGATCCCTTCTTTGGTTCCTGGGATGGGACTGAGCTACCCTGACAATCTTGCCACAGTTGTGAGTAGTTGGAAGTCTGGCCCTGAGCTCAGGGGCTAAGTGACTTTCCCAAGATTGCTCAATGAGTCCCTATAGGAGCCTGGACTAGAACTTGGGAGACTTGATTATGAGTCTCTTGCTCTAACCACAGCTCAGAAATGAGAATCGATCAACATTACAATACATACAGGGAGGAGAACTGAAAATCTCAGGCAGGCTGTTGGATCTGTAGGCATGGTTGTGATTCCAATTTGCCTGGCTGAAGAGAGTGTCCCAATAGCAAACAGTTCCACTGGGTCATTTGGGCAACCCACAGTCACAGAAGCCATGCTACTCAGTCATGTATGTGAAGGTGGGACTACAGTATTTGGTCTTGGTGGCTGAAAGTGTGGGTTTGACATCAACAAGCTCTTCAATGCATGAGCAATATGATAGCTCTTGACTGGATTTTGCAACCATGATATAAAGTACTGGCTTTGTGTGTTTAAGCAAATGAGATCTCAGAAGGAGGGTAAGAGATCTGCTACCCCCATTAGAATTCTCAGACATTTGACTTTTTAACAAATCAAATGTCTGAGAACAGGTCGGGAAACCTGCAACTACTGGTCTCTAATTCCAATTCTGATACCTACTCTCTCAGTCTTCAAGCATGTTACTTCAAGCACGTTACTTTCCCACATCTATAATAATGGGTTTAATAATCCTTATCTATCAGACAAGAGTTGTGATGGCCATTAGTTACTTGGATCTTGCAAAGTGTTTTGAAAATAGAAATGACTGTAAAATAAGAAGGACAAAGTATTCTTACCATGGAGTAAAACATTTTCCATACAGTAGGATAGGGGGCAAACCTACAGATTGAAAAGCCCTGTATTAAAGGCACATGGCCAGTTATATACAAAAGATTTCATGTTGGGAACCAGTTCTGACTGCACAGTGGTGTAACTCTGCTGAAGATAATGGAATTACTCTGGATTAATGCCTACCAACCTGATATCAGAGTGCCGGTCCTTTTTGCAGGAGGCCAGTGAGTTGTTTTTAGAAATATCCTCATAATGAGAAGGATAAGAAATTCGCCTTGACCCACATGTGAAATCTCTGCCTGTCTTAGACCTTGTGCTGTTCTGCCTCTGTGTGTGAATCTATGTGTGGGAAGGTTTCATGGAAAAAGAAGAGCTGTAATTTTAGATGTTTGGATTCTTGTTCCAAAGGGGTGGAGGGAAGGTGGAATTGAAACTGCAGTTTATGTGGGGAATTAAAAAGCAGTGTGTAACTGAGAAAACTGCCTTTTCCAAAACCACTAAAAACCTAAATCCAGTGGAACAACAATCGCGAAGGCAAACATTTAAACAGAGAATGTAGCTTGCTGGCGACTGGCACACAACTGACTCAAGCAACTGGGTTTTAAGCTCAGTTCTGGCTAATGCTGTGCTAAAAAAAAAAAAGTGCACAACTTATCTGAGCCATGGAAAATGGCACCGGTTTATATAATGACCTACATACCATATGGGTTCTGTAGCTGTTTTTCATTATCAGCTGCCTTACTGTGTTTAAGAAAAAAATGGTAAAGACCAGCTTAGTTTAGAGACTTCTCATAGGAATATAGGAATGACCAGATTGCATCAATGGCCTGTTGCAGATGATTCGGATGGAGAGAGGGAGTGCTGCCTACTAGAAAGAGCGCTGAAATGGGACCCAGGAGATCTGGGTTGGATTCCTTGCTGTGCCACTGGCCTGTTGTATGACCTTGGAGAAATGACTTCAACTCCCTGTGCCTTGATTTCCCTATCTGTAAACAATCTCTTTTTTGTAAAGTGCTTTGAGATCTGCTGTATAAAAGGTAGGTATTATTAGGGTCCAATTCCTGATCTCATGCAAGTCGATGGGATAATCCCCACTAACTTCACTGAGGACAGAGAGATGGACCTATAACTGATACCTTTTACCCATCGTCGTTTCATCTGAAAATATGAATGGGCATGAAAGCACAGCAGTGTCATTGGCTAATCCGCAGGGCACATGAAGCCATGCAGCAGAGCTGTAGTTTGGGGTCTCGGAACAAGAAAGCAAATCAGGTTTTTACTGAGTTGCTGTGAACAAAAATGAAACAAATCCATGAATAATCCATACACTGTGGCTTGGCTCTGCACTGCACATAGTCAAGGAAGTGATGTCATGTCATTAACAGCCAGGCCAGAGTTGTATGCACCCGCTTCTGCAGTGTTGTGATGATTTCATTTATGGCTCTCAGTTTGGTTTCCCAGGGAGGAGACATAACAGAGAAATGTTAGAGACTTTTTCTTTTCTTTCTGAAGTTTTTCCACATCCAGCCCCAAACCTCCACGTTTCTAGTTTCTTCGACATAGTCATCTATGGAATACGGTTCCTTTTTCAGTTATGAGGCTCTGTAATGGCAGAATTCAGAAAAACCCAGTCAAGTGAATTGAAACAATGTCAACTCAATGGGCGTGCTTATATAAGTGTTAGTGTGAGTGTTGACCAGTTAGTAAATTACACAATCTCTGCATAGGCTGATAAGCAGATTTGCATAGATTGTCTGATTAACTTCACTTTTTTGCTGTTCATCAAATAGAAAGGGGAAAAATCATGGCCCAGTCCCACTCCAATTAAAATCAATGACAAATCTCCATGTGAACTCCCTGGGAAAAAGGTTAAAAGTCCAATTGAAGATTTGTCTTCTGACCTTAAACACCTCTGTATTCACAGCCTATCCAATACTGCAATAATATCTGGACAAAATAGGCTCTGTAATTTATCATATAAAAGCTAGAAATACCACAACTACTAATATCACTATAAAATGCATGTATTAATGTTATATGTTAAGTTGTGAATTCCCTCTGTGTAGTGTTAGTAGAACATAGTTAAGACAGAGAGCCCAGCGAACGTAAAGGTGCTAAACAGGTCTGTCCTAGACAAAGGAATGTGGTTTTAGCTCAATTTAGCTATTAGCTAAAACTAACCAAAACTATCTATAACCGCTATGGGGTTATACTGCTCATGAATTTGAGAAAGAAAGAATTAACATAGCTCCTGCACCTCACAGACAGAAGATTGCATCCTCAGGAAGCCTTCCTGACTTGTAAAACAAAGGCAATCCCTTAGGGAATATAACGAGCAAAGAGAGACTTCATCTTTATACTTCACCTTAGGGGACAAAGAAATCAAGCAACTTGATCTCTGTGGTGGCTCCTGGCCAATATAAAATCTGGAAAGGAGACTGTGTGTGAAAGAAACTATTGTGAGCAAAGACAGTATCTTGCTAGATTAAGATTTAGATTTTTACATGTGTTTTCATTTTTATTTGCTTGTAGCTATCTCTACCTTCCTGTCTTTTACTTGATATCCCTTAATCCATGTTCTTTTGTCAATAAGCCTGATTTTCTTTTACTCTAAACCATTCAGTGCAGTGTTTGAAGGGAAGGGTTTAATTTACCCTAGTTAAATTAATAAGCTGTAATGTATGGGCTCTTTAACAGAGCACTTATCTTCTGTCAATACGTAGCAGCAGGGACTGTGCATTGCAGAGAAATATCTCTGAGGAGATCAGGAGCTGATGTTCACTGACTCTCACTCGCTTGGCCAGGTATGAGCTGGGAGAGCCTTGAGGAGTTTGCTGGTGAGGAAGGGGGACTGATGCATCAGGATGCTGACACACAGTCTAGTCTCCAGCAAAACTACCCTCTTGCTGAGGTAAACAGGTAACGCAGTGGCTCATAGCTCTGAGTTTCCCAGCAATGTGTTGCCCTCTTTTACCACAGTGCTAGAAAATAAACCAGCTCAGACTGAATTATAGGTCTCAGATATTTTCTCTCTCATTGTCACCAGCACAATTGAAAGAGTGGTTAGATTTAGGAATCCTTCTCTCCTTCCAAACGCATTATATCCCCCCAGTGCATTCAAGCTGAAAACTATGCACAATGACATGGTGAGTAAGCCAATGGATTCCACCCAAAATACTTGACAATGACATAGATCAGCACTAACCCTGGGTTATTTGCTTAATGCCAAGTTAAAGGTCTAACAGAGCTGCCATATATCCTTGTCAAGATGCAGCCTCAAATGCTCAGCTTAAGTATAAATTATATACTTCGTGTTTCAGAGCTGTGTCTGAGATATGATTTGATTTCCACCCTCTTTCCCCAACCCCTCTTTAAGGAAACACAAAAAAGGAGTTTTCGTTGTAGAGTGATGAAAAAAAAATGATGAGGTGAACAGATGTATAACAATATTTTAGGCTGGGAAATAATAAAGCAGCAGCATAAGTCTATGAAATTAAACTAATATTTCCTGCTGTGATTGTTTTTGCAGATCAGGAAGTGTCCTGCACCACTGGAATGAAATCTACTTTTTTGTGGAACATCTTGCCCACAAGTTCATAAGGTAAGAAATGCTGGTCTGCAGATAATCCAGCTGGAAGATGTGAGCTGGAAACCAGGAGTTAGATCCCATCATCCCATGCAGAATGATCTAAACTGATTCATGACAGTCAGACCTTAGGTATCTTGCAGGGATTGAGTTCTGCTCCTTTTTTATTATGCAAGATGCCCCATTGATTTCTGTCGGGTTATTCATCAAAGGTGAGCTGGGATTGTTGCAAATGCACTTATCCCCAAAAGATAGGCCAGATGAGCAAATAAATCACTTCTCCCTCTAATTTCTATGGGTCAGATTATGCCATTCTCTGCAAATACCCCTGGTAAGGCCAAGATAGGCTGTCAAAGGCCATGCAGAAGAAGAGGGGATGTGGAATTTGTGTCTGCGGAATTTGTCTCTGCAGGGGGTGACCAAGAGCAATGTCTTTCCAAATCGCTTGCATGTTCCAGTGCCTATAGAGAGAGCCTGTGGGTCGTGAGTCCAGTATGAGAAGTAAACAGACACAAGCTAGTTTCCTCACACCTTCATATGGTGGGACAACAGAGTCTTGTGGCACTTTTAAAGACTAACAGATTTATTAATCGCATGAGCTTTCGTGGGAGAAAATCCCACTTCGTCAGACGCTTTGAAGATAGGAAAGTTACAGAGTGGGAGGAAATTAAATGCAGGGGAGTGTATGACATAGCATCAGGTCAGGCTGTAAAAGCAAATCAAAATAGGTGTTAGGATTCAAAACACTGGGGAACAGCACATAGAGGAGGGGGAGGTCAATTCACTTGATGTAATGCGAGAAAAATCCATAGTCCCTGTTTAACCCCAAGACAACTGAGTCAAA
>ML685810.1:8244293-8255523 GCA_007922175.1 Pelusios castaneus
TTTGATTTGCTGTTACAGCCTGACCTGATGCTATGTCATACACTCCCCTGCATTTAATTTCCTCCCACTCTGTAACTTTCCTATCTTCAAAGCGTCTGACGAAGTGGGATTTTCTCCCACGAAAGCTCATGCGATTAATAAATCTGTTAGTCTTTAAAAGTGCCACAAGACTCTGTTGTCTTTCTACAATTGACTAACACGGCTACCCCTTTGGAATTTGACTTCATATGGTGGTAAGGGGACACTGAAGGAAACAAACTCACTTCTGTGGCACAACCTCATTGTGGAAATGATGCAAACAAGAATAGCACTCACTTCTAGAGGAATTCGCATGATTTTGCAAGGGGAAATGATACTTCATAAAGCTCCCGTCTGTTAGCTCCAACCGTCTCTATTTAGGCTTTCCTTTTCTTATGATTACATTATTATTATGGTATCAGTAGAGCCCTGCGCGGATACAAATATGTGGGTCCGGATCCGTTCTGCATCTGCAAGAAATGGTCCACGGATATCCGTGTTGTATCCGCGGATGCAGATATAATGCGGGTATCTGCAGATATCCACATATTTGCAGGGCTTTAGCCCTGCACAGATAAAAATATGTGGCTCTGTATCCGATCTGCATCTGCAAGAAATAGTCTGTGAATATCCGTACTGTATCCGTGGATGTGGATATCCGCAGATATCTGTGGATTTGCAGGGCTCTATGTATCAGTACAAGCCCTAGTCAAGATCAGGCTTTCTTTGTGCTTGACACTGTACATGCATTTAGTGAGCGAAAGTTCCTGCCCCAAAGATCTTACAAGAAGACAAGACAGAGAAAGAGTGGAAGAGGAACAGTGGCCCAATGAGGAATCACTTTAAGGAGCAGAAGGGTAAAGCAAGAAAGAGAGAAATACTGACTGGGTTGGTGAAAGGAAGAATGGATTGCAAATCATTTGCTCTCATTTCTGTTTATTCTCCTTCTCCAGCCCCCAGCTAAGAATGTCATTCATTGTTTTCTCAACTAGAGGATCGACTCTAATGAGGTTAACTGAAGACAGGTAAAAAGAATTGTCCTTGCTTTTGCAGTTTCTCAATTTGTTTTCTGCCTCATGCATTCTGCCTTCAAATCAAATGATTCAATAACTTTAAATCACCTGGCTGTACTTAACATCTGATATGCATGTTAGGCTGCAGTTCTGAAGCCTGTTAAAGAAAGCACTCATTCAAAATGTTCATCCCCACTGCTTTTTGCTGGAAAATTGGGTTGACTAAATCAAATTTTTTCCAGATAGTGTCTGCTTTCTTCAAAAATGTTTTGTTCTTTTCATCAGAATAGGAAATCTGAGAATTTTCAACTGAAACCTGAAGAAATTGTTTGTTTCAAAAACATGGAAAATGTACTTCCCTTACCCTCATTTTCTGTTCAGCTTTGCTTAGATGCTTTTTGCCTTTGTGTCACAAAACCTGGCCTTTCCTTAGTGTTCAGTACAGAGGCAAGGGGTTAAATGGGCCATGGAGACGGGTGACTGCGGAAGAAAGGAAAGCCACCAATAGCCTTACCCCTGCCATTGAGTCCCAGTGAATCCTTTCCTTTCTCTTGCTGCATCAAATCCATGCTCTTTGTCCTCTTCTTCAAAGTCTCGTCTCCCCATAATCCACCATTCTGCTTTAATTTTCCCCTATTCCCCACCTTGTTCCCAGTTCCTGCCATGTTGTTCCTCTCTCGCTTTTGCCCCCATCTTTGTACCATGAATTATGCTGCTTCTGGTTCTTGAAACTGTTTCCCCTCTACTTGGCAACCTAGTGAAGTCCCCCTCCTTAAATTTACCTCTTTTAGGAAACCTCAGTACTAGGATTGCCTATCCTCCCCACACCTTTCTTTACCTGAGCTGGTCTCTCATGCCTTTGCCATTCGAAGAAAAGGAACATCCCTCCTTGCCCTCTCCCCTCCCAATAACCTCTCTCTCCCTGCCATCAACCAAAACGCCTCGGCAGCAGGTTTCATAACTACCTAAAACCAGAGGAAGCACCTGTGTGCCAGATTTGTATAGCTGAATATGTGCCAATTCTGATCTGTCTTAAGTACACATGCTGGAAGTTTGATGTTTAGCATGTTGAAAAGGGAAGAAAGAGGGGAACTGCTCCTCCATCTTAGGCCTGTCCTTTGATTTTTTTGCCTTTTTTCCATGCTGGAAGGGGAAGTGCAAAATTGCTTCTACTGCCATTGCAGAGGAGCCCCGTGCTTTTCCACTCTTTTTTCCATCTCTAATTCACCTCTTTCCAGTCATTTTGTTTGGGATTCCTTCCTATCCTAGTATTGGAAACGCCTTGAAGCAGATGAGACGTTGCAACTGACTGATCTATACAATTATTCAGAGGTATTTGTGATTAATGTTAAGATTAATGAGTAGCCTTTGAAAGGAACAAGGAGCTATAAAGTAAGCAAACAGAGGATCTAGGTGTGTTGGGTGTTTTTTTGACCAGGCCAGTTTATACATGTAACACTTTTGGAAAGTATCCCCATTGTTCCCACTTACAAAATCAATGGGAGTCTCTTCATTTACTTCAGTGGAAGTTGGATCAGGCCTCCTTAATCATTATAGTTTCCTCTGTTAACTTCATTGCCACGTGGAAAAAAAATATGTAACACATGTGAATGCTATATGAGTAACATATGTTTTACATATTGGACTTCTCTGAGATTGCATACTAGCATAGCTCCTGTTTACTAACTAATAGGAAACTGGCCGCTTTTCTATAGTATGGTCTATGTGCATACCAGTCTAAAAAATACTATTAAAATTGGCCAGTCAAGGCATAAAATCTACCCTGCTGCCATTTACCCTAACAATGGCGAACAATGAGAAAATGAATAGCATTTAAGACAATGATCAGATGAAAACCCAGCACCCTACTGAATGTACAAGGTGACTTTTGCAAGGTGCAATGTGACCAAATAGTGAGTGAGAAAAATTGGGACAGTTGGTGGTGGTAATGGTGCCTGCATAAGAAAAAGCCCCCAATGTTGGGACCATCCCTATAAAATTGGGAGATCTGCTCACCCAGCAAAGGTGGATGTCACATACATAAGAAGGCCTGTTACTTATGTACATGAAACCTAGAAATGATGTTAATTTCAGGAGAATAGTAGTGTGGCACTTGTAAAATTCCAGGCTGTTGTTGGTAATTATAGGTCTTCTGTTCCGGTGCTGGTGGACTGATGGTAAAATATGGATCTGTTGGCATATGTCATACTATTAATTTGACCTTCCCATTGTATAGCTGGGTGCAAAGACTTTAATTAGATAATGGCCTTTTCTTTTATTTGGTTTTTTTTTTGGGGTGGGGGGTGATAATTTAGATGAGTCAGTGTGAAAAAGAAGAGCTTCTAGTGTGTGAGAACTCTCCAGCAGAAAAAGGGAATGGAGCATTGAAGCCCCGTTTGCAAAGTGCTGAGGCTCTGATTCAGGACAGCTCTAAAGCATGTGCTCAACTTCCTGCTGAGTGCTCAGCCTCATCAGTGTCCAAGGGCATCTGGAAGTGCCCATCACTCTTGGGAAGCTCTCAGCCTCTTATAGGATTGAGCTGTTTAAAAAAGAGTTTGGACTGATAGAACATACCAGGTTGGAACAACCTTGGCATATGAATTTAAAAATTCCAAACTGAAAAATTGCTGATGGTATTAATGCAGAAAATATTTTGCTTGGCATTCTAACCTTTGGTTTTGTTGTTAGTTTCATTGAGAAACTTTCCCCCTGCTCTATCCTCATCCAAATACATTCTATAATGCCATGTGTACCTTTGCCTTCGGTGTCACAAGTGAAAATGGCTCTAGTTCTACAAACTGTTCCTCAAGAGCAGATTCCCTGTACCACCCCACTGGTGCTCTGCAGAGGTTAGCCAGTGTAGATCTAACTGCAAGATCGGGGGCAGGCAGTGCAAATGTATATTACAAATCAAAGCAGTATGATTTATGAAATATGGGATCACAAAGAAAAGGAACCTTTTTAAATGAAAACATATGAATACCTACCGCTTGCAAGAAACTGAATCACTCTGAAAAATTTCTTTTAGGAAAATGTGTTTGTTTAAAGGCTGGGGAATCCAGTTCAGGTAAAATAAGACCAGACATCTAAGAATTTTCCATCTCATCCTGGCCTATTTCTAAAATGCCTATTAATGTTGAGACAAGCTCATCCTTAAACTAATTCCTTTGAAATAAATGGAGTTATAACAGAGATGAATTTAGCCAGTATATCTAAAGACAAATTTAATTTTTAGTGTATTTAGGACAAATAGTTTTTTCAGTTCTTGTTTTGCATTTTTCTATATTTTGTTCCTTTTGAGATCCAGCAGTAGAAAGGTCAAATTATAATACATTCATAGATTTTTAAGGTCAGAAGGGACCCATATGATTATCTAGTCTGATCTCCTGCACAATACAGGCCACAGAGCCTCCTGCCCACTGTTGCAATAGACACTTAATCCTGAGTCATTGAAGTCCCCAAATCATGGTTTAAAGACTTCAGGGTACAGAGAAACCACCAGCAAGTGATCCATGCCCCACACCACAGGGAAAGGCAAAAAACTGCCAGAGTCCCTGCCAATTTGCTTTGTGCGAAAATCTTCTTTTGACCCCAAATATGGTGATCAGCTAATCCCTGAGTATGTGGGCAAGATTCACCAGCTAGACTCCCAAAAAATAATTCTTTGCACCAATTCTGAACCCCCCTATCTAACATCCCATCAGAGGCCATTGTTATAGTTATCACCAGTAGTCAAAGATCAGTCAATTGCCAAATTAGCCTGTCCCATTATACCATCCCTTCCATAAATTTATCCAGCTCAGTTTTGAAGCCAGCTAGCTTTTTTGCCCCCACAGCTCCCCTCGGAAGTCTATTGCAGAACTTCACTCCTCTGATGGTTAGAAACCTACATCTAATTTCAAGTCTAAACTTCCTGATGGCCAGTTTATATCCATCTTTTCTTGTGTCCACATTGGAGCTGAATTTAAATAATTCCTCTCCATCCCTGGTATTTGTCCTTCTGATGATCGCCCCTCAACCTTCTTTTCGTTAGGCTAAACAAGCCAAGCTTTTTGAGTCTCCTCTTCTAAGGCAGGTTTTCCATTCCTTGGATCATTCTAGTAGCCTTTCTCTGCGTCTGTTCCAGTTTGAATTAATCTTTCTTAAACATCCTTTAAGTATCCTGAGAGTGTTGTTTGAAATGGCTTGCCTCACTTTATCCTGTTTGGGCTATTCACTTTTGTACCCTAAAGCTCATGAAAAAGTTTGTATTTACATCTGAGATGCAGTAACCCTATAATTTTCAGAAATTAGATCATTTCCCAGAGAACGGCTGCTCAGATTTGAAGACTCAAATATTACATATAGTTTGGATAAGCATGGAAATCTCATCCATAAATCCTTTTTGTTTCTTCCGTTCCTGGAAGAATCCTGAACCCATATAGCAAAAGAGATGTAGGGCCATGTGGGTAAAAATCGCTGGCTTTCAGGCCCGCACAGTTAGTGTGGTCCTACATACAAACTGTTTTATCTAGTTCACATGAAGATAGCATTAGTAAATTCAGAGATACACCACATACCACAGAGGCTTCATCTTGGCTTTATAAAAACTTCTGAACTTCGGCATCTACACGCTCAGGGAAACATGGGGCCCACCCTGCTTAGCTTCTGATTGATCAATCAGCATGCCTGGGTTTCTAAAAGATTAAACGGAACACCCGGAATCTTAAAGCCTTTTCCATTAACTCACTAATCTTGAATCTGGGTTTGGCTGGGAGTGAACAGTGTCATATCCAACTATACTGGAGCCTGCAGGAAGATTTTAGATGATCAATACCACATTCATGGCCGTTTGATACAACTGGTGTCATCACTAAGCCAGATGTAAATCAACAGCTCCTCCTGTCTAGCCACAAGATATGCTGGGGTTGTAAAGGGAGCATGAGTGTAGAGCACTGCATGTGCCAGTATATCTGATTAGAGGGGATGTTTCTGTTGTGATGCTTTCTCCAGATTGTGGGAATAACCATGAAATTTGAACCTGGTCTAGTTTTCACACCCCTCGGGAGAGAGGCAGTCAAGTGTTCCCCCCCTTCCTTCTTAAAAA
Source organism: Pelusios castaneus (assembly GCA_007922175.1). Taxonomy (NCBI): domain Eukaryota; kingdom Metazoa; phylum Chordata; order Testudines; family Pelomedusidae; genus Pelusios; species Pelusios castaneus. The sequence continues at coordinate 8,250,411 of ML685810.1, forward strand.
TGAAACCCTTAAATTCTTAAATTACTAAGACTTGGGCCAAAGTTCGTACTTAACTATCTGACCTGCCATTATGTAGCCAATGGAAGAAAATGTTAGCATTTTCTTTGTTCTTTCTTTACAGTAGCCTAGATAGCAGAGAGGAGGGGACTAGGAGTGTTCCCGAACATAGCAGTTTTCTTTCTCAAATACCCGCCTTTAAGGCAGGGGCTGATGTGCCCAAATCCAGCTCCCTTAGGTTCCTTTGAGCATGCCAACTTTAAATGTCTTGTTAGAAGTGGGATACACTCTCATGAAGCTCTGTTAGCTTCAGTGGGGTGCTGCAATCCCTTGCAAGGCCCGAGCTGACTAAGCCATGTCTACACGTACAGCACTTTAGCCGTGTAGTTGTTCCAGTACAGATGCAGCACATGTGGTGAAAATGCACTATGCTGACAGGAGAGAGCTCTTCCACTGCATAAAAAAACCCACCCTCACAAGCCACATAAGCTATGTTGATGGGAGACGCTCTCCTGCCAATATAACGCTGTGCAAACCACCATCTAGGTCACTCGGGGTGGAATATTCACACCCCAGAGCAATGTAAATTTTGTCGACATAGATGGTAGTGTAGGCTATAACCTAACTTTCCTTCCTGCATGTACCCATTCCCTTCCACATATCCATCTGCATGTCAGATCCAGATCAACCTGACTATTGCTAACATATGTAAGCAAGTGCATATCTTTTAATATTTCAGGGATCATATACGTCAGGGCCTAGAAGAGCTGCAGAAAGTTCTGCCAGGAGGCGATACATACATGCACGAAGGATTTGAAAGGGTGAATAAACAAATCTTAAAGTGCTTCTACAGCGTCTTTCAGCAGGGGGGCTCAGAGCGCTTTGCAAACACTAATTAATTAGTGAAGCCATAGAACACCCCCTGGGAGGTAAGTGGTATTACCCATGTCTTAACAGATGGGCCCCTGCAGACAGATTGAGGAACCGGGTTACGGGGCAGACATCATTCACCTTACAGAGTTTAGGCTGGAATACTATAACCTCAGGCTACATTATCTTTCTGTGTCCTTGAGTTCAGTGTTGGGAGCTTTTTTTTCAGGAGAGAGACTGAGGGGACAGGACATCTGTACCCTGTCTAGTCCATGCAGCTCCATTTGGAGCTGTGTTGCTAATGGAGTGGGGACAAGTTGCAGCAGATCCTGAAACCATCAAGGGCCCTTTCGTGGGTGGCCCTGGCCTGGAGTAAATCCTGCAGGTGGTCTGCTAGTTTTGAGGGCTGGCCTCCCAGCCTGTTCCCGCCATACTATCTTTCAGACCTGTCAGCCTTTGCCTGCCCTGCTGCAGACTTTATTAGCTCAGACCTTGGCTTGTAAACCGCACAGGATTTCGTTATCCCTGTCTCCCACCTCCAGTAAACATGTATTTTAGAAGTTTGTGGAAGTGATTATGCCCTCCTTATGGAGATGAATTGCATTTCTGTAATCCAGCATCTGGGAATATTACAGTGTATTCCAGGTTGCAAGGAAATTGAGCCAAAATTTGAGACTCGGTTCTATCCAGAGATGAGCCTGAACAAAACTTCCAAACCCAAATATCACCAGACCTCACAGTGAATGCTCAAATCCACAGTCAAATCCAAATTCTTCATCCAGAATCCTAGCTTGAAAGAGGAGTTCAAAGCTCAGCTGCACATACATCTCTTAATTCAAGTCTCTGAGAGACACAGAAGTGTTTGACCTGTGTCTTGCAAAATCTGCTTGTTCATGGGTAAAACATAACATGCAGACAGAGAATTTCCATATAAGTTTAACCAGCTCCTACTAGTTTATCTTGTTTGGATGAGCTGAATTAAAGTATAGGGCCCACATGGTTTCCTTGGGTACATCTACACTTGCACCTTAGGTCGACTTAATGGTGCTTAACTCGACCTACAGAATGCCGCGTCCACATGGGGAGCTTATTAAGTTGACTTAAGCACTTCCTTAAGTCAACTTAATAACACCACCTCTGAAGGTCGGCTTAACGCTTACTTTGACCTTATTAAGTCGACTTAAGCCAGTGTAGATGGGGAATAGCCCTTAAGTCGACCTAATTGGCCTCCAGGATCAATTTGCTAATTAATTAATATATTAATCAAATTGCTAATTAATTAATTTGTTAATTTATTTAATATCAATTTACTATGGGTCAGGCTGGAGAGAAGAAAAAGAGCTGCGGCCATCGGGCTGGGGAGAGCCGTGGCTGGGGTGATCGGTCTGGGGAGAAGGGGAGAGCCGCGGCTGGGGAGAAGGGGAAAGCCGCGGCTGGGGAGATCAGGCTGGCCAGCCATGGATCTCCTCTTCTCCCCAGCCCAATCTCCCCAGCTGCGACTTTCCCCTTCTCCCCAGCCCAATTTCCCTGGCCACGGCTCTCCCCAGCCCAATCACCCCGGCCGTGGATCTCCCCAGCCCGATGGCTGCAGCTCTTTTTCTTCTCTCCAGCCCGATCCATAGTAAATTAATAAAACTACAATATATCATTTGAACATATTTATTAAAGTTCAAATGGAAAGACAACATTTATACATTTCTTTTGACTTAAGGTACTTAGGTTTGCTGATGCTTCCAATGCCAAAAAACTGTTGCCCATAAGACACCAGGCCTCACAAATTGCCACTCAACAAGTAAGATATCTTGCCCAGTTGCATCATCAGCTTCAAGGCAACATTGGGCCCCCTCCCAGAGTTCCTGGCCACTCCTCTGTCAACCTCGCACCTGCCAGTGTGGATGCAGACAGTCAATTGGAGTTTTCAGTGTGGACGTTCTAAGTCGACTTAATAAGGTCAACTTTAAGTTGACTTAAAGTCAACCTTGTTAAGTCGACTTAGAGAGTCCACATTGAACACTCCTGTTGACTACCTGCATCCACACTGACAGGTGCTAGGTCAATGGAGGAGTGGTGCATTGTGGGTAGCCCCAGGAGGAGGCTGAAGGCCAATTAGGCCGAATTAAGGGCTTCCCCCTCTACACTGGATTAAGTCAACTTAATAAGGTCAATTTAAGCATTAAGTCGACCTTCAGAGGTGATGTTATTATGTCGACCTAAGGAAACGCTTAAGTCAACTTAATAAAAGCCCAATGTGGACACAGGGTTCTTTAGGTTGACTTAACCTTCCTTAAGTCAATCTATCTCCAGTGTAGGTGTACTCCTAGTGCTCCCTTGTCTCGCTGTGTGTCTCCCTCCACTTCTGATCTTATCCTTAGACCAGGGCTGTCAAACTCATTTGCTGTGGTGGGCCAGATTTGATTTAAATGTAGTTCAAGTGGGCTGTACATACCATAAATCGAAATACTAGGGCCGACATTCCTGTGGCATAGCAGAACGCTGTGTATGCGAGACTGTGCTCTGCAAAACCATGAGACCATGCTCCCTCTCTCTGTTAGGAAAAGAGTGTTGTCTTGCAGAGTACAGTTATGGCCTGGATGGAAGAGGTTCATGGGCCATATGTTTGACATCTCTGCCTTAGACTATAACCTCTTTGGGGGCAAGGTCCATCTTTTTGTTCTTTATGGCTATGTCTACACTTACCAAAGTCAATTCGAATTAGTTAATTCAAACTAACTAATTCAAACTAATTTTAGTTAGTTCGAATTAACTTAATTCGAACTAGCAAATTTTAGTTCGAATTAAGCAAGTGCCATGCATGGCACTTGCTTAGTTCGAATTAGTCAATTGCATTGAGTTCAACGTGCAGGTTAGTTCGAACTAAGCGCTTAGTTCGAACTAACATGGCCACATTGGGTTAATTTGAACTAACTAGTTCCAATTAACCCTTACTTCGAAAAGTATAAGCGAATTTATTAGTTTGAATTAAGGAAGCCCTTAATTCGAACTAATGAAAGCCTAGTGTAGCCATGGCTTAAGTTAATTCGAATTAAGCTTCCTTAATTCGAACTAACTTGCCAGTGTAGACATAGCCTATGTGTATAGCGCCTAGCACAACGGGATGCTGTGACTGAGGCTTTTATGTGCTATAGCAGTAGACATAATATTAAGGGCCCACTAGAATTAGCTCAGGCACTCAGCTGTGGGCTCCGGAACTCTTCCAGGCAACAGTGATGCACCTTGGATGAATTTGACTGTGATGCTCTAAGTGAATGACATATGCTATATGTCTCTTGTCAAAGGGAGCACAGGTACAGAACAGTGGCAGGATACATTCAGCATGAAACCCTGGCTCTTAGAACTGAGCCTAAGCAGAGGGAAATGTAAAATTAAAAACAAAACTGTACAGAAAAGGATTTTTGCCTGTGGTTACAGAATTTAAAGGGGACATTAATTTCAGAATGAATGTTGCCTGTGATAAAATGCAGCCTCCCAATTTGATATCTTTGCTGCCATTTCCAAGTTGTTAGCAGAAAAAAAAAGGTGCCGATACTCAGCCAGGGACCTGGGGCCACCGGCGTTGGCAACAGGAGCCAGGGCCGCATCGCTGTGAAAAAAATGTGCCAGTACCCAGTACCCCTGAGTACCATCACAAAAAAATGTGCCAGTACCCCTGAGCAGTGTTCCCTCTAAGCTGCGCGGGTGCGTGGCCACGCAGCGGCCGTCGTACCCCCCGCGCAGCACTGAGGGGCCCCCGTGCAGCCCGGCAGCCCCCACCGCTCCCTCCAGACCCCCAGGGCTGCGGCTTTGCTGCTGCAGACACGACCTGCGCCTGGCCTCTGGGCTGGCCCTCCCTGCCCCCAGGGTGGGACAGGCAGGCTCAGGCTAGACTCAGGTGCGCGGGCCTGCCTGCCTGCCCCACGCGGCCGGGGCAGCGGGGTGGCTGCGGCCGCGGCGGGCTCCCAGGCTCCCACCCGCTGACCGCCTCGACTTCCCAGCCCGGGGCCGGGGCCGGGCTCATCCGACGGCCTTGGCCTCCCAGCACGGGGCCGGGATCAGACTCTGGGGCTGGGGTCTGCTCCGCCCCACCGGCGGCTTCCCAGGGCCGCGGTAGGGTCCTCCCCCGCCAGCTGCCTTGGCTTCTCTCTTTCTTTCTCTTCCTTCTTTCTCTTTTTTCCTTATTTGTCTTCCTTTTTTTTCTCTTTTTTTCTTTCTCTTCTTTCCTTCCTCTTTCTTCTCTTCCTTCTTTTTT
>ML685810.1:8255533-8283811 GCA_007922175.1 Pelusios castaneus
TTCCTTTTTCTTTCCTTCTTTCTCTTTGCCTTCCTTCTTTTTTCTTTCTTCCTCTCTTTTTCTTCCTTCTTTCTTTTTTCCTTCTTTGTCTTCCTTCTTTTTTCTTTTTCTCTTCTTTCCTTCCTCTTTCTTTTTTCTCTTCCTTCTTTCTTTCTCTTTTCTTTTCTCTTCCTTCTTTCCTCTTCTTTCCTTCTCTCTTTTTCTCTTCCTTCCTTCTCTCTTTTTTCTCTCTTCCTTCCTTCCTTCCTTCCTTCCTTCCTTTTTTAAAAAAAACTTTAAAAAAATTAATTTTAAATAAAAACCTTTCTAAAAATTAAATTTCAATTCAAAATTCATTCAAATTCAATTAAACACAAATAATTAATTCTATTTACAATTACTTTAACTTCAATTAATGCCTATAATTTCTGTCGTGTGAGTTTACACAAAAATTTTATTCAGAAAAAGTTTTGCACACGGCTTGAAAATTTTGCACACAAGCCGCCAAACCTTAGAGGGAACATTGCCCCTGAGTACCATCACAAAAAGCCTATTAGCAGGTCAATCTGAACAGTACTTAATGATTGCTCCTAACATGCACAGTTATCGCTAATGCTGCTGTTTGGATTTAATTTCAGGCAAGTGAACAGATTTACTATGAAAATGTTCAAGGTAAGAGAGAATTTCTAGATCCATCAACTGTTTTTCCTTCTCTGCTCACTTTTGGTCTGTGTGGTTGACTTCAGCCCTGGAGCCTAAACTTACTCCAGGACAAAGATGTGACTGTTCCTTTTTGCAGGAATTCAGTTTTATTCAGTGCAGTAAAAGACTTTGAATACATTTAATAGTGAGGACTGAAGGCCAGCTTTGTAAAGAGGCATACAGGTGCTGCAGTGTTGGGTCATCCCTTGTGTTTGAGGCATACAGGTGTTTGATTCGGTGTCTGGTTCCAAATGGCTATGCATAACAACAAATCTTCACCACGCCACTCTCAGAATCTGTCTGGAAAGCTCAGCCCTTAAAGGCACAGTCTCTGAATACCAGAGACACTCATTACGATTTTTAAAAGTATCGAGGTGCCTGACTCTATTTATCTCTCCCTGTTTGTGAGGCTCTTGGTAAACTTCTCACCCTCCATGCACATACGGGAATCAGCTGGTAAAAAATTGCCCATTATTTTTCATAAACAGCTTTGAAAACATTTTAATTTCTCCTCTCCTACTCAAATTTCCTCTTCCAATTCTTTTTTCTTAATAGAAAACTAAACATTGAAAAATGGTTTTGGTCCCAAGTATTTTCACTGGGGGAAAATAATGTTTTGGTAGAAAATATTTCAACCTGTTCTAAGTGATAAGGGAATTCAAGCTTTTCCACAGACCTGTAGAATCACAGGGTCCATCCACACTGGAGCCTTAGGTCAACTTAAGGACGGTTAAGTCAACCTGCAGACCTCTGCGTCCACACTGGGTTTTTATTAAGTCAACTTAATAACACCACCTCTTAAGGTCTACTTAACACTTAAGTTGACCTTATTAAATCGACTTAATCCTGGGTAGATGGGGGATAGCCCTTAAGTCAACCTAATTAGCCTCCAGGCCACCTGGCAGAGTTCCTGGTCACTCCTCTGTTGACCTGGCACCTGCCAGTATGGACGCAAGGCTCTAGACTCTCTAAGTCAACTTAACAAGGTCGATTTAGGTTGACTTAAAGTCGACCTTGGTTAAGACGACTTAACAGAGCCTCCAGTGTAGACGTACCCACATAGAGGGCCAGAGGAGTAACCTGGTCCATAGGCTGAGGGCATGTCTACGCTTTGAGCAGGCATGCAAATTTGAGTTAGTGGGCTAAAAACAAAAGTGTAGCTGCAGTGATGAGAGGTGCTAGTAACCCTGAGTATGATCCCATCTGAGGCACTAGGCATGCCCTCATGGTGGCTAGTCCCTCACGCCCCTTGCATCTCCCCAGCTACATGCTATTTTGGGGACACTAGCTCAATTGACATCTGTGGTTTGAAGTGTAGGCATACCCTGCGTTGGGTGCACTGGCGACCATGTAGGGTAGATGTGTAGCAATCCCAGTCTGGGAGATTTTAGGATCTAAATGTTGATCTGGGGCCAGGTGTAGACAGAGATCTTGGAAACACAAACTCCTTAGTGGCTGCATAAGACATAAGGGGCTAGGACTATCACAGAAAAAGTACATGCCGCTTAGGTAAATGGACCCTGGTTCTTCCATGCCTTGCACTTTTTTCAGTGCAAAGTAAGGTACTGATTCTGGAAAGACTCTTGGCCATGCTTAATTTTATGCATTTGAGCAATCCTATTAACTTGTCTCTGGCACTCTCGCTCTCTGAAATGTTACCATTCCAGTTTGGTAATGTGTTTCTCTCTTGCTTACTCTCTCACACACACGAAGCTTTCTGCAGAGGTACAGGTGATGACACAAGGTGCAAAGTAGTGGAGAATCAGATTCACCATTCTGCAAAGAAGGGCCTGTGCGTTTTGTATTTTCACGAGATCTGGCATTCTGTTTTCACTGCACTCATTGTGTTGTGCATTGGTTTTCATCAAGTCATTTCCTCTTTTACTGCTGCATGATTTTGTGAAATAACCTTTTTGTTATTGAGACTAGGATTCTAAAAGGAGAATAAAGAGATAGGTGCCCAAATCCCATTGAATTTCGGCAGGCGTTGGGTATTTAATTTCCTGCAGGTGCCTTTGAAATTCACAACCCTGCCAAATAACACCCTGATTCATTTCTACACGGACATTCAGGGTCCCATGAGTACAAGCTCCTACTTCTATATTTATAACTCCTCTGGCACAGGCTGTGATAATCTGGTCCCAGAAGCAGAAGGAAAGTTTGTGCCTGTTTGTAAAAACAAATAGACCCAAACCAGATAGCTCCCTCAAAAAGGTTTTGGTTTTTTTTTAATTCTCTCTCTTCATCAGCACAGACAATTAAATACACAGCTGTTCAGAACTGCAGGAAAATTCTCCTGATGATTTAGGGTGTTTAAAAATGCTGTTAATTAGCCAGAATTTCACTTTTTCAGACACAAGCCTTGAAATTATACTTAGCTTTTACTAAAATGAAATATCAACGTTCATATGCAGTACATGACTCCAGAGCTCCTTTGGATTTCTACTAAGTGTCTGTTGCCAGAAATCCAAATTAATTCTATGCAGTGCTGCTGTACATTTTTACAGAAAGAAGCCCATAAAAACCTGGGCTACAAACCATGCTATAAAGAAAGTTTACAGTCTTCTTGTTATAACTCCACTATCAATAAATATGATTGAGAGAATGAAGATGAATAAAGCTTTTTAATCATTTTCCAACCAAAGTCTCATTAAAGCCTAATTAAGCCTTAAAAGACATAGCAATAAATTGAAAACCTCTGTGGGTTTAGAGAATTGAGAGATGGCATGCAAAAAAACAGGAAATAACTGGAAATATTTTGAAGAAATTTGCAAATGGCTGCTGTGCAATCAATTAAATGTCTGAAATATTGAAATATTTTTGAACTAGGCTGTCAGGTTAGAGGGATTCAGACTGCGAGGAGCATGATGTAAATCCCTAGTAGACGGATAGATACAGCAGACAGGTGTTTTGTTAAAAGTGGTCAAAATTTCCATTGAAACTTTGGGCTTTGTTCATCTAGGGTAGATGAAGGAGAACAAGAGTTGAAGGAGAACATGCCTGAAGTGTATCACTTCTGACCCTTTCAGCCCACTAATGGCTGGCTGTCTCTGGTTAGTGCACCGGTTTCATCCTCTGAACTTCTTTTGTGAAAGATGGTTTGTTTAATTTATGTAGGTTACAGAACTGCAAGTGTCATCATTGCTCTGACAGATGGTGAGCTCCATGAGGACCTCTTCTTTTATGCTGAGCGAGAGGTAAGAGATTTAGGATATAGTCTGTCCTGCAGTCACAGGGTGTCACTGTGGCTTGTGCAGATGTAGCCAAGCTGGTTTTAATCTAGCTAGTTTGGGTGCTGGAGGAAAGAAGCTGTAGCGGTGTGGTTTTCACTGTGGGCTAGCCGCCCAAGTAAATACCCAGGATTGTGCAGCCTGGGCTGAAGCGCATGATGCTCCAGCTTAACTGCTATCTGTCTCTGAACTAGCTGGATTAAAACTAGCTTGGGTACATCTACATCTGTGCTGCAGTCACACTCTGTGATTGCAGTGTAGACGGACCCTTATGGTCTGAGCTTTTGGGACAGCAGTTCCAAAGTTTCTGTTACTGCTGCCCAAACAAGGTATTTATGCTAAGTGCTTGCAGGGAGAACTACTAATGGAAGCAAGATTTCTGCAAGGCTTTTAGACCTCAAGGTTTCCGCTAAAGTTTTAAAAACACCCTTTGATCGCTGATCGCTTCTGAAAATGTATCTGCAAGTGTCACCATAGGAGGTGCTGAGTACTTCAGAAAATGTGGTCATGTTTATAGGTGCCTAAGTGGAAGCAGAGCAATTTTGGAAAATTTGGCCCCAATTCTCGCTGCTCCATTCTTGAAAATCTGACTCTGAGCTCTTTTGAAGAGCTGGCCCCAAAAGTCACCAGTTCAGTAACAAGGCCTTGCAAGCGAAATGTTTTCCTAATGGAATTTGAATACCAGGATACTTCTTAATAAATTGTTTAAAAGAAAATTCAAAAGAAAAGAGGAGTTTGGTGCATATTCTTGACATCCCCTTTTAATGATACTGTAAATAACCAAGTGCCGCAGCTCTGCAATAGTTATTGCACTGATGTGCCTCCTGTACTAAGTATAAGGAGATACAATAGGTTATCATAGGGCCAGTGTACACTGCTAGCTAAATTCTGTGGCAGTCAATGGGAGTTCCACAAGGTACACGGAGTAACCTGCATAATTCCCATGGACAGCCTAATCCCCCTTTAGTGCGGTGTCTTACTGCGCTGCACCGATGGGAAATGTGTTCCTGTCAAAACAGTCCTATGCCACTTGAGGGAGTGGTTTTATAAAGTCGATTTCCAGATCAACTGAGTGTGTCTTAACTAACCCCTCAGTTAATCCAGGAAAATTGACCTGACGGTGGTGAGTTGTCCACTGTCACTGTAGACATGACCATAGATTCCAAGAGCAGTCCATAACACATTTTTCAAAGCTCTTCCACTGTCTTTTGGAAGTTATGTAAACTTTGAGGACTGAATCTTTCATTTGTTTTACGTTGCAAACTGTCAGCGGACAAATGTTGTTAAGTTGGAATGCATACAAATTCGAACTGTTGGATAAAACAATGGATAAATGTTTTTGTTTACCATGCAAGAAGCTCTTGTACAAATAGACAAACTTCTGCATCTGCAGGGAAGCAAAATGTCGGAGTCGAATCCAGACCTGAGAGTAGGATTTTGACATTAAGGGTGCGTCTATACTAGCAACTTAGGTTGACTTAAGGAGGCGTAAGTCGACCTAAACAAAGCCATGTCCACTGGGCTTTTATTAAGTCGATGTAAGCATTTCTGTAAATCGAGTTAAGGTAAGCTTAAGTCGACTTAATAACACCTCGTTTTAGGTTGACTTAAACCTTAAGTTGACTCCTTAAACTGATTTAAAGCCAGTGTGGATGGGGATTAGCGCCTAAGTCAAACTTATTAAGTCAACTTAAAGTCGAGCTTATTAAGTCAACTTAACAAAGTTGACTTAACTTTTCTAGTGTAGACATAGCCTAAGTGTTTTAATTCTGCTCCTTTTCATGCCCATAGTCCTTGATTTTGAGGGAAATTCCACTCCCTGAATGACAACAAGATGGAGACATTAAAAATCCAGTTACAAATGTACAGCAATCTGCCTCTGTACCACGTACATCTTTATTTAAAAGTGTTTGTACTCTGGTTGCAGGCTAATCGATCTCGTGACCTGGGAGCCACCGTGTACTGTGTTGGGGTGAAAGATTTCAATGAAACACAGGTAAATGGCGCATTCTTTCCATCATTTAGAATTTTGGTGAAGATGGACAATAGACTGCCAGTTCACATACAGCAGCTATGAATGGACTTTTCTTTTAAGCCTACCTAGGGTAACTTCAGGTGCTTCTCCATACAAGAGCCAGACCTGCAGCTCGCATACATTGACAGAATGCGATAGCAGACCAGGGAACTATTCCTGCTTACGTTAGCTGAGATCTGTAAATTTCCCTTCAGGGATCTTAATTGAATTATTAACTTTTTTTAAAATCTGAGAACACTGACTCCCCCTGTTACCATAAATCTTTCTAAAGTTGTGCTTCCTTTAGGACTTTCCAGCCCAAAACACCCAGCCCCCCCTCTCTCTCCTGAATAGGAAAAATGAATCTCATTAATGAAGAAAGAGGAGAGAAACTTACCAAGTTCATCTGATCTTGGATTTAGCTACAGGCTCAGGCTAGACTTGTTGGAAGGTTCAGTGAAGAGCCTCATGGTTTCCAAAAAACCAACCGAGTCCTGGGGCCCTTTTAAAGACTAACAGATTTATTTATCACATGAGCTTTCCTGGGAGAAAATGGTTTCCAGTGAACCTGGGCTCAGGACTGAATTAATGTGAGATAAGTGAGGGTCTCATTATTCTGACATAGAGAAGGCAAAATCCACTGGTTATTGCGGGTTTCAAGTCCGAGTCTTCGGCAATTCATACGAACCTCAAATGAAATTCCACTCAGGGAGCTTTAAACCTCATGTCACCCTTGCTCACACGAGGTTTCTTGGTTTTTCTTTTGTGCAAGATCCAGAGATGGACCTGGTAGGCAAGGAAGATTGAGATCCGATCTTCAAAATATATTTGTGGTTGCATTTGGGTCTAGGGCTGAGGTTCAGGTCCCATCCCTAATGTAAGATGAGGCCAGGAAATAAGGTCATTGTGGTATGGGGAGGTGGAGAGAAATTAGATTCCCTGTCTATTGTCTGTGCTGAGGATTTTTGCACCAATGTAGTTGTACTATTGTAACTGCCCCATGGCAGACACTTAGCACAGATATGTCGCAGCTTTCCCTGGTTTGTAACCTGGATAGAGCTGCAGTGGTACATGACACTTGTTACACAAGTGAAGCGTATCTACACAAGTCATGCACTTACCATGTTTGCAAAAATATCCAGTATAGACAAGCCCTACAAAAAGGCAATGGGAGGAGAGAGGGTTGGCCAACAAGATGGGCACAGTCTGATGTCATCAAGGCATTGGAAAGATTAACTCAACTTCGATGATAAAGCTTCACTGTAATTTGAAATCGTAGCATCTGCCATCAGAAAGATCATGGAGAATGAATTCAGGAAATTGTAAACATCCACCCATTGACTGTAACTGCTATCATCAGTAAGCAATTTAATTACCCTGCTTCATGGTGGATGAGAGTTAGTGGTCTTGGGTGTTCCCTATGGGCATAACCAGAAAGACCGTGTGTGTTTGTTTTAAGAGTAATCTATACATGGGTATTTTAATTCTGATTATACATAGAATTGATTGAATGGGGGTGAGGCTTGTGGAGCTTAGAGGTGAGTGTGTGCTAGTTCTCTGCCTCCAATCTGTAATGCTACAGGGGAAGCTGAGTACTAGTCTGTTGGCTGATGTTACTTTTGCTCTTTGAGGGAATTACTAAAGCAAATGTCACAGTCCAACAATAAAACTTGGTTCTGCTCCAGTTGCAGCATGGACGGCTTATTTCTGAGCTGTGCTCACCATTTTCCTTAACCCCTACTACACCAAAGGTGAATAAACTTGTTCTTCACCTCCTCCAGTGTGGCATTCCTTCCCTCTCTCAATTTCTGGCCTCTGTCTTTCCAGCCAAAGAGCTCCTCTACCTCCTGCTACTTTAACCATGACCAGCCCCATTCCCTGTACCCAGCTATAAATTATAAACTGGATCCAGTCCTGAAGACTGAGTTTGATCAAGCCTGGATCTCCAGCTGGGGAGATCATTTGTATTTATTGTTTGTAGGCCTCAGTACAGAAAAACACAGGCACATGCATGCATGTATAGAACTCTGAACACATGAGCATCCCTTTGACTACAATGAGGCTATTCGCATTCTTAAAGTTGGGGATCCTTTGAATTGCTTTGCTGAATCTATGCTTTATAACAGGAGCGCGTAAAGGCTTCAACTAAGTCAGGACATCACTATACCAAGTGCAGGCTTGTCAAGGAAAAAATTAGGTCCCTGATACATCATGTTTGCTGGGGACCCATCCCCTTCTATTTTCCCCAATTACAGATGTTTTAGGGGCCTTGCTGGGCCCAAGCCCTGATACAGTTAACACCTTCCTCCCCCCTATCATCAATACCTACCCCAAGAAACTTACATGGTGAGGGGATGGTTTCCAGCAATGGGTGCTAATACCTAGAAAGAGCCCTGTAATGTCCTCTCCATAACTTCAGGAACCCTTGTCTGATTCCCAGCACAGCATCCTTAATATTAACCAGGCCCATGGTGTCACTGTTAGCTGATTTCCAAAGAGTTACAGCATATTAGCAATCCACACCGCATTGAATATTGAAAGGTTTTTTTTAAATTGATAAATGGACGCATTTGAAGATCTCCTCTTAATTTGTTGGCAACTGGCTAATTTATCCCATTTTGCTTCCTCTCCCCACCTTTTTTTTTATCTGTTCTGTCAGCTGGCTCGAATCGCTGACAGCAAGGATCATGTTTTTCCCGTGAATGACGGCTTTGAAGCCCTGCAGGGGATCATTGATTCTGTGAGTATTAATTCTGGCTGTATGTGTAATGCATCAATTGTGCATCTGGGGGAACCTTTTATGCTCTACTTTTTTGTGACAGGTAATGTCTATTGTATACTTTGTTAAGCTTTCTCTGATTTAGCTGGAGGACCAATCTGATTCTATTGTTTATACTAATGGTACCATTTTGCGAGTATCTGGTACTTTCTCATCTGAGCTGGTCAAAAAAACCGCTCTCTATTCTAACCAGATTGAGTTTCCCAGGGCTACAGTGCTCATTTGGGGGGAGATCCTTTTAAGTGTGTGTATATGTATTGTCCATTAGGTATGTGTAGGGTTTTTTGTTGTTCATAAAACCCAGAGCAAATAGGCTGTGTTCTGCTCCAAGCCAGGAAAGTCAACTTCATAAAAGGGATCTAGGATTTCTGTGTTTATAATAGTTACATGCTATCCTGACCACATGGTATCAAGCAAAAATTTTTCCTTCCAAGACAAGCTCTATTTCCCCAGCTCTTCGTCTTGCTGAAGGAATATGATCCCGTAGTGATTATTGGTTTTCCTGACATTTTGCAAACATGGAGCAGCTTCCCCAAATTTTCCCTTGTATGATCAGGTGTTGTGTGTCTTCTTAAAGTCTTGGTTCTCAGCCTGGCATTCTCTTTGCAGCTGTCTTTAATGAAATCCAGAGTTGGCTTTCTCTTTCTCATTCTCTCTCTCTCTCTCTCTCTCTGGTTGTATGCGATAAAATAAGATTTCAACCTTGGGAGCCTAATTCAGAGCTAATTCAGTTAACTGATGCTCCAATTACCAGCTACACCAGAAAGTGGTGGTGGGACTATGAACAGACAATGATGGTCTGTATGCAACACCATGGGAAATTTCCTGCCAGATAGGGTGATCAGACAGCAAGTGTAAAAAATTGAGACAGGAGCTGGGGGGAGAAGGGGCCAAATAGGCACCTGTATAAGACAAAGCCCTGATTATTGGGACTGTCCCTATAAAATTGGGGCATCTGGTCACCCTGCCTGCCAGGCAATTATGTTTTCTGGTGACTCCTGCTGTATAGCGGAAATGCCACAAATGCTTCCAAGTACATCAAATGCTCTGATTACATTCTCACAGTCACAGAAACAGAGAAGGTGGAGAGGGGAAGTAGCAGCAGAAGAGTGTTAGAGCCAGGGAAGGTTTAAGTGTAAGGGGTTACATCCCTACAAAGCAATGAGGAGGCTGGTAGTTTGAAGGCTAGCTTTGGATTCTTACCTCTCTGTAGAATGTAAAGGCTTTTCTGTTGCAGAGCAGAATGCTTCACAGTAAATCAAGCAAACAGGGCACTGGTGATTATGTGGAACCTGTGGCATTTTTGGTAGGTAGGCTGAAACTTGGCTTTGCTCATGACTGAAAGGGTGTACATCTGGCAGCCCAGGGATGACACCTAGCTACACACAGAGGACAAGTTCTAAGCAACAGAGAGAGAGAGGAAAAACTATGTGGCTGGGAGAGGTAGGGGCAATGCATCAAAAATCTTTTCCAAACCTCAGAAGTGGGTTTCTAGGTTTTGTTTAAATCTCAAGTGACGCTGTGGGCTGGTGGTGTTTCATGAGCCATCTTTCAATCCTTCCCTTTTATGTATCACTCACCAAGGGATTTGTTCTCCCTTAGAACTATCACTGAGAGGAGGAGTTTACACAAGTTCCTTCTTAAGACCTCTGCATGCATGCTTCTTTCTGCACTTTGCAAAGAACCTTTTCCCTTTCCTCCAACACAGGCAGTGAAATTAGCATGGGCCCTGTCTGGATGGGTGGAGTGCAGAAGCCAGGATTTGGGATGATACTTTGTTCTCCATGGAGCTAGCTTGCATGGGAGTTAATGCAGCCCTGAGGCTGTGATAATGTCAGTGAAGAGGTCTCTGTTTCTACCCAATGACATTTGGGGAAGATTATTGACCAATCTCCCATGTTGCTTCCCAAGGTACAGCCAACCTATTCAGGCTGAGCTTTGGGATCTACTTTGATACATGCTGCAAATTCAGACACACACTATTCAGACACACACTGAAGCTGTAGTGCTTCAGAACAAAGGGAGGTGTTCTCCAATCACTATAGAGAATCCAGCTCCCCAAAAGACGGTAGCCAGTCTATGCAAGTGTTCTTCCATTGACCCAGCACTGTCAACACAGGGGCTTAGGTCAGCTTAACTACGCCTCTCAGGTGTGGGTTTTTTATGCCCACTGAGAGATGTAGCTATGCAGATGTAAGTTTTCAGTGAGTATAAGTGTAGGGCAAGTCTGCCAAACAAAGTCAAGGCCACGTGTACACTGTCACTTATGTCGGTATAACATACAGTGCTCAGGAGTGAGAAAAAACCCACACCCCTGAGGAGTGACATGAATTACATCAATGTAAGCAATGGTGTGGACAGCATTATGTCAGTGGGAGAGCTTCTGCCACTGACGTAGCTACTGCTGCTCATTGGTGGTAGTTTAATAATGCCGACAGGAAAGTTTTCTCCCATTGGCATAGAGCGGCTACACAAGAGATCTTACAGTGATACATCTGCATTGGTTTAGCTGTCCTGCTGGAGGCTCCCCAGTGCAGATACGGCCTAAGTTGACCTAAGTTACGTCGATGTACAGCTACCACAGGAGCTAAATTGCCTTTGCAACTCCACACTATGCTCATTGTTTCGGAGATGTGCGTCCACACCAGGAGCACTTGCACCAATTTAACTGTCCGAGTGGGACAGCTTCTGAAAGGACAGCATCAGTCAATGTAAGCAATGGGCATGTTGCATTGGGAAAGCTACATGTTAGTGTAGATGCTTACAAAGTTAGGTTGTCGTAACCTACCTTACGCCGTCCTTACTCTATCTGCATAGACTAGGGCTCAATCATGAGCCCTGTCTTCACTTGCCACTGAAGTCAAAGGGAGCTGAAGATGCTCAGTAGCTTGCAGGGTTGGGCTTGCTTTCTAGTCTCTCTTCAATTAGGATGAAATATTGTTATTCAAAAAGGTAACCATACATGACTGCACATGCACACATACTCACTAGAGGCAGAATCACATTAACTTGCTTTTATCTTTCATTGTATCTAGAGGAGAATCCAATCATTCATATTCCTGATTGATTGGTACCCTAGTCTAATTTATTCCCCCTCTTTAACTTAATACCCTGCTTATTCATTATATTTCACCTTTATACCAGCGTAAGATTTATTGGTCTCTGCTGCATTCGCAATGTCTTTTCACATCTCAATTCCTAAGTTCTTTCTGTCATTGTTGCGTATACTTTTGCCATAAAAAGTTTTAACATGGAAAAGTACACCTCCAAGTGCTGTGTGTTACTCATATGACTGAGCTCCTTTATGAAAATCTTATCCTACTGAGTTCAGTGAGAATCTTACATGGGCATCTGAAGAGGCAAATTGTTTGTCCTTTTGCCAAATCTAAGATGCACCATTATCTTTCATGGGGTCTTCATGTGCTTTTCTGGCCAGCTTTTCAAAAGAGCCTCTAAAATTATACTGTACTGTTTGTTCTGCATCCACCAGCATGTACAGATCAGGTGAGCATACACCCATAAGGATAGTGAGAGACAATCACCTAGTTTGCAACACACACATTCTGAACACGTAAAATATGGGGTGTCCACAATTTATATTCCAGTATGAAAATTTAGACCAAGTTGTGTATATTGTGCATTATGAGATGTTTAATGTTTACAATTGATTTTCAGCATGATGTGTGGTCACATCTGACATGTCTTCCCTCTTTCCCCAAATCACCTGTAAAGCACGTTGGTCTTTCATGTAGCAAATGCTAGCAGTGCTGGAAAGGAAGTGTTGTAAAAATAAAATTACTCTTTTGGAATTGTCAACAGGCTTTGTTTTGCAATGATTCACCAAAGCTTGGGTAATCGACATCTAGACTCAGACTGTAGGTTATTCACACTTACACAGGCTATGTCTACACTTACAAAGTTAAGTCGACTTTGTTAAGTCGACTTAACAGCAGAGAGCGCCGTTATATTGCCTTTAAGTTGACTTAATTAAGTCGATTTAGCTTTAATCCCCACCTACACTGGCCTTAAGTCGACTTAAGGAGTTGACTTCAGGCTTAAGTCGACCTAAAAGGAGGTGTTATTAAGTCAACGTAAGCTTTCCTTAAGTTGACTTAAGGAAATGCTTAAGTCGACTTAAGAAAAGCCCAGCGTGGACGCAGCTTTGTTTAGGTCGACTTAAGCGTCCTTAAGTTGATCTAACTTTCCAATGTAGACCCACCCACAGATGGTCAGTAGCCTTCCTCTAAACCTCCACATCCTGTTTGCTCATTATAAGCCCAAATACAATAAAAACCCCAGTAATAAAAACCGGCTTCTGGCTGCTGTGATGAAGAAGCCTAGGTATAAACTAGTAGGCCAACTCACCAGCCAGTGCATCATATAAAGCTCCCAACAACATCTGAATTTCAGTCCCTGTCTTTAGGGATGGGTTCATTCTGCAAAACAAAACAGTCGAACACAAATCAGCCAGTGCCTTTTTCCCAACCCAGGGTCTCCTTCAGATCTCCCTCCCAGCCAGTCTGTTTGTCAGCCTTGATCTAAGGACCAGGACACCTACAGGCTGATCCCTGGCCACAGACCCATCCTCTGGGAGGCTGCAAGTTAGTCAGAGATAGGGCTAAGCCTGTGTCCCTTAAAGGTCCATTCTACCCTGTGATATGAGCAAGCCCTGAAAAGTACTTAAGTAGTAATCTTCCATGAGAACATATAACGCCTAGCATTTGCATTTTCAAAGTTCTTTACAGACATTAACTAAATAACCTCTGTGAGGTAGGGACATGCTTATTACCTGTGACAGGCTGCTCCCCAAATCCAATCTGGTGTGCTGCTATGACCACTTGAACCCCACTCCTGAACCTCAATTCACCCCGCTCTGCTGGGTGACCACTCACTCCTGAGTCAGTCCACACCAGCCATCAGCATGTAATTGGTCCCAGGCAGTGGGTGTAAATCCACTAGCGAGCACCCCCAGCCCCAGACACTACCCTGGGAGCCACTGCCTTACAGGGATTGGGACCCACTCCCAATCACCTTAGTCTCAAGTCCTCCCTCTTAACAAAGAAGTGGATTGCGCCCAGCCTCCCACACCCACACCCTCTAAAGACCACACAGCTTTAGATAAAACAAATACTAGTTTATTGATCAGAGTCTGATTTCAAGTGAGAACATGGCCAATCAAGGCAGAAACATACTATAAATGAGTCAGGAGTGACCACAATCAAATAAAAGGTATAAACCGCATGCTACTCTAACATCTTTACCTAAACTGACCTCAGAGTCCAAGATTATGCGCATGGCGTTCGACTGTTTGATGTTTTACAGCCATTCTCTGCCTGTTCTCAGGCAGGGCCCCGATCTTGCTTGAAGTTGGTTGCAAGATGGTGTCTTCACCGGCCAAAAGCCTGCAGCTTCTCCTCCTCTCACAGTCTCTGTGTCTTTGTTTTAACAAACTGCTGACAGCCCCTCCCCTCACTGTCCTGTCCTGAGATTCTCTTCACTTCTACCTGAGCCAGGGAGTGCATTAGCATTCCCTTTGACATGTAAATCTCCAGCTACTGTGCTAGAGAGTCCTGAGAGTCTGAACCCTGTATCATGCTTCACATCTGTACATACATGTTGCTGTAGGAAACATGGCCCCATGGCAACCACGTGGAACACGTTCTGAGCATTCACAAAGGAACCTGGTATAGCGTAATTGGCATCAAATCACACAATTACACTGCAAAACTGAACAGAAAAGTTATACAGGACATGCCCTAGAGCTGCACGGATGTGCATCCCTTCACATTACCTCCATGGAATACAATTGGAAACCGAGGCAGTTACAGCTAAGCTTCCTTAGTCAGGAGAGCACATAAATGTGTGTTTAACTCTTGGTACCTGCTACTGAAGTCAGTAAGCATGGGGTTTTTTTTTTCTCAGCACGGATGGATTTAAGCATGAGCTTCCCTAAACTGGGGCCACACAGCAAGTCATTATTAAATGAGCCAGGCCTGGAGGTCAGGGTTTCACCAAACAAATCCTAGGCTAGGATTCGGTACTAGGTCCGTGGTACTGAGTCAGGCACCCAGTGGGAGTGATTTATAGGCCCTCTGCCCAGCGACTGACTTAAACACTGCCCCACGCTATTTCATTTGCTTGGTTGAGCCAGTTGACCTAATCCAGGGGTTGGCAACCTTTTTGAAAGGCCGTGCCCAGCTTTGCTCCCTGACCTTCCCCCAGGGCTGGCAGTGACGAGTGGCAGTTGGGGTGGGAGAGGGAGAAGTGGGAGTGAGGAGCAATTGCAGGGCAGGGGAGAACAAGGGTGGCTGGTGGGGTGGGGTGGCAGGGGAGCGTCTGTAGGGCAGGGGTGGCAAGGCAGGGCTGGTTGGTGGGGTGAGAGGGAAGAGTGGCAGGGAAGGGGTGGCACAGGTGCATGGCATGGGGTGGCAGGAAAGTGTGGGGAGAAGTGTGGCCGGGATCCCTGCTAATTCCCCTTCACCACAAGCACCTTGCCCAGCTCTGGCCTCACTGGCCAGGCCTAGCGTGGCCTTTTTAATTTCCCACAGCTGTGCCAAGATGGGAGATATAAAAATGCTCTGCCCATTCCCAGCTCCCAGGCCCTCTGGTTAGTTGGGGGGGGGAGGGGGGCTGGAAGTGGCAGAATGACTGCCGTGGGGAGTTTGCTTGAGGTTAGAGTGGCGCCACAGGGCCAGGAGTCCTGTGTGCTGCTCAGAATGAGTCCACGTGCCACCTTCGGCACATGTCCCGGGGCCTGCTGACCCCTGACCTAATCCATCCAGCAGAGTTTACATACACTCCAAGCATGAGTCTACCATCATCTTGGAAGGGAGCAAAGCAGTAGATCTCATTAAACCCATTCAGGGTGATCTTATTTACATGTGATGTTCTTTGATACCATTGCTTCTCATAATGATGAAAGGGTGGGACAAGGTTCCCGTTGAAGTGATTTCATTGTCTTTATTAATGATGTTAGGATATTTAGAGTCATAGACCCTTGTCTTTTTATTATTTTTAAATCTAAATAAATGCAAATATTATCATGGGTATTGCATAAAGACCTAATGACCCCATTAGAGGTGGTTAAAATATGAAATTCTGCAAATGATTTAAGAGATGTTGCAGAGTACAAAGTAACATTTCTTGTGCAGGGTTCAGACGGGAGCCATTTTGTTGGTTTTTTTTTAAATTTTGTGGTGAAAATGTTTATCAGGTTATAAGGTTTGTTCCCTCCCCTTCCTTTTTCACCTCTTCTTCCACTGCCCCTCCTTGCCATGCCCCACGTTTCCATATTGCTGCTGAAGAAGTGAGGTATAGAAAGGAAAAATTGAAAACCGAAGAGAATGAAAACCAAAAGAATTTTGGTTTATGGTTCCACTGGAAAAAAGGTAAAACTTAAGAAGATTAGGCAAAAGTATATGAAAAGTTTCTATTTTTTAAACAGAATCATTTGTCAATAAAAAGAATTTTTCCCTCAGGGAAAAAATGTCAACCATCTCTATTACATTGACTAGTACCGTCCCCCATGGGCGCTCAGTGCAGCCACTTGCGGAGTAAGCTGGTACCAGTAAAGGGCATCAGAATCTGTTGTTAGGAATAGCTAGACAGCACCTTTGGGGTATGTGCCAGGTGGCATATGACAACACTTACCCATCTCTAACCTTAAGGGTCCATTCTCTGATTTTGCTTTCAGATCCTTCTTTTGCTTGTCGATTGTACTCTTGACTGCATAACTGCTGTTTTCCTCTTTCTCTCTTTGTTTCTTCCTGGCAGTTCCATCTCACTGGCCTTGTTGCTTCTCCAAAGCTTCTCCTTTTCCTCACTGTCAATCTATCAGCAGCTCAGGAGGACATGGTTCTCTTCGGTCCCCTGGTATCCCAGAAGATTTTGGAATCACTGAGTGACTAATAAGCCCTTCCATAAAAACCTCCAAACA
Source organism: Pelusios castaneus (assembly GCA_007922175.1). Lineage (NCBI taxonomy): Eukaryota > Metazoa > Chordata > Testudines > Pelomedusidae > Pelusios > Pelusios castaneus. Next base: position 8,272,174 of record ML685810.1, read on the forward strand.
AACCCATAAGTATATCTGCAACTTTTGCAAGCAGGTATTTCTGACGCATGGAGCCTTAATTGCAGTGAAATCCTGGATTGTCTATTTTCTTAATGTAATTTGTTGTATTAGCTGTAGTTCGTTTCTTACAGATGTTTCAGTTTAAGGTTGGGAAAACAATTCTGCTGCTGGATGGAGTTGCAGTGCTTGGCTGACATTATCTGGCCTCTCAGAATTGGCTAAAATTTGATCATCTTACGTGCTGCCTCTCCGAGGTCCCATTCTGGAATGGGACTGAGCACTCGCAATTCACTGTCGAGGCCCCCATTCCTGCAAAGGCTTGCGCATGGGATTGTGCATGCAGAGAAGCATGTGTAGTAGGTTTTGCAGCCTCAGGGTTGTCATTTGCAAAGAACAGCTGGATCAGCTCTAACACAGCACTGGAATAATAATACTCCCAGCCTAGTGTGTGACTGAGGAAGGCCCAGACAAACTTTCCAAAGGTATGCATGGCTTGAAGCTGAACCTATGGCCTTATGGGGAATGTCTACACTGCAGTTAAAAACTCGTGGTTGGCCCATGCCAGCTGACTCAGGCTTGCAGTGATATTTAATTGCAGTACAGATGGTTGAGTTCAGGTTGGAGCCCAGGCTCCAGGACTCTGCGAGGTGGGAGAGTCATAGGCTATGTCTACACTTGCAAGTTAGTTCGAATTAAGGAAGCTTAATTCGAACTAATTTAAGCCTTGGCCACACTAGGTTTTCATTAGTTCGAATTAAGGGCTTCCTTAATTCAAACTAATACATTTGATTGCTTAGTTCAAACTAACCGTTCATTCAAAATAGTTAGTTCGAATTAAGTCAATGTGGCCATATTAGTTCGAACTAATCAGCAGATTGACCTTCATGCAACTGACTAATTCAAACTAAGCAAGTGCCCTGCATAGCCATGGCTAGTTTGAACTAGCATTCGAGTGGGGCCATGCTAGTTCGAATTAAGTTCATTCGAACTAACTAAAATTAGTTTGAAATAGTTAGTTCAAATTAATTAATTAATTAACTAATTCGAACTAGCTTTTCAAAAACAACAGAGTCCTGTGGCACTTTTAAAGACTAACAGATTTATTTATCGCATGAGCTTTTGGGATTTTCTCCCACGAAAGCTCATGCGATAAATAAATCTGTTAGTCTTTAAAAGTGCCACAGGACTCTGTTGTTTTTCTACAATAGACTAACATGGCTACCCCTTTGGAATTTGAACTAGCTTTTGTAAGTGTAGATATAGCCATAGAGTTTGGGCTGCAGCCCCTGACCAAATGTCTACATCATAATTTAATAGCCCCCTGAACCACAGTTAGCTTGCATTGGCCATCCATAGGTGTTTCATTGTAGTGTAGACGTACCCAGGGACAGTCTACATACAAACTTGTATTGGTTTAGTTAAACTTGTGCAAACCTGTGTAGATGCACTTATTTCTGTTTAGCTTAAAACTGTTTCTAATTGGCTTTAGCTTAACTGAAATAAGAGCTTTCCCAAGTCCGTTGGTTTAAAACCAAATCTTATGATAAATTGGTACAAATTTGCATGTGGACAAGTCACTAGATTTAGAGTATGTCTTTGCTACATCTGCAACAGCTGCACAGCTATGGCGCTGCAGCAATGTTCCTGTAGTGTAGTCGCTTCCTCCATGGACATAAGGGGTTTTTCCGATATTGCAGTCAATCTACCTCTCCGAAGGCAGTAGCTAGGTTGATGGATGACTTCTATTGACCTCCCTCCCTCTGCACTAGTGGTTAGGTCGAGCTAACTAATGTGCTCAGGGTGCAAAAAATTGTATGGCTGTGAGCAATGAAGCTAGGTTGATCTAAATTAAAATGAAGACCAGACTTTAGACTCTAAGCTTAGGGGTAGAGTCTCATTTGCACCATTCTGGCAGTATAAATGAGTATGATTTTCAGTGGAAAGGGGCATTAAGGTAAATGAGAACAAAGGCCCATCGAACTAAAAGTTGTCTAGCATACATGTAAAAGTTAGATCAACAAAGCTATGTTGCGCAGAGGTGTGAGAAATTGTGCACTTTTAGTGCCATAGCTATGCAAAGTTCACCCCTGGTGTAGACATGAGGAAGTTGACAGAAGAATGCTTTCATTGGCTTGGCTACCATGGCTCAAGGTAGGAGAGTGTCTACACAAAATAGCTCTGGGATATTTTTATCATATTTCTTTCTTGGCTTCTAGATTTTGAAGAAATCATGCATAGAGATTCTTGCAGCTGAGCCTTCCAGCATATGTGCAGGAGGTAAGTTTAAAACGGGATGTTCCAAGCCTCGGTGTTTACCTGTGCAATTGCCTCTGTCCCCCCATTCCTCAGGAGCCCAAAACGATTGTGTTAATTGGAGTTAATTTCTAAAATATTTTGCTACTTCTGCAAATCTTTTACAGTGAGGGGTTTTGTTGACTCAGAACAAAAGCAATTAAAAATTTTGGATCAACCATGCTCAGTTCTGAAAACTAATCTTTATTTGATCTAAACTATGATTTTAACTCAAAGCAGCCCATTTTTCACCAAATTGTGCTCACCGTTAAGCAGATTGCAAAGTCAGATTGCAAAAAATCAGGTCATGTTTGTGCAGAGAGCAAGTCAGAGATTTTCATACTTCATTGCAAATATTTCTTACAATCTGCATTATTATAAACAATACGTGCCAGCAAGCAGCAAACCCGTTTAGGTTAGCATAGTTTCATATATTGTCAAGAGTATAAATCATTTTTCCAAAGCACTCAAGAGTTAGTCTAACCCTGCTCCCATTAATGTGAATGCTAAAACTCCCTAGCAGGGGTGAGCCTTGAACGAAAAGTTGTACAAACATTTGCTGAAATGCCTGAGAATGATTTTAAGTGGCCATTCAAGACATCATGCACTTGAGTGACATGGAGTTGTGCTGATGCCTTTTGTAGTGCTCATTCTAATAAACTTATACCATTTACTTTGTGGATTAAAAGTCCCTGGGAAGTATTTCTGTGTGCAGCAAATCCAACCCCAATCCGTTCTATCTTGTATTTAGCTGTGACACTCGAAGTTTCCCAGAGCTGGAAAAGAGCTCTGTGTAAGCTTGAAAGCCCATCTCTCTCACCACTAGATGTTGGTCCAATAAATGTGAGATGTAACCTCACCCCCACCCCTTTGTCTCAACTATTGTGAGATCAACAAAGTCCAACCTCCTCAAACTGGAGCTTGAGAGATGCTCTCAGCATCTTCCAGTTACTCTCCATATGATTCCAGACCCAGCTTCTTCCCATGAATTTTGCAAATTTTGCAGAGTGGATCCTATTTATTTGTTTAACAGTCCCTCTAGATAGAGGGAGCAGGACCAAAGCCAAAGTGTGCAGAGCAGCGCAACAATTCAATGATGAACTCTGCCAAAAACATTTCCATTTCAGAATTCTGAAGCCTGAATAGGAAAGCAAGTTGTAATTAGTTCTTTGTGTTTTCAGCTCAGAAACGTTTGTTTGAATCATCCTCTGTAAGTTTCCCACTATTGGAATGACTGTGCATCTGCATAGCTAGCAACAGATTAAGAAGTCGAATTTAATAAACAAATGATTGTGTTTTAATAGCAAAGTCAAGGCACTGAAAACAAAATGCAGATCACTTTCACACTCATTTATCCCTGCTATACTTTTTGGTAGTAGTTAATGTCAAGACTTAGCAAAATGAGAAGCATTAGACAAACAAACTCAGATCAACTATTTCCCATGCCCTCTTCTGTCCATTTAAATAATTCTTGCTGAAAATCTGGCCCTCCGTAATGACCTCTTGCATTTACAGAGACCCATTCATCCAAAGGGACTGCAGAGAAATTTAAACAATGCTGTACAAATGATATATAGGAAACTCTCTGTCCACCACTGAAATGCAATTGATTCTGGGATGGACACCATAGGAGACTTGGCAGAGAATAACAATGCATACAAGTTTTGGGAAAGAAATGAAAATGAGTACTACTCACTTTATATTCCATTTATAAGTAGTTTATGAAAGGTTAATAAACGCTAAACAATTTATTAACTGGTTCATCAGTTGCAATAGATGGTTACAGAGTTCCACAAATCTACAAGGTACTTATATTCTTGGCTTATGATCATCTGTAATACCTTTTATGTGCTTAGAGCTATCTATAGCACTATTTCTATAAATCATGTCACTAAAGTGCTTGTAACATCTATTAACCACAGGCAGCCCATTTATATATAAATTGAGCAGCCTTAATGTGACTGAATACTGTGTCCAATTAAACAGCAGAGGGAAAATATAGGAAGACATTATGCAATCACCCAAGTTAGAATTTGGCCAGGATGTCACAAGCTGAGTAATGTTAACCCTGAAAATTGTGGAGAGACTTTTTACTGACCATGGTTACTCATCCAAGACCGCAGTGTTGTGCCTTATTGGAAAGATAGCATCTTATACAGTATGCTTACATGCTAGGCGCTGACTCACCAATAACAGCATGTACCACCATTGCTAATTTGACCAGCAAGTTGTTACTGACTCAAAGTTTAAAGCCCCTATTCAGACAAAAACTCCATTAAGTTCAAAGTGCAGTGGGAGTTTTCCCCAGAATGAAGATTTCAAGGATGAGCCTATAGCTATAAAAATGAAAAGAATTCTATAAACCATGACTGAACTAGTTACCTCTGAGAATTACCAAGGGACGTATTATGGCAGCTGTAGCTCTGATGGCCTGTGTGAGAAGGGGGCACTACTCCCCTAGGGTATGTCTACATCGACGCCGCTGGAATGTTTAGGGTCTACCCCCGGGATGTTATTCATCGGGGGCTGCGTGCAGACCAGGGTTCTTTTGGCCGTAGAGTTTATAGCTCTACCTTTATCTGGTGACTGTTTGGAGGCCTTTATTAAAGCAAAAGAAGTCAGGGTGTATGAGCAATAGAGTATGGGACCGAACCCGCCGATAACCCACACAAACATTAATAGGACTGGGTGTTTTTCCCATGAAAGAGGGAATGAAAATGAAGTGACCACAAGGGAGGTTAGTAGTGACAGGAGAAATAGGAAAGAAATCACCAAAAGGGTAGTAAATAAAAGAGTTTTATTTTTCACAGACTTGCGTTTCCTGTCTAGCAACAGTGTGACAGGCAAACAGAAACAGAGACACAGAGATGCGGTTTTTAGAGCAAAGATCTTTGTGTGTGTGTGAGCCTTTCTATGTTTCTTACGCTGTGATGCAGTTTCTTTTTATTTCTTAGGCTGCAGCAAGTCTTAAAGGCAAAGATTATATGTGGGACTTAATGCCCAAGTTAAATGCTAAAGCTACGCTTATTACACTGCCGTTGCCCCTACCTTTAAAGGGGACTGCAGTCTAACCAACCTGTCCTCCCAGGTTCTAGGGGTGCTAACTACTTGGTCCCTAACCTTATCCCTAACCAACCTGCCCTCTCAGGTTCTAAGGTTTCTAAACTACTTTAGTCCTTGCCCCAGGACTCAGGGGTGCTAAAATCTTCCTGTTACTGTTTCACTGCAGCTACTATGGAACCAACATTCACCGAGATTTCTGTGTGCTTGTAACTAGTTACTCACCAAGCTCAACACCAACATGTCAGGTCCGTCACACCTAGGATCTGGATTGACCTTTCAAGTCCGCTCCTTCATGCCAGTCCCGTCACCTGTCTGGATCAGGGTTGCTGACGCTTCTGCCCTAGCTACCATGGTCCTCACTGGCCAGCGACCCAAGGGCAAGCCCAGAGATCGGGGCATCATGAGACCACAGAGCTTTATCGTTAACCCCCCTCTTGGGGATGCGGGGCTATATTTATAGGGTTTTAATCCCTCTTGCCCCCACTTTTGTCTTAACGCCTTTTTTTGCTGTCGTTTTTACACCTTTTGCAGACGGGCGCTTTGCGTCCTAGTTTTTAGTCTGCGGGCAGCCGAATTCTTGGTATAGAGACGGCAAAGTAGTTTTTGGTATTGTGACGGCCTGAGTTCTTGGCATAGGTTCAAATATAGGTGCAAGTTGTTTGTTGCTGGGCAAGGAATGCAGAGACCTTTGAAAATTGGTTCCTTACTTGGGCCTAATCTGTTCTAACTCTATGCTTAAAAACTATTGCAAATACCCATAATAAATCCCTATCTAAACTTCACTTTCTACACTACACTAGAAAAGTTAAGTCGACTTAGAGCATCTACACTTAAAACTCCAGTCGACTGCCTGTGTCCACACTGGCAGCTGCTAGGTCGACAGAGGAGAGCTCCGGCCGGGGAAGATCCAGCTGGGGAAAGTCATGGCCGTGCAGGGTTGCTGGCTCCCCGTGCGGCAAAGGAACCTCAGCCGCAGGGAAACCTCTGCAGCCCCAGGGTTTCCTCGTGGCTGGGGATCCTTTGCCGCACAGGGAGCTGGCAACCCTGTGTGGCTGGAGCCCCGGGGCCACAGGGGTTTTCCTGAGGCTGGGGCTCCTTTGCCACGCGGGGAGCCGGCAACCCCACGCATTTGGAGCCCTGGGGCCACAGGGGTTTCCCCGTGGCTGGGGCTCTTTGCCGCATGGGGAACCGGCAACCCCGTGTGGCTGGAGCCCCAGGGCCCATTTTCCTCAGCCAGGCTCCCTTCTCCCCAGCCCATCCCCCTGGCCTGGAGGCCAATTAGGTCGACCTAGCGCTTAGGTCGACCTAGGGCGTCCGCACTGGTTTAAGTGGACTTAAGAAGTCGATTTGAGGCTTAAGTTGACCTCAGAGGTCGTGTTATTAAGTCGACTTAAGGAAGCGCTTAAGCTGACTTAATAAAAACCCAGTCTGGACACAGCTTTGCTTAGGTCAACTTAACGAGGCCAGTGTAGATGTACCCCTAGAGTGCTTATGTAGAAAGTGGCTGTAATTTGACCGCAGACCCGGAGAGTGCCAGATGGAGGTCCAGAAAAGGTCTACGCTAGATGAAGCCAGTAACCCTATATCTTATATGTGTCAGGATGGCTTCACTGTGAGGAGGGCTGGCTGCACCTTCTTATACTCCTGCTGGGACCCTGGAGGCATTTTGTTTTAGGATGGGTTTACATGGCAATCAGGAGGTCCTGAGCTAGTTAGATAAAAGCCAGCTCAAGGAACAATAACAGTGTTGCTGCAGCAGCCTGGAGGGCTGCAAAGGCTAGACTTACCTGCCTGCGAACATGTGTGAGAGCTTCTGCCTTGGTTAAACTGTCATTATAATTCGAATAATGCTAGCTTGATCTCTTGTTGTCTACACATGCTGCAGTCACCTCTCTGACTGCAGGACAGACATACTCTTACACTGGCATGCTGGCTGCAAATAGTGGGGTTTGAGGGTCGTGCCTTATGGTGTTCAGTGATCACTGTGTGTTTGCAGGGCTTGGAAGTGCTCTGCCTTATTCATTTCCTGGGGCTGTGCATAAGGAGGGTTTCACAGTGCCATTCCCAGACATTCATGCTGGGGTCTCCAATACCACCCACCTCGCCCTCATCCCAGCCTGGATCAGTGATCAGCAGCAACTCCCCATTCTGAAAAGTCAGTCTCCACACGTTTGTTTTGCATAAATCTAGAAATGTCAAAGTCGTCGCTGGGACTGTTGATTACAGTTCCTGACTGGATGTAATATCACAAAGGTTTCTGTGCTCAGCGGTACCTGGACATGGAATTCCATCCAAGATGATTTCCATGGTCGGGCCTAAGGATTTTACATCCCCCACTCTCCAGAGCTCAGCGCTGCTCCCCTGTTCTTCCTGAACGAATACACAATGTCATGAAAGGCAGCCTGCTTGGATAAAGGTGCTGGGATTATTTGCAGCTTACCCTTTCCTGGTGGTAAGAAAATGAGATCTTGGAAGACAGCCCAGATTCCAGAATGAATATGCTATTCTGACAGCTACAGTGCAGGAGTCCCTTAGGGCAATTAGGGAAGGTGGCTTCTGGAATGCACAAGGAAAACTTTGAATCGCCAGAAATTTGGATCAGTTTTGCTGCTAAGAAGTTCAGAATGACAGAAAGGAGTCTTAATACAGAGCTCAGGGCCATAATAAACTGACTGTCTCAGCATCTCCTCAGAGTTTAAAACTGTAAATGTTTTTGCCTAGTTGAGCTAAATGCATGGTGAGACGAAAAATAAGATTTACAAGTGTCAGTGAGAGTTGAGCGTTCCGTTTGCAATCTGCCACTGTTATTACTTCAGATGTCAGCTCAGCTGCAAAACTCTTCTTGATTTGATTTTTCTTCAGTTTGGGGCTCTGCAGGATAGAATCATAGAAGATTTGGGTTAGGGTTGGAAGGGTTCTCAGGAGGTATGTAGTCCAACTCCGTGCTCAAAGCAGGACCACCCCCAACTAAATCATCCCAGCCCTTAAAAACCGATAAGGATGGAGATTCCCATTCCAGTGCTTCACCACCCCCTCGCGAAAAAGATTTTCTTAATATCCAATCTTAACTTCCTGCACTGCAATTTGAGATACTTACTCCTTGTTATGTCATCTGCTACCATTAAGAACAGCCTAGTTCCATCTTTCCTGGACCGCCTTCCTTTCTGGTGGTTGAAGGTCACTATTAAACTCCCCCCACCCCACATGCACACTCTTCTCTTCTGCAGACTAATCAAGTCCACGTACCTCAGCCTCCCATCACAAGTCATGTGCTTTAGTTTTGGTTGCCCTCTACAGTACTCTTTCTAATTTGTCCACATCGGGCAGTGATCAATGGCTTGATGTCTAGTTGGCAGCTGGTATCAAGCCAAATGCCCCCTTGTTATAATTTTTCTTTTGTTCTGGGACATGTTGTGATACAGCATGGATTTATACTGTTGTGATACACAAAGGAGATAGAACACAGATTGTTCTACTCCACTCTATCGGAGCTACAAGCAGAGGGAAGGTTTGCCTCTTTGTTGCCCATAGTTTTGGTCCATATAGAGCTGCAGCACTCCCTGACTCCAGCCAAAGGTTTCTGGGTGTATAGAGAAGGGTAATCCTTGGTACACCTTTCTAAAGGCTGCAGTGTGCTTTTCCTCCATGTGCAGACTCAAGCCTGGTCTACATTGAAAGCTCAGGTTGACGTAACGCCACTTACATCTACTCTCTACTGCACGCATACACACTCATGCAGCTGTAAAGTCGAACTAAATGATGCTGTAAGTCGATGTCATAACGCCACCCCCTGAGTAGGCATAGCGTTTTGGTCGATTTTAATAATGCGACTTAACGTCAGTGTAGACAGAAAACAATTTAATGCAAAGTTATTGGCCTCTGGGATCCATCCCAAAATTCCCTGTTCTTGCAATTCTGGTGTTCAACCTGGAGAAAGCAGGAATTATTTTGGTTGATGGCTTCCAGCAGGGTGGCCTCAGTAACATCACAGGTTTCTGCATTGCAGATCCTGCTGTGCTGCTGGAAATACTGTAAAATAAGCCGAGATGTGTTTGAAATGCTGTTCATAATATTGCAGAGATGAGCGGGCTCCATGCCTGCAGCAGAGAAAAACGGCACGAAAAGTGTTTCCTGTTTCTTTGTGAGGAGAGCAGAGGAGGGGGCACATTGCACCATGGGAGGACAGCTGACTTCCCACAAGCCATAGTGCTCCGTTGCACTGTGGGATACCTACCCACAGTGCAACACTTCTACATTTTACCAAACAGCTAGCAATGAGGATGCAAGTGTGAATGCACTTCTCCGCATTTAGTAATTCAGCATCTCAATGGCAACTTTAAATCTTGCCCCAGTGTAGACGTGGCCTCAGTTGGTGCAGAAAGATCATCACACTTCCCTACCATTGCAGTAACAGCAACACTGGACGTGGGATTGTAGTCAAGGATCCTGGAGTCTGCTGATGCTTTACCCACATCATCTATGCTTGTTCAAAGCAGGTTTCTGCATCACGTAGTGCTGAAAATGCTGTTGGCTACCACTGCCTGCATATGCTAGCACTCCTGTTGCTGCTACCCAGCAGCAGAGTTGAACAGGTAGCATGCAGCAATAAGAAAAATGCCGTCAAGGCCTTAGGGAGCACCAGGGCTGGAATTCACACTAGTATCCCTGTCCAGGCATGCTAGAGCTGGAAGGCGGCTTGTGGTTCCAAACTGATGCTGGAGACAGTCTCTAGCTAAAATATTTGTGTCCATCTTGCAAGCTAGTATTGTAGTGTGTGGGGCATGCCCCTGGAAATGGGTATAGTTTTGCAAACTTCTAGGAAATGCTCAAAATATGCCACATGGAAAATTTTCCTTCCTTTGAAATATATGGTTTTATCAAAACCAAATTTTCCACAGGAAATTGTCAGCTCAGATGAAAATTTCTGATTTTTTTTTCCCCCTCAAGAATACGTTGAACTGAAAATTTGTGTCTCAATTCAACAAGTCATTTCCAGTTTTTGGTTTAAAAAACCCAAAACATTTTAAGTTGATACAGAAGAAAAATGTTAATTCTATTTTGATGTCAAAATGTTGATTCAACATGAAAATATTGTTTTATTTTTAAATCAGTTTGAAACTTCCCAGAAGAAAACTGAAATTTTTAGACTGAAAAATTTCAAACCAAGGCCTAGTATTCACTATAAGCTTTGCTTGACATAAACTGCCTTGCTCTGACCTAGCTGTGGAAGTGTCTTCACTTACATTTGACTCCCACTGCTGTGGTGCCTCTTCACGCCAATTTAGAAACACCACCTCCCTGACCAGCATAGAGTCCTGATCGATGGAGTTAGGTTAGTGCAGTAAAGCTCACACTGACGGTACAAAGGATGCAATCATTCCTGGTGAGGATGCGCACTGCCAACAGAAGAAGCCAAGTGTTTGTGCACACACTGGTGATTTAATATATGCTGTGGCTGTATGCTGTTAGGTCAACATCATTTTGTAGTGTGGATGTGGCCCAAGACTCTCCATTAGAAATTTCTTCCAGACAGAAAATATCTGTTGCCCGACTAGCTCTAACAGGCACCTGTTACTACTGATGTGTGACAAATAACACATTTCTTCTTTGCTTCAGAGTCATTCCAAGTCGTCGTGAGAGGTAATGGTTTCCGACATGCCCGGAACGTTGATCGAGTGCTCTGCAGCTTCAGGGTCAACGAAACGGTTACTATCAGTGAGTAATTTGTTCCTATACCTGCACTGGGAGCTGTTTTCCCACAATAGACTTTGGCAGCTTAGTTCCTCTGGGGGTGATAAACCTGAGAGGGAGAACTCTTGCACGTAGGCTATCGCAGCTAAGGCTAGTGTCTATATTGCAATGAACTGAAGGAAAGGCACTCCACCTGGCTTAGTGAGGTATTAACAAGCAAGGAGGTGCACTCAAATGATGTACCTAACAAGGTTTGGTGCACAGATGGTGTGAATGCAGAATGCCGTATCTCAGATAAAAACAGATCTAAGTTTTACTTGAAACTGCAACAGTCTTTGCTGCATCTCACACAGGTAGAACTGAGATGGTCCCAGATTTTATAGCTAATCGCAATGAACTGCATAGACTGGGCCCAGAGGTGCTGAATAGTTCTGCACTGTTTGTGATGCTGTGGGGTCCGATGTGGGCAAAAGAAAAGGCTATCTATTGGTTTAAAAGTTAAACAGATTATGCCAAGCCACAAAGTTATAAAGAGACTCATCCTTCCTGCCAACCCCAGACCTCAATCAGGAGACTGGAAATAGGACCTTTA
>ML685810.1:8284211-8338325 GCA_007922175.1 Pelusios castaneus
TAACGCGCAACAGCTCTGTTGCACGTGTGTATGCCGTTGTTGCTATTGCGCGGTAACGAGCTTTAATGCGCGATAAACTGATCGTGTGTACAAGGCCTAAGAGATGACATTCATGTCACAGGCAAAACACTGGACTTATCATGTATGAGACGTGTGACAGTGAGTATTTGAATGGAGACATTTGAATAGTAGAGGGAAAAGAAACCCTAATGTGTGTGTGTATGGGTTCCTATGGAAATAGTGTGTGCATAAATATTGCTGGAAGTGGGAGTACAGAGTGGATCTGTTTCTCCTCTTGCTTTTTATTATTTGTATACCAAGGAGCCTTCATCATGGATTAGGGACCCATTGTGCAAGGTGCTATACAAACACACAGTTCCTGCCCCAAAGAGTTTACAATCCTAGACCTGCTTTATACCAGTATAACTCCATTGGTCTCAGTGGTGCGACTCTTACTTTATGCTAGTAGAAGAGAGAGTTAGGCCCAGTATGAAACTAGTACTCAGTAGTAGTCAGTGCTTTTGGCTTAACCTGGGTAATATAAGCTATTGAGCCATAAGATATGTTTATTTTCTGTCTGCTCTGGTATTCCTATGAGCCATCCAGGGTTTGAAAACCAAACAGCATAGCTCATGGATGGTTTAAGAGGGTACTTGGTCCTGCTATGAGTGCAGGGGACTGGACTCAATGACCTCTCATGGTCTCTTCCAGTTTCTATGATTTTATCTCCAACACCATCAGGAAGTCAAATTCCAAAGGGGTAGCCGTGTTAGTCTATTGTAGAAAGACAACAGAGTCCTGTGGCACTTTTAAAGACTAACAGATTTATTTATCGCATGAGCTTTCGTGGGAGAAAATCCCACTTCGTCAGACGCTTTGAAGATGGGAAAGTTACAGAATGGGAGGAAATTAAATGCAGGGGAGTGTATGACATAGGATCAGGTCAGGCTGTAATCTATGTCATACACTCCCCTGCATTCAACCTCCTCCCATTCTGCAACCCTCCCATCTCCAAAGTTTGATGTAGGAAGAAGGGAAGCGGGATGTGGGAGATGTTGAAGGGTCGGGGCGGGTCACATGCGTACAAATGATTTGGAGTTCATGGGGGGTGGTTTGTGGGCTTGTTCCTCTGGAGTTTGCAGGCTTGTTCCTCTGGTGGGCGCCCAGCATCAGGGTGGGCCTCGGTCCTTTGTTCAGTCTCAGAGGAATGGTTCCAGAGATGGGTGTTGGCTGTGGACTGGGGACTTGGGAGTGGGATGGAGTCGGGGCTGCTGCCTTTTGTCGCCCCTGGCCTTCTCCATGCTGTGTGCGGTTCTTTCCAGTCGGGCTGGAGTTGAGTCACATGTTCGGGTCCTGGTGGCTCGGCAGGTTTTCTTCTTCGGCCCATTGTACTGGGGAGCTTCCTTGGTGGGCCATTGGGGGGACAATGGCTGGGTAGTCAAATTTCGAGGGGGTAGCCGTGTTGGTCTGTTGCGGAGGGACAGCAGAGTCCGGTGGCACTTTTGAAGACTAACGGATTTGTTTGTCGCATGAGCTTTCGTGGGGGGGGGTCCCACTTCGTCAGGCGCTTTGGAGATGGGAGGGTTGCAGAATGGGAGGAGGTTGAATGCAGGGGAGTGTATGACATAGATTACAGCCTGACCTGATCCTATGTCATACACTCCCCTGCATTTAATTTCCTCCCATTCTGTAACTTTCCCATCTTCAAAGCGTCTGACGAAGTGGGATTTTCTCCCACGAAAGCTCATGCGATAAATAAATCTGTTAGTCTTTAAAAGTGCCACAGGACTCTGTTGACCATCAGGAAGGGAAGCATTCATCTGCCATAATGTGGAACCAATGTAAAACCTGATAACTTGAGAACAGGGCTTGACCCTTTGAAGAATAAAAACAAATTCTTAAATAAATATAAAAAATAAATAAAAACAAACACCAGCTGAGGTTTCCTGATCCTTGTAATAACCCACGTGTTGATGATGGCACTGTACAGTGTTCAGCTACTTCGCCAATTCAAAGGAAATGAACACCGAACACTTGCATGCCAAACTCATCTAGGCACATGCTGCCCTTGAATGTCCCACTTCTCCCTTTGGATGTCTGTGCAATTTGCTAGTTAAAGCCTAAGAGCGGCTGGCCTGGGCTGTCTGCTTTGCAAAAAATGTAGCTAAGAGGTCAGGACAGGTATGCTTGTGCGTCTGAGGCTTAGAGAGTGTAACTTGTGTTTACTGCTCTGCCCAGATGCCCAGAGAAGGCAAAGCATCTGATTTCCCCAGTGTTAGATCACTGGGTCATAAGTAGAATATTTGGCTGGTCATGGGTTAACCCTTTGCAACCTGGATTTCTTTTCCCTGAGTATTCAGACAGTAGGCGGGGCAGTCGAAGGTTCAGGGGGTGCTGTCAGTGGAAAGCTGGAACAGTGAGGTGGGGAAGGAGGCGGAGCTAGCAAATGCACTCCTGGGAGAAGGATGAGTATGACAACCAAAAGAGGTGACTGGTCAGCACACAGTTACCAGCATCAGCTGTGCCAACTGGCCAGCAATGGAAGCTGCAGTGCATACTGGGTGCAGCAGTAAAGAGGTGGGTTTCAAGAGGAAGAACTGCAGAACCAGCTCTCTTTGGCTATGTCTACACTGGCAAGTTAGGTCAACTTAAGGAGGCGTAAGTCGACCTAACTTAAGCCCTGTCCACACTAGGCTTTTATTAGGTCGACTTAAGAAAATCCTTAAGTCGACCTTATGAAAGCTTAGGTCGACTTAGTAAGGACCACTCATTAGGTCGACCTAACCCTCCTTTGGGTCGACCTAAGGCCAGCGTGGACGCATAAGTCCACTTTCTTAGGTCTACCTAAGGGAAGTTAGGTTGAATTAATAAGTCCCGGTTAAGGGAAAGCGCTTTGTTAAGTCAACCTAATAACGTCGACTTTATTAAGTCGGCTTAACAAAGTCGACCTAACTTTTTATAGTGTAGACATAGCCTTTATGAGCCACCAAAGTAAGGGAAAATCTTGGGCTCTGGATCACAGCTACATTAAAGTATGGAGCTTTGTTTGCTTCTACATAAATGATGGGACTGAGCTGCAAGGTTTCCTTCCCAGATCTGAAATTCTCTAAAGCTCAGGATAGTTCAGATCAACAGGTTTCACCTTGGCCCCTTCTCTGTTATAAAGTGTCCTATAGCTCTTAAAACTGAACCGGAGCTGTAACACCAGCTCCGTAACTGCACTAACACTGCGCTGACCAGATGCCATTTCCAGTCGGCTTAGTGTTAGCGAGTAGTGGGGGTTTAAGAAGTCAGCAGGAGATACGTAAGGTATTTTACATACCTTGCGTATCTCCCTTCCACTGCCGCCAAAAATGGTGGCTAGTGTAGACAAGGGCTTAGATCTGGGGCAGTCAATTACTTTTTCCCATTCTAATTTAAAGGAAAATGAATTTTTGTTTTCATTTTTTGTGGAACAGTTTGTTTGGGTTTTTATCAAAAAGTTTTTAAAAAATCAATCTATAGCCAAAATATGCCAGGTTTTGGTTGCTGAAAACAGAAAATTATTTCAGTTTTCCAGCTTTTCTTTTCAATGAAAAGATGAAAAAATTCCACAACCCACAAGTTTTGTTTGTGTAAAGGAGTTCCCATTCCTAAAGCATCCTTCTGGCCTAAGAACCTTTGGGAAGTCTCAAGTCTTCAGTGCCCTTCAACTTCTAGAAGAATAGTCATGTGAACATGTTCAGCAGCATTCTAATTTTGGGGTAAGAGAAGGATTTTCTGTGTGCGGGAGCAGTAAGGATTGGACTGGCTTTTAAATTATACCCTAATGCCATTTGTAGCTCTACAGAATCATATCAAATATGATGAAACAAGTACAACAATTTTCTTACAATGCAGCTGTTTCATTGGTCCTGTACTAGAAGAACTATGACTCTGAATGAAAGCAGTATTGACTGAAAAGATTTGGCTGAGAAACCTGAAGTCAATTAGTGCCCTCAGGAAGAGGTCTGATTTATATCTGGTCTCCTTATTGCAAGCCAGGCTTGTTGTTGGAGGAGGAGGGACAGTTTTCTGGGTATGGTGGTCAATGGAGCGGGGATAGCACTTAAAACCACACAGCAGACCATGTACATACAACTTTATTTGTACATCTCTGGCACAATGGAGAATTAAGCCCTCTATCCTTCAGTGACATTCCTAATAGATGTGAAAGAGCTGAGGGTCAGAGTTGGGTCATTTGACTCCCACCCCTGGGCCTTGACCAACCTTGCAAGTATTTAACTGAACCAGAAGGGCAGCAAAAGTTATAGCATTACAATAAGTTAATGCATGACAACAGATTATGTAGAGTTTGTGGCGGTCCTTTCTGTAGCACCTTTCATCTATGTGCCTGCCAAATCTTTCTGCAAAACAATGTAGGAAAAAAATCACTTAGACCATTGGTGAAATGCAGCCATTAAAGAGGTGAGCATCCATGATAAAAATACACTTGCACTCCAATACTACACAACAGAAAGTGAGAAATAATTTATTCAGTTCAAATTACAGGGAGAATTACATGCGGACTAAGTGCAACTGCTCATCTGGATTCCAGCCAGATCATTGCAACAGGTAATATGTTGCAAATAAATGCTGTGGAATCTTTGATGACAATCAGTCTTGCTACATACATAGAAATAAGTCAGGTCAGACAATCAATACAGAGATAGTTTCAGGATTACAATCCAGAGAGGAGGAAGAATGGTTCAAAGGTCAGGTTACTAGCCTGGGATTGGGAAGATCTGAGTTTTATTTCCTGTTTCACCACAGCATTTTTACTGTAACCTTGGGCAAGTCACTTAGTCTCTCTGTGTCCCAGTTCCCCATCTGTTAAAGGGGATAACAGCGCTTCCCCAGCTCACAGGTCCTCAGACACTAGACTAATGCGCCTTTTCCCATTGACTTAAAGTGATTTAGGAACAAAATTACAACCCCCAGGGCTGCCACTGATTGCAATAGATTTTAAACACAAAGCAGCCATCAAGAGCATGTAGTCTTCAGTGTACAAGGGAAATCAAAGTGTAGAGTTGAGCACAGGGGGGAAATGTGCCTTTCAAAAAGGTGGTGGGGTATCTAAAACACAGCCCTCTGCAGCTATCTAGGGGCAGGAAGCACATCTGAGGTGCTGCACTCCAGTCCAGATATTTTCAAAAATTGATAAATAAAGCAAGAAAATAAAGAAATGTAGCAGAAGTTCTGATGTTGGACCTCCATCTCACCCTATGTGTCCATGTGCATCATCACCATGAAGTATAAGAGTAACTGTCACAGTGCGCACTAGAGGGGGTAGTCCAGTAATGAAGCTGCCAGAAAACAAGGAAAAGAAGCAATCCTTGGTCGTTTTTATTATTCAGTCTCTATTCAGGGGGGCTCTCTGGGATGTTGAGTGGGTTGTTTTTGTGGGATAGAGAGGAAGAAAAATATGTTTTGAAGAGATAGATGCAAAACTAAGAACCTGATCCAAAGCCTAGAGTTGATTGGGGATTTTCAGATAAAAGATTTTGAAATATGCCAGTTTGTCAAAACCACAACTGTTTACAGGAACAGTATTCTCTTGATTCAAAAACAGTTTTTAAAAGAAAATAAAGTTTAGAAAATGTTGGAATGTCCTGGTTTGGTATTTTCAAAATGAAAGTTTAGAGGTTTTTTCCCCAGTTCAAAACAACTTATCATTTTGAAATTTTAGTTAATTTATACTTTTAAATCAATTAAAAAGTTGACATAGAAATAATATGATTCTAAAGTATCAAAATGAAATGTTTCAGTTGTCCCTATTGGAAATATTTTTGGGGTTATGTCAGTTTACAAAATCTTTTGAGAATTTGATTTTTCATCATGATCCAGGACTACAAAACTTTTTCAAATCTTGTGGGACAGGAAAACTGTTTCCCAGGTAACTCTATTATTGACTTCAGTGAGCTTTGGATCAGCCCTGAGTAGACCCATTTAGTAAGTACAACTCAAGTGAAACGGTCAATTGGCTTGGTGTGGCAAGAGCAAGAAGCTGTTCAAGAATCTTGTTCTTCCCTCTCATTCTATGGGTGAGGGGACAGAATCCTTGACGTGGTGTAGATTCTCAACACTTAACAGTGCTAGGTCTGAACCACAACTAGGGATCCAAACACTGTCTCCGTAATTTGGAGTGTGTATAACCTGTGTCCAATTCCAAGTTGTATGGCTTGATACCTCTTTAGTCAGTAAGCGTGATGGCCAGACCAAGAAAATTTAGAATAATAATGGGAAGAAGTGTGTATGTGTTGTTGGGGGAGAGATCTTTTCACTTTGAAAAAGTTTTGGATTGAAGTCCAGATGCTATCTGTTTTATATTAGTCAGTTCATCTGCCCCAAGTTAGCACTAGCATTACCCGTTCCACTCCATCTAGTCTCCACAGTGACAGCAGAATCACTGTGAATCTACTTTGCTAATTTCCGTAAGAATAATGCAAAGCTGGGCACTGGGAACGTGGCTCAATGTGCAGAGCTAGGGGAATGCAGCTCTACCAAGGATTAATGAAGAAGATCCAGTATACTGAGAGAAAGTGAGACAGTGTTGACATGTATGTCCCTGCTGCTTTTTTCCCCTGACTGGAGTGATGGCTGAAGGGACTTCAGGTTTTGCGGCCTTTTTTTTTTTTTCCTTTGGCCTCAGTTCATTAGTTTCTGTTTTGATGTAACCTTCTGCTTCAAGAGCTGAGACTAAGAACGAGCATCTTGAATTAGTATTACATAGCAATTCTACAGATGGTCCTCATGTTGATGTGATTTTGTAGTTTGATTTTTTTTAAAAAAAAATACAGATATTTGGCACTTTTCATCTAAAATGATCAAAATATCTCATAGAGGGGGATAAGCGTCACTACCCCTATTTTAGAGATGGAGAAACTGAGACACAGAGAGGACTTGCTTCAACTGAGCCAGGGACAAAACTAGGAAAAGAGCCCACCCCTCCTGACTCATAGTCTATTTTGTTAGCCAGTGGTCTCTCTTTGAGCTTAGAGTTTTGGTTTTCCAGGAGATGTCCCTTCTTTCTACTTAAATAGCTATCTGTCAGTCATGCTTATATATTCATATTACTGGACAAAGCCCCTGGGTTGGAAGCCCATCCAGAGGCCATGGGATGATATTTGTCTTCACAACTCCCTCTAAAACAGAGCGGTGCTATTATCCCCATTTTACAGTCAGACCAAATGATTTGCCCAAGGTCACTCTGCAGGCCACTGACAGAGCTGGGACTTGAACCGAGGTTTCCAGAGTCCCAGGCCAGCATCTTAATCATTAGATTATCCTTCCTCCCCTAAGACATTGTGAAGACTACTCAGTATTTTGTGCCCCTGTTTCCCTGCTGAGCAGACTAGAGTAGCGGTTCTCAATCACTGTCGGGACACATTACTGTGTCATCACACAGCGGTACATGTGTCGCAAAGAGTCGGGGAGATGACTGGAGTCAGCCCGGGATGGTGATGGAGGTGGGCTGATGTGTCCTGTAGGGTCACAATATGCTGCCAAGTGTGTCACAACCCGCAAAAGGTTGAGAACCACTGGACTAGATAATACCAATAGCGCCGGTCACTAGTTGCTGTCCGATTGCTGTGAGATCTGTCTCCCAGGAATATTAACTATGACACAGTATCTGTTTTTTAATCTGCCTTTCCTCCATAATTGCATCACGGCTTGGCTGCCTTGGGATCAGCTAGCTCATGGCCAGGCATTCCAGGAAATATCCGAACAACTTCATGAGACTATGTGATGGCATCAGTCAGCTTCATGCTATTCAGTGTGTCCTGCCTGGTAGGAGATAAAAACACCTCACTTGCCAAGAGGAGGAATCAGTTGAGGTAAATGTTGCTTCACACCCATACACTGTGATCTGGTAGTTAGAGGGGTTGATGAGGGGGGTTTCTTCAGTGCTTGGTTTGCAATGAAAGGTGCTGGTGCCCAAGCAATTTTTTTTTTAAAATTCTGAGGCAGCTAGCCCAGAAGGGCTGGAGCTATGAATCATCAACCCTAGAGGTGCCTGAGCTCAGCCCTGGCAAGTCCTGGCACAAATTAAGCACTGGATTTCTTCCACCACTTATGTTTGCTTGCCATATCTATCTATCTGGGTATTTATATTTATGTCCATCACCATAATATCTAAGCAGCTGCCAGAAGGGAATAATCTCAATTATCACAACAACTCAGGAGCCTGCCTGTGTAACGTGAAGCCAAAGTCCTCCACTGTCCACAGAACACATACAGTGACCATCTTAAGTTGTTCCCTCCCAGCCAATATGCATCAGCACTGATCTGGAGGGAAGTCCTCTGAGGCATAGGGGATAGCTAGATCTCGCCCAACCAGTCCATGGCCCCTTGTGTCATTTGGAGCTGATTCGTTTGAGGCAGACACTAGGAACTGGACTGAGACCCATTCACTAATTTCCAGTAGCCCTGGCCAGGATTTTATTTGGTAACCTAGAGGCGAAATGTTGTGTGGCCAGTTGTCAAACCCTGTCAAGGAGAAAGGCTAAGACCCTCGAGCCATCCATCCCCCCTGCACTGGGACTCAACAGATTCTGACTGGGCTTCTTGGGATGAATTCTTTGCCAGCATATCTTGGCACAGTTACTTCTGCTTCAGGCTGTGCTGACTTGTACCCAGCTAATATTTACAGCACAGCAGGCCCAGCCTGCATTCTTGATAGGTTTTTGTGACACTTGGCCATAGCAAGTTTAAAATACGAGTTAACTCAATTAAGGATTAATGGGAACCGTACTCAGGTGGTGGGGAACTGAATAGCTCAGATATTTTGTTTGTTTGAAACTTCTCAGCATCTGATGATATCAGACAAGAGGGCTATTTTAAAGAGAATATGAAGCCAGCAGCGCTGAGAACTTCAGATTAGCCAAAACGAGACTGAAAGCAAGAAGGACAAGGCTCGCTGCGGTCATTAAAGCCATGGAGCTCATAGATTTCAGAATGTATTTTATTGAGATTATTCAGAGAAACATAGAAATGCAGAGCTGGAAAGCACCTCGAGAGATCTTCAAATCCAGCCCCCCTGCACTGAGACAGCACCTAGTTAACCTTAGACCATCCTTGACAGACATTTGTCCAAACCTTTCTTTAAAACTTCCAGTGATGGAGATTCCCCAACCCCATTGGAAGTCTAGTCCAGAGTTTAACTACATAAGAGTTAGAAAGTTCTTCCTACATCTAACCGAAATCTCCCTTGCTGCAGATTAAGCTGTGACTTATTGGCGAGGGAAGGAGATGGGGAGAGATGAGAGGGTCATGTTCATAGTTACAGGATGAAAAATAAAAAGAGAGAGAAGAGGAACATCTGCTAAAGTTGCAAGCGAGTAGCTGAGTTGGTCAGTGATCAGCTGTACGTCACCCACCAGAATTTTTCTGCAGATGGCAAGAATTGTTAGAAATGCTTTCAGATTGTGCAGGCTCAGATGGCTTTATCCAGAGATTCTAATTACAATCTACCTGAATCACTTCTGTTGTTAAACACACTGATCCATTATTATTCTCCAGGGTCACCTGAGTGTCCCAACCAAGATCAAGGACTCTTTATTTAGGGCATTGTACATGTACATAGTAAGAGACAATCTCTGCACCAAAGAGTTTAAAGCAGAGTAGATGGACAAAGGATGTAAGGGGAAACAGAGGTGAAGTGACTTGCTGAAGGCCATGCAGCTGGTTAGTAGCAAAGCCAGGGATAGAACATATGTCTTCTGATGACTAAGTAAGCCCTTAGTCCCCAGGACCAAACAGCAGCAGAGTGAGCAAGTCGTGGTGTGGGACTAGTAACAAGAAAGGAGGCAATATCTCGGGGTAGAGTCGTACAATCATATGTCCATGGGTGCCACTGGCCTCAGAAGAGAGGAGAGAAACAACAGGCCCAGGATGTGTATGTGCTGCAGACCATAGAATCATAGAATAATAGGGATGGAAGGGACCTCATGAGGTCATCTAGTCCAACCCCCTTGCTAAAAAGCAGGACCACTCCCCCTAAATCACCCCAGCCAGGGTTTTGTCTAACCGAGCCTTAAAGACCTCCAAAGATGGAGATTCCACCACCTCCCTAGGTAACCCATTCCAATGCTTCACCACCCTCCTAGTGAGAAAGTTTTTCCTAATATCCAACCTTGACCTCCCCAGCTGTAATTTGAAACCATTGCTCCTTGTTCTATCCTCTGTTACCCTCGAGAACAGCCTAGCTCCCTCCTCTTTGGAGCAACCCTTCAAGTAGTTGAAGGTTGCTATAAAATCTCCCCTCAGTCTTCTCTTCTGTAAACTAAATAAGCCTAGTTCCTTCAGTCTCTCCTCATAAGTCATGTGCCCCAGCCCCCTAATCATTTTTGTTGCCCTCCGCTGGACTCTTTCTAATTTGTCCACATCCTTTCTGTAGTGGGGAGCCCAGCAGGGAGTGAGGTTGGTTGGAACTGTGCAGACCAGCACATCCACCAAATCTCTTCCCCTTTCCTCCTAAAAATGGACTTTCTTGGTTTTACCCTCCATGCACTTCCTGTTTTCCCTCTCCCTCTGATTGCATCACACTGGCTTACTCAATGCAATTCCACATGGCATGGCTTTTGTTCCTGCAAGAGCCTTTTGCGTTACAGCTCCTGTTTTCTGATTTGGGTCAGGCCTTGTCCTGAGCCATCAGCCATTAATGAAAGCAAATTATCTCAGTTGTAAAACAATGCCTGCCAAATTTCATTAGCAGCCTTTTTAAGACATGTGTTGTCATTTAAAATAAAATCCCACTCACAAAAGATGAACCCGTCAGAGAAAATAGATTCCAGCCAGATCCTTTCACTCTAGCTACAAATCATTCTGGATGTGACATCACAACTCTATACTTTATCCATTCCCCCCACAAACATCCCTTAAATCTCCTCTAGATGTCTTTGGCTTTCAGAAAGCGTGGCTCCTTACACAAAGCAGGGAAATTATAGCATGATTTCAGCATGGTTTTCATTACAGCATTAGCAAAACATTCATTTCTTATTTATGGGGTCTTTTAAAAGGCGATTTCTCTAGCTCCAAGAACACACCAGTGTCTCTCTTTCTGCATTCCTACCTCCCCATGAATGGGTTTCAAGTCAGAGAAGGATCTTTTCTGGGAAGGATATCATAAGCACTAGACCAGTAGAAAAAATCAGCCAGGATAAACACAGATTACTGGTTAGTAGATAGAGTGAAGAGTTCCAAGGTATATTCTTGACTGCCTCTTTTGTCTCTGCCTGTTGTCTAAGGAACAATTGAAGAGTTAAAAAGACCAAGGTGAGCTAGTCTAAAACACTTACTGAAGAAACATCTAGGATGCAGTACAGAGCAGATATTCCTGGGGGACCTCATTGCCATAACTATTACTAGACTTCGTATTTTGGTAGACCCAGCCCATTGTGCTAGACTTTATACAAATATCTGACAAAAAGATCATCCCTGCTCCAAACAATCCAACTGTCAAACAGGGAAACAATGGGTCACTTCAAGACTGGATGCTTTTCTGGAAGATACACCTTAGACAAATGAAATAAACAAAGACTCAAGCGCTAAGGCCAAGGTAAAACAGTGATTAGTAATTTGAGAATTGAAGCGTGATAAAGAGATCTGATTTTCAGAAAGTGCTAAGCACTTGCCTTCTCACAGACAGGCCCCTTTGAATTGTGTCTCAGTTTGGGGCCCCTCAGAAACAGAGGAACCCCAAACCATTCAAGGACATTCATTCTTTGCAGAAGGGGTTGGGTTTTTGTTCTATATTTGTACGGCACTTACCACAATGGGGTCCGGGTCTGTGACTGGGGCTCCTAGGATCTACTGCAATGCAAATAATAAACAGCAGTAATCACTGGTCAGTTATTAAAATCCTTGTCTTAGCTTAAAGTGGGATAAATTACATCGCTCAGGGAAATGAATAAGCCACTTCTCTGAGCGACGTAATTAGACCAGTGAAGCACCGGTGAGGGCTGGAGTAATTAAATTGAAATCACATCACCTTAGAGTATCTGTACTAGCAACTGTATGCTCTGCAGCGTAGCCAACGCCTACGTTTTTATCCAGTCCCCATTCAGTCTGTCCTCCAGTTGTCTCTAATACAGTGATTCTCAACCACTGTGTCAGGACACATCACTGTGTCGCTTACACAGCGGTAAGTGTGTCGCAGAGAACCGGGGAGATGGCTGGATTTATCTTGGGAGAGGTGGGCTGGTGTGTCCTACAGGGTGCATCCCACCACCAAGTGTGTCGTGAACCGAAAAAGGTTGAGAACCACTGTCTTTGCACAGCCCAGTAATATGAAAATAGTTCTACCTTTTTTGGTGGTGCTGCTTGGGTCAGTTCTGTTTCATCAAAACATCCTTTCTGAGCTTCTTGTGAAATCCAGTGTGTGTTTGGTTGGGAGTTTTTCACCCTAAATTTACAGATTGAATGAGGGTTGGCTCCGTGGAAGTGAGCTGACAGGAGCTCACCAAGGTCAGTAGCAGACAGTAATTGTTTAGAGTGGGGATGAGTGAGATTTACAGATTGTAAATATTCTTTGAGCCAGAGGAGTGTATGTTAGTAGTTAGAGAGAAGGTTGCATGAGTTCCAACACTGGTGGAAGGTTCCTTATTCCCTGAGGACCTCTATGCATAAAATATGTTTGCATGGGCTACAGCAAGACTAGCTTTCCACCTGCACTGTCCTGTAAATGTACCCCTCTGTTTAATGGTTAGTTAGTGTTCATGTACCCACCGCACCTTGTCTTCTCTACTGAGACTGCCAACAAAGATATCATGAATGATTGCACTGATTCCTGTTTAGATTTGTACGTTCTTGAGGTCAGGAACTCTTTTTTATTATAATTTATGTGTATATAGAGCATCTAGCACAATGGGGCCTTTAGACAATACTGTAATGAGAACATTCTTGACCGTAAGAGCTTACACTCTGTTCTAAATGTATGAAATGGAGGCTCAGAAGGTTGAAGTGACCTTCCCAAGGTCCTACAGCTGGTCAGTGGCAGAGTCAGGCATAGAACTCCAGTCTCTTGTCTCCCATCCAATACCCTGGCAACCAGACCTCACTACCGTTGATGTTTCTTCCATGTATGTTGTGAAATTAGACAGGTCCAAGCCACAAAGTTCAAAGTTTCTGATTGTTGGGGCCCATCTTTTGCTGCAGAGGAATACAGCCTATTTTTCTGCAGCCTACAAAGGGGAACAGCATCATTTCCAATGCATCCTGCACATACAAACTGAACAGCAGATGAAAGGCATTTTTGTTTTGTTTCCCAATGCAGTTTTCCAGGAAGAGTCAGATGACTGGAGTTATGCAAACGAAATGGATCTTCTTTTGTAGGGTGTGTGGGGGTGTGGAGGGGAGTTAAAGCTATTCATTTCTGTGGTGAAACAAAAGCAGTCTCCAAGCAAAACAATCCCTCTCCAGAGCTAAACATGCCAACTCAGAGCTAGAGTAGTCCTGGGGACCACAAGACCAATAATCTTTCTAGGGGAGAGTAGATTTAATTTGGGGAGAAGTGCAGTAGGGAGGAAAGAAACAGAAGGCTTGTGAAATATTCTTTGCTAAAGGCTTGGCAAAACAAAAGTTGCTTTTCGTGTTTTAAATATTGGGGAGTGCACGTTCCTTGCCTTTTAACTTGCTGTTTTAGAAGAAGAATGTGGCCCATCTGCCTGAGACATGGGACTCTACTGTCACATGCATTGATGTAACTTCACTTCACTCGAGTTGCTCCTGATTTACACCAGTATAAATGAGAACATAGTCAGGCTCCCCAGGTGTTTACAGTGCCAGGACATGATTCTCCACTGTCTTGCCTCTTGGGGGTCCCGTTTATGTGTGTGAGAGAGGTGGATGTGAAAGGATACTGTCGTAATTTCGTACCTTTGCTCACTCACTATGCAGTGACGTGAATGGCAGTAGAGATTCAGACCCAGACTGCATATAGCCTGAGGTCCAACTCTGATCTCCACTTGGTTTACGCAGTGTTTAAAGGGTCTGTAGCTGGTGCTGGAGAATCAGTAAAGCCTGACTCCCCTACTGCAAGGAGGTATATCCCTATACCCTGGCAATCCCCTTGGGGCCATGGATAGGAAAAGAGTGGTGTCCAGTGGGCACAGGAGCACGGGAAAGTAACAGTGCGGCAGTGGGTTAAAACCAATTCTTATCGGCTGAGTCATGTGCACAAAAGCCAGAGGCCAAGATCTGAGCTATCAATGAAAATAACAGAGCTGGATGAAATTTTTCTTTCAACTTATTTTTGACAAAAAAAGGAAATTTGTGGGAAATGTTCAATCTTGACAAACATTTTTATAAACAAAATCTTCCCTGAAAACCCCCCAAACTTTTCTTTTGGGTTATAGAAAGCCAGGACATTATTCCAACTGCCACCCCAACCTCCCCATTTATTTTAATGAAAACATGAAAACTACTTAAGAAACATTTTGGTGACAAATATTTTTTTTTTCCAAATATTGTTGAAATTTTCCATGGGAATAAAAAGAAACATTTCCAAAATGGCTTTGGAAAATCCTCTTTCAAACTTCCACCACAGCACTAGGGTGTCATATGTACTGAGAGGGTACAATGGAACAATACTGCTATGCAAAATAACATGTATTCATCTTCACTAAGAAAAGCTGCCATAGAAATGTCAGGGAGAGCATTCTCCTCTTCTGCTATTTGTTTCCAGCCCTTGGAGTGTTTTATGTTGCTATCAGCAGGGCCGTAAAAATCCTGTGATCAGTGTCTGCCTCACTTCTTTAGAGCCTCATGGGGTTGCAGCAAAATATGCTGTATTGTCTCATTTGCAAGCAAGCCCTGCTCAGATAACTGCTGAGGAAAGGGCCATGATTCCTCAGAGGGCTCTGCTGTTGCTGTGGGTTGGCCTGCACTAGGGAAACAGCTGCAGAGTGACCAATGAAAGTTTAAACGAGGTCAGAAGTTGCTGAAGAAAATCTTTCCTGGAAATTCATAGCACTCTGGTCAGCTTCAAAGTTTCCTTCTTTCTCATACTGGCACTCCAGTTCTTTAGGACAGGACGGAACTATGTTTTGGTTCTGTGTTTGTGCAGTACCTTGAATGATGTGAGGAAATAATAGGACCAAGTCCATGACTAGTGCTCCTTGGAGCTATAGCCATATATATAACAAATATATAGTTAATATGGGATTCCAATGTGCCCAAGATTCCCTAAAAAAGGAGGGCCAGATTTGCAAAAGGATCCTACATATTTTAAGGGGTTTTCCACCCCTGCTGTTGCTCTTTGTGAGAGGTGATTGGGCCTAGAGGGTAAAGCATTAGACTAGAACGCAGGAGCCCTGGATTCAGTTCCCAGCCCTGCAGCCCTGGCCTGCTGGGGTGACCGTCAACAAGTCACTTGCCTGCTCTGTGCTTCAATTTCCCCATCTGTAAAATGGGGATAATGATACCGACCTCCTTTGCAGAGCAGTTTAAGGTCTGATGATGAAAAGCGCTAGGTATTATTAATAGGAGCTGTTAGTTGCTAACCACTTCCTAAAACCTGACCCCCAGATATTAGCATTACACTTGCTCTGGGAAATGAATTAACTCCACTAAAGAGTAATCATGAAAGGCCCTCCTGGATTACAGAATCTCACTGTTTTGCTTTCCTTTCATTAAATAACTCAACCAAATGAGAGAACATCTAGCTGAAGTCCAAACTTCACTTAATGGAAGGCAAAGACCACTTAAATCATTCAGTTAGTGGCCCTCCTTCCTTTAAAGGAGCTCTCTGACATGTGGACAGTTTGTTGTAAAAGAAAGCCAGCCAGTCTGAAGTAAATTTGGAATGATAAATTGCCACAATTGAGAAGAAGCCAGCAATACGGGGGTTGGAGGACGGACACACACCAGATTCTCTCCTTTGTGTTATCCACCCTTTCCTGCCGGGATAGGGGAGTGGACATAGAAACTGTCTTTGTCTATTTATAGTAACTGAGAGTTCCCTTCCACCAGGGAATTCTCAGCTAGTCATCTAGGGACAGATTCCATCACTTTGCATTGCCTGAGCAGGGGGAAGAAATCTAGCCCCTATTGCCAGTCCTGAGCTGTGAAGACAATTTTCATGTTCTGACAATGAGAGTACCATTCAGTTGTGTATGGTTCAGGTGCTAGATCAATGTCAGTCTTGTGAAATATCCCATGAAATGGAAAGGCTCTTTTTCAGCCGCTTCTAGTTATAAACAATCTATTGTGGCATTGGGACTCTATAGCAACTGATTAACCATTTACTAAAACATCGATTATTCATTTATTAATCCTTTATACATTGCATATAAGAATACCTTTAGTACACTACACTTCTGTTTCATTTTCCACTTGAGGATCACAAAGTGCTTTACAGACCTGAGTGAAGCCCCCACTAAAGTAGATAAGGATTATCATTATACAGTTAGGGAAACTGAGGCACAGAACATTTCTATAATTTTCCCAAGGTCAAACAGGTTCAAACCAGTAAAATATTTACGCATGTGAGTAGCTTTATGCATGTGAGCTGTTCCATTGATCTCAATTGAACATGAAGTTATGGACCTGCATAACTGCTTTGCTTGGTTAGGGCCACAGTTACTTATTGGTAGAATCAGGAATAGAAGCCAGATCTTCCTACTTCCAGGGCCATGCTTACACCAATACAGTGTTGGGCATGCTACAAAAGCCTAGACAGACACTCACACACTGACTATGTTTTCTCTTGAGCTAGGAAATCAGTTCAGGTGAAATAGATTATTCAAAACCTCATTCAAACCTAAATCCTTTCTGAAGGTTGAAAAATTGCACATTTAGACTACAATTTCCAAAAGGCCCTAAAGGACTAAGGAGCATTGATGGGAGCTGGGAACCTAATTCCCATAAGGCTCCTTTGGAAATCCCAACCTAAATTCCCTATCAAGTTCCAGATTCATCAAGGATCAGAAGCAGAACCAACAAAGTAATTCAAGAAGAGCTACTCTTGCAGTATTTTTTAGTCCAGCTAAAACTGAGCAAGCACCTGGAATGTAAAGATTTTGAACCTAGGTTTTGGTGAGATTTTCCAAGCCAAAGTGGTTGGCATAAGCACCTCTGAACATTTGGAAGTTTGTATGTCTCTAATTATGGTGCAGTTTAGAGACCTGCAATATCTGTTGAGCAGCAACCTCTATAACTAGAGACTAAAGGGGGAAAATTGTTTTAAACAAAATGTTTCATTTGACCCCAAATTATGAAATGTTTCATTTCAAGTTTGAGCATTTTAAGACGTTAGAATTCTTTTTTAATAAAATTGAAGTAAATTTCAAAAGAAAAAGTCATTTCAAACAGAAATATTGAAATAATTTTGTTTTGAAAATGTTGATTTTTTTCTGAATATATTTGTTTTGCTGGTCAAAATGACCAATCCAATGAAACTCAGAGAAACTGGTGAAATGTTTGTTTCACCATATCTGCATTTTTTGCTGAAAAATTTTTGGTTGAAACTCTCACCCCATTCTAGTACCTGCATAATGCAACAGTGAAAGCAGAGAGAGCAGCAATATGAAGCATTGGCAGGGATTAAAGTAAGGGGGAACGCACTGGAACACAGTTCCAGGGCCCACAAATTTGATGGGACAGAGTTCCAGGACCCCTAACAATAAAAAAATTGGGTGGAACGCATGTTCTGCCCTGCCCTGGCTGCTGGCAGGTCCTATGCCCCACCGTTGTTAATCACAATACTTATTGTGTTCTGCAGTGTTTGCTAGTTTGTGACAATAATTGCTATAGACATAAACACCATATAAAATTATAAATATTTTTATGGAGTAATAACTGATGCATGTGGTACTGAGAAGTGGTTGCAAATGCCTACCTGGACTGGGGCCCACACATGCATGAAGGGGGCCCAGACAATACCGGAAGGGGGCCCAGAGATTAGGAGGGTTCCGGGGCCCATCAAGTTATACTTTAACCACTGTAGGCATGTATGGATGAGGCTCATCTTAATTAAATGAGCTTCACAACACCCCAGAGACAGGTAAGTATTATTATCCCCATTACACACACATGTAAACTGAAGTACAGAGAGACAAATAGATTTGCTTAATGTCCTCACACAGAGTCAGCAGGGAGACTATAACAGAGCCCTGGAGTCGTAGGTGCAATCTGACCATTAGATTTCCACTCTCATCTGTTTATATGTAGCTTTGGCAGATTTTGATTTTTTTTTTTAATAATTTTGACAGACATCTATTTTTAATCTTCCTTTTATTTGGATCTATTTAAATTTTCACAACTGCACAAGAGTATGGGCTTTAAGCAATTTTTTTCTGTTTTTATCAATTTAAATTTCACAGTTGTGGAAAATTAATCGGAGTATCACACAAGGGAGGATCAGGCAATAATTATTTAGTGACAGCTTGATGCTGATATTCAAAATATTAAACGTTTGAAAACCATCAAACACAAATTGTCAACATCACATCAAACTATACAAAGTAAATATCCTTAAATTAAATTCTTTTAAGTTTCATGCACCATATTTCTTTCTTTGTCAAACTCTACATTTCAGTTATCAGTGGAAATATAGTCTCATCAGTTTGTGTATGTACAGTGAAATAGATGTTTACTGATATTTAGAGAAAAAAATCTAATCCTTCCCAACTTGATTATATGCCATGAGAAAGAATTAAGCTGTTGTAAACTTTAAGGTAATCCTAACTCACACATGCTGCATTACCAAACTCATCACACACCATACTACTTTCTCTCTTTCTTTTTCCAGATGAGAAACCTTTCGTGGTAGAAGATACCTATTTGCTCTGTCCAGCACCTGTATTACGAGAAGTTGGCATGTAAGTTCTTAGAGATGAGCACCAGCACTGGAAATTGGTTGGTCCCACTTATTGCCTGGGAGAAAAAATTGATTCACCTGACTTTGATTAACATACATCCCTCTATTCACTTTTAAACTGGGCCATGGTTCCCCCCACAAATTCCACACAAGAAAACTGAACCACAATTTGTTGGTCATGTATGGATATGGCTGTTATATCTGTACAACAATTGGCTAGGTCATCTTTTAATTGTAAAATAGCAGCCTTGGACTCTCTCTCTGAAATTATTTCAATAGCCTAAAGCTAGACAGTGGTGTATTCCTCAAATGCTCCTGTGACTCAAGATATGACCCCAACAGAGTCACCTACAGTCGACCTTGTTAAGTTGACTTAGGGAGTTCACAGCCCTGCGTCCACACTGGCAGGTGCTAGGTTGACGGAGGAGTGGCCAGGAACTCTGTGAGGGGGCCTGGAGGCTAATTAGGTCGACTTAAGGGCTACTCCCCGTCTACACTGGCATAAATCGACTTAAGCCTTAAATCGGCCTTCAGAGGTGGTGTTATTAAGTCGACTTAAGGAAGCGCTTAAGTTGACTTAATAAGCGCCCACTGTGTATGCAGGGTTCTTTAGGTCGACTTAACCCTCCTTAAGTTGACCTAAGGCTCCAATGAAGACGTACCCAAGGAGTCCTGTGGCACTTTTAAAGACTAACATATTTATTTTTCACCTGAGCTTTTCTGGACACAGGCCTACTTCATCAAATGCCAGAGTGAAGAAAACTTACATTGAAAAAAAAACTTACAGTATGGGAGAGGAAGATAAATCCTATGATTACATTTCACTGCATCATGTCAGTTTTACTTCAGCAAATCAAACAATTTGTCTAGATTCAAACCCAACATATCAGAAATTGGTAAGGCTGAGAGAGGTGAGAATCCTGTTAGAAATGAAAGACAAAGGAGGAGTCCTGTGGAGGAGTAGTTTGGCTCCGACTGCCCATATTGCACACACTAGAAGTTTCAGTGCATCATCATTCGTCCATTTTAAAAGAAAACTTTATTAATAAACACCACTCGCTGCATTTGCTCAGTTCTCCTATATGATGTTATGTGGAAGAATGCTCCTGTGAAGCATTACTGCCAGAGTCACTAGAGATCAGCAATCATCTACAGACTCTGTAAATCTGGCCTGCTCACAGGTTTAAGAGCTCATACATTTTTTTAAAAAATATGTGTTGCCTTTTTTTGTCCCATTGTCTCTTTCCACCACCTCTCGCATAATAGCCATCACCATAGTGATAAGGCAGGCAGGTGCATTCCTTGCTTTTCATTGTGTCCAAAGGTTTTGTACTGCTGTCCAGGTATCTGATCTCCTTTCGGGTGCATTAGCTTGTCAATAGCAAAGTCCCTAGTGGAGCTCATTTTTTTTCCTTTCGGGTTATAGGAATGCTGTTTGGGGAAGGCATTTCTTTTATTTTTTTCATTTTGGGTGGGGAGCAACCAGAGGGGTATGGGTGTCAATGCTGTAAACATCATTCCGGTTATGGTGGAAATACGTTATGGTATCTGAGGAAGGTTTTTGCAGTTTTCCCTAAATACAGGAAGATTCTAGATTTACTCCTCTGAAAATTAATTCTACAGTTGGTGCCCTTCACTATTAGAGAATGCTTTGTCCCAAGCTCTCATGTTCCTTGCTTTGTGATCTGTATTCAGCAGTTCTTGACATACTTGTGACCTCCTGTCCTCAGATGAACTGAGTTCTATTCACACAAGAGGCTGTGTTTTGCTGTTCCCAGTTGTACAGGACAGCAAAACAGTTCTTGATGGGGGAGAGGAGGATACCCAGTTGTTATGTTGGAAAGGGCACTTGTTTGTATTTCTGACTCTAATAAAGACAGGGAAACAGACAGTTGTTAACCCAAAAGTGCAAACGCTTAATGACTAATGAGATTAAGGAGAATAAGGCAGACTTGCCAGTAACAGGTAGGATGCTAACAAACCTAGTAACAACTAACAGACACACCAGATAACACAAATTCCAAAGGGGTAACCGTGTTAGTCTATTGTAGAAAGACAACAGAGTCCTGTGGCACTTTTAAAGACTAACAGATTTATTTATCGCATGAGCTTTTGTGAGAGAAAATCCCACTTCGTCAGACGCTTTGAAGATAGGAAAATTACAGAATGGGAGGAAATTAAATGCAGGGGAGTGTATGACATAGGATCAGGTCAGGCTGTAACAGCAAATCAAAGTAGGTGTTAGGATTCAAACACTGGGGAACAGCACATAGAGGAGGGTGAGGTCAAATCACTTGTTGTAATGAGAGAAAAATCCATAGTCCCTGTTTAACCCCAAGACAACTGAGTCAAATTTGCATATAACTTATATGGGATTTTCTCCCATGAAAGCTCATGCGATAAATAAATCTGTTAGTCTTTAAAAGTGCCACAGGACTCTGTTGTCTACCAGATAACACAGTCAGTTATACTGGCTGGAGCTAGGTTGAGCCAAGAGCTAAGGAAATGAGGAGATAGCATGAAGCCATTTTGCCCTCTCCTTTTCACAGCAGTGCCAAATTTTCTTCCATGTAAACCATTGGCTGGGTGCATTACAGCATGGAAGTATGAGGGATTGAGGATGGAAGCTAGCCTATGGTTGAAACCACATCTGCTGACTAGTGCCTGACATCAGGACCCCACATTTAAGGGGCTTTGTGTCTTATGCAGCATGGCAAGTGGCTGTCCTGATTTTTTTTTGCAGGGAAGCAGCTCTTCAAGTCAGCATGAATGATGGCCTCAGTTTCATCTCAAGCTCTGTCATCATCTCCAGCACACACTGTGTAAGTTTCAATTTATGTGCATAAAGCGATTCAGTAGCCCGAGGGTTCCGAACCACATATAAGCTCTGTTCGTACTGGTGCTTCAGGCTTGGGTGAGTGGTATACTAAGGAGTCAGCTCTAGCTCTCTGCCTTAAAGGTGAGCTTCTGTGTATGGCCCTAATGTACTCTGGTTTTGCAACTGGTGCACATCTTATAGGGAACAAGCAACTGAAGCTCTGTCTGAGATGCATATGCATGGACAACGTGGAAATGGTTTTAAGATATAAGAGGTGTCAGGACCTGGTTCTCCACTGCTTTGATCCTTGCACAATGAGCGTAAATTGCACCCGCTGATCAGAACTGTCCGCTCACACCAGCTGCTTATACCCACTTTGCACAGGTACAAATGATGGCACAAGAAGATGGCAAAGCAGTGACAAACAGACCCTTTGTCTATAAACTGATATGATCACCCCAGATGTTTGGGGAACTCTGTGGAAGTCCACAGTCTGCACAGACCCCATGTGTTTCTTTGCTAACAATGCCTCAGTCACTGCTCTCATAAGCCTCTTAGAGCAGCCAGAGGAAAGGAAAGTAACCTTTTACAGTTAATAACATCATTGTCTTGATGAGGATGTTACTTCTGCTAAAATGTGACCATTGGGAATGGAGGGCTCATGATAGTGAGGATAAAGTTGATTTGGGAACAATTTACTTTGTGCTCATGATCTTTCCATCCTGCACAGAAGCAGAAAACACAGGGAATCTCATGAGAACCTGGGAGTTGTGACTGAATAGGGACTATGGGTTTGGAAGCCATGGGCATAATATGATGAGATTGATTGGTTTTGTCAAGGCTTTGACTGACTCATGTGGGCTAAAGTCAATAAAAAGGGAGGTTCTCTTAAATACTGTTGCTTTGAAATAAGCTGCTTTATTGAGGTAAGATGACAATAATAAGGCACAATTCTACAAGGTGCTGGGTGCCTCCTGCCTGGTATTAAGGACCATTGGTTTCTATTGAAACCTGTGGGAGTTGAGAGCCTCAGCACCTAGGAAAAGACACTCAGAATCTTGTGGGGTCTAGCCCTGGGTCTCCAGGCATCATGTATGGACACCTGTATTGATGCCATTTAAAATGTCATTCTTCAAACAATGATGTGCTGAGGTCTGGTTTTCTTCACTAGGGTGAACTTCTTCCCAGTTCAGAGAGAACGGCACAAAGCCAATGCCCTGCTTAAGTCTTGTGCTGGCTTTCTGCACTGTTGTAAATTTCACACAAAATACCAATTTCTGCAATCAATATTCAGGCAAAACATCTCTGCATGAAGGACTGCAGGATTTGACTTCTAAGGCAGATATCCTTTATTGCCCCCTTCAAAGCCCCCGGACAAAATTGTATCATGTCTCTATGTGGAGCTGATGAAAGGCCAATGTCCACATACCAAGACAACTTAGTTGTAGTGCATGAACACTGATACACAGGCTTAGGGGAAAAATATCTCCTGTACTGTTTCATCTTTCTCAACAATGACAAGATTGTCTGGAGATATCAGCATTGTTGACACCATTAACACGTCAGCCTTCAGAACTTAAATGAAGGCTTATTTCTTTGGAGCTGACAAAGGCATCTTTATGCCTTGAGAGAGGGGCTTTTATTTCAGCTGGATTTCATATTTATATTCGAGTTCTCTTTGCTACCATGGTGAGAGAGAGAGAGAGGATAAACCATGAACCATTTAAATACAGCTGTTTCACATTTGCCCAACATGCCATTGGGGCAGATACTCAGTTGATGTAAATTGTCTTAGCTCCAGTAGCATTGTGACAAATTACACCAGAGTAAAATTTGTCCTGTTGACTTCAGTGGAGCAGCTCGCATATAAACTATGAAAGCAGAGCTTGGCTCACAGTTATTTCATTCATTTTCAAGAGCGGAAGGACACTTGCTCTGCCTTGCAGCAATTAGAATAAAAGCAATGAGCTGTTGCCCTAGTATAGCCCCTTCTGGAGGACGCTTCTGCAAGAAGCATGAGAACATTTAAAACTCTGGATATATAGTATTCAACATTCTAATTAAAGAAAAAAAGCCCTTTCTTTGAATTTTCCACATATTTTCTATTGGGAGGCTACTAAGATTTAGATGAAAATCAGCAGTTTGTATATATAGCTATCAAGAGAAAACCCAAATTATTTAAATCTGTTTGTTCAGTCTCTAAATGTGTGCAGCATAGATTTTAGAGACTCATAGATGGAGAGACAGATATGGCACTGCACAGGTGCAGTATAGTTTTGTATCTTTGCCTATTCTAAGTGCCCCAAATTTGACCCTAAGTAGTTGGGTTGTCATCACTTAATTGGGAGACAGTCTGATAGAACTCAAAAGAGCTTGCAAACTAAAGGCCAAATTGTGATTTCCCCTACTCCCAATAGTTCCATTTAAGTGATTTATGGGATATACTAACTATTATCACTATGTGTTAAGGGTTCACAATCTGAGCCTAAGGAAAGATGAAGTGCACTAAGTGAATGTAACAGAGAAACAGAAAAAAGATGAGGGTAACAGCAATGAAACACACAGACTAACTACCTGTACAGTTTGCAGGAACTGTGTCTTTAAATAAAAGTAAGCAATAAAAAGATAGCAACAGCGTCCGTAAAGCCTGTTGGCCCCTTGCCTAGCTAGTATAATGCATAGGTTTAGGTCAATTTGCCTCTTTTTGTTTGAATCAATTCTATTCTTTCACTCTTCAAGGAAAAAATGTAACCAGAGCTTCCTTTCCAATTTTACCTGATCCTGTAAAGAAAACAGAAACCCTACTAAACTTAGTCTTAAAATACTTAGTTTAAAAGAAAAAAAACCCTCTTTTTGTAATAGACTCAGACTCGGTTTTTGCAAGAGTGGAATATTTTGACATTCTTAGTAAGGAGCCGAAAGTGATGTTGAAAAATCCGAGCCAAACCAATTTCCAGTGGAGTGCTGGCAGCGCAACCAAACCTCAGCGGCCGTCTAGGCAACATATTCAGCATTATTGCACAGGAGCTCACAGAGATGCAAGGAGTTTTATTTGCTTTGTTACATCATGTTAAAAAATAGATTTTTAAGGCCAGAAGGGGTTATTTAATCATCTAGTCTGGCCTCCTGTATAACATAGAATATACCCTTTCACTTGGTTACTGTTATGTTGAGTCTTTGGAATAGCTTGTATAAAAGAAGAGATCAGGGTGAACATACAGAGAGCAACTCCATGTTTAAGTCTCTTTATTAACTACCTTAAAAAGTAGCCTGGACTGGCAGAGCTATCCCCTAATATCGAGATGGCAACAGATGAGCTGGGTTGCTTTGGCAACCCAGGCAATTAGGTATGACAACAAAATACACAACAGTTACACCTCTATTGAGGCCAGCAACCTCTGTCTGACTAAAGCATATCTTTCAAAAAGGTGCCAGAGTCTTGATCTGAAGACCTCAAAAGATGGAGACCCCACTGCTGCCCTTGACTGGTTGTACCAATGGCTAATCACTGGCACAGTTAAAAACTTAGAATTTTATTTTTCATTTGAATTTGTCTGGCTTCAGATTCCCACTCTCGGTTCTTGTTATTCCGACTCTTGGTTCTCCTCCTGTTAAATTTGCTCACCAACATGTTTACTACCCAGGACATGTTAGCATCTGATTTTGCGCCATTTGAAGTCAATGTTAGAACTTCCATTGTGTTCTTTAGGAGCAGGCACTTACAACAGGCTTTACCATAACAGATGTTCATTTATACCAGAGCAAAAGGAGCTGTAAACTACCACCGTTTGGATTTGATAGAGCTTTGCACTAGAGCTGGGCAATGGTGAATTAGGTCCAATGGTCCAGTGAGGGTCTGGTCCATTATCTGCATTCATTGCATGGCACCTCCCCATCTTCCTTGTTTTCAGTCATAAAACAGACATGAAATGGTAACAGCCTTGTATGTCAAATGAAAGACATCCATCCTGAATACAAAATAGGCAGCTGGAATCAATGGCACCACAAGAATATATGTAGCAATAATGCTCATAATCTGAGTGGTTTTCTGGGCTTCTTGGGACATTTGAAGTATATATATCTGCTTCTTACTCAGGACTCACCTGGTGTTTCCAAAGGCAAGAAAGAATCTTGCACCTTTGGTAAGCAAAGAACATCATGAGAACATCAGTTAGAGGCAGCTCTGACCTGCCTTGGTATTGAAATGTCGAATGCACTGGATTCTTGCAAGATGGAGATTTTGCTTCTATGTTGGTTTTTTATTTGGGAGTTTCACTGTATCATTTGGGGCTAGGGAGGCTTACCCTTTAAAGGGAGCTGGATGGATCAGCTACCTCCCAGTTGAGACTGATCAGCTACGGATCAGGTGATTGTAAAAGCCACCTAGTAGCTCATTTGGATGACTCCTAGGCAGATGGTCTTTAAGAGCATCAGAGCAAGAAATGGTAGGAGCAGGGAGGCTGCCGCCAGAAGCCCCTGGGTCAAGGAGGGAGAGCTGCAGAAAGTAGAATGGCTCCTGTGGGAGGCGTGGCAACAAAGCGTGATTTTTAGGCAAGTGTTGTGTAGAGCAAGAACCCATAGGGAATAGACAGGCGCTTGCAAAATCCCCTGGTTAGTGGGGAGAGGATAACTGATGTGCTGTCCTGTTTGAATTTTATGTGGAAGGAATAAAGCTGAAGCCATGAGTAAAAGGGGCCTGAAGCAGCATATGGGCAAGGTGCCACTCTCTCTTGGCCTGGGCAGACAAGCTAGCAGTGTACGTGCAGTTTTATAGCTCTTAATGCAGTGATTGTTCAAATAGAGGGTGTGGTCCTTAGCTAGTGTAAATTGCTGCAGCTCCACGGACTCTCTCTGAGCATAGGCACTGCAGAACCATATATGAGGGCATGGAGTCTAACATCAGCCATTCCTTGCATTTTCCCACCTCAAGTGTGAAATCAGCGGCAAGGTTTCAGGGAGTAGTAAATGAGAAAAATGTTCTGAAGATGAGGAGTAAGAAGCATGTGTGATGACTAACTTGTTTCCAGTTCCCAGTCTCTTAGGAAGGCTCAAAATATATCTAATTTCCAGCATAGAGGGACAGTGCTTGTCAAATACCTTTCAGCCCCAGATCAGTCACAACCAGGTTATTTTTGAATTATGATAACAGAGAGTCATTATATTACAAAGAAAAAACAACCTCCAAAGCTGCTGGCTGTATGTTCAAAACTATGCACCCGGGGGGGCGGGGAGGTGGGGGTTGGAAATCTCTGCACATCATGTGCAAACAAGTACATTGCAATCCTGTCATCAGGAATCACTCTGTTGATTCTGCTTCCCAAAGCACTCAAGAAATTGTAGAAACACCTAAAAGACTTAGGCTATACCTACACTACAGAGTTTTGCTGGCAGACGGCCACTGCTATAATTATAGCAGTGGGTAGTGTACCCACAGCCATACTTTTATCAGTGGAGTATGTCCTCACTAGGACCACTTCCACTGACAAAAGATGCAGTGTGGGGAGCTGAGAGGTCAACCTGCCTCCTGCCTCCTGCAGACACTCCCCCCCGCCCACGTGCTGGGGATGCAGGCACTGTGCCCAGGGCCCCCAATAGCCTTGCAGCCATTGGGACCAGGAGCTCAGTGGTTGCTTCCTATGCTGCCAGGCACCTGGGAGCCCCGGAGGCAGGGGAGGCAGCTGCCAGGGCTCTTGTGGCTGGGACTGGAGGTGCCCTGGTGGAGTGGGGGAGGGGGGAAGTGGAAG
The DNA here is from genome assembly GCA_007922175.1 of Pelusios castaneus. Classification (NCBI taxonomy): domain Eukaryota; kingdom Metazoa; phylum Chordata; order Testudines; family Pelomedusidae; genus Pelusios; species Pelusios castaneus. The sequence goes on from ML685810.1 coordinate 8,311,612, forward strand.
GAGCTGAAACTGCTGGAGCTCCCCAGTCCCTGGTGGCAGGGGGCTGAAGCTGCCAGGGACGGAGCGGAGGAGCCTCCGCGATGGGGGGCTGAAAGTACCAGGGCTCCCCAGTACCCAGCTTGTCTAATAGAGCAGTGAAATTGACAAGTACGACAGCTCCCCATCCAATAAGAGAAGACCAGAGTGGTTGTTACTGGCATTGTGAGACATTTCCGGAGGCCATGTAACGCGACAAGAAACACCCTGAGTGTACACGCTCATTGTTTTGCGATACAACAGTTGTGCAAAAGGTACTATGCCTCTCGCACAGGTGGTATTATTTTGTCACCAAAACAGGGCAGTTTTGATGACCAAATGGGCATTCAGGTGTGCACGGTGGGCTTGTTTTGATGCAAAAAGTCAAGTTTTTGCATCAAAACTCTCCAGTGTGTACAAGGCCTAACAAATTTCTTCAGGCATAAGCATTCATGGGCTCCAAAGTCCCTCCAACCCACTTTGTCAGATGCATGAAGTAGAAACTACTATTAGGAAGTATATACCCATGCAAGGATGGGTGAGAAACATTACAATGGGGAGGGCAAGTGCTAACAAAGTCAATTCAGTTAGGGTAGATGAGGCCCATTCACAACAGCTGATTAGAAGGTGAAAATGTGTAAGGAGGGACAATCAGTTTTTGTAATGAGTTAGCCATTCCAAGTCCCTATTCAGACCCAGTCTGATTGTGTCGGGTTTGCAGATGAGTTCCAGCTCTGCATTTTCTCAATGAAGTCTACTGTTTTTGAAGAGTATTTTTGTTGAAGTAAGGCAACTTTCAAGTCTGGCTACTTAGTGTCCAGGGAGATTGAAGTGCTCTCCTATTGCTTTAGGAAACTTTATATAGAAACTTACTCACTCAGGTGTCAGAGAAGGGATAATGTTGCAAAATTTTAAGGATTCTCAAATCTGGGATTTAAGTCTAGGCCTGTCCAGTGTTAGTCAGTACTTACCTAAGCCCCAGTGTAGAACTGGGGGGTGAATTTACTACAGTAATGGAAAAACCCTTCTGTAGATGTGGTAAGGGGCTTCACTACAGCAACATAACTGCAGTGCTTCAATTGTGCCACTGTAGCTATTGTAGTGCAGGCATCCTCAAGTGGTCGGGTGGATCCCGTGCACGAAAAGTTCCATACTATGCAGCACATTTAGTGCCCACAATCAGGATCCACACAGCTACAGAGTGCATGGCAGGCTAGAATGCTGTAGATTCACATCCCAGTTTGCCACTCACTATGTCTCCATGTAGACAAGCCCTTAGTGACTTGCCAAAAGTCAGACAGTTAGCTCTTGATTCAGGACTGCACTCAATGGGACTTAAAATATGCTTGAAGTTAAGCTCTCTTCCTGAATGGAAGTGCTTTCCTAAATGAGGACCTAAATAAGTGACAGAACCAAAACTGCGAGGGAAAAATTTTCAAAAGTGCCTAAATCCCATTTTCAAAGTGACTGAAAATAGGACAAAGACTTAGGAAATTTTACTCCTATACTTTGGTTATAATCCACAAGAATTCTCTGTGTGTCTCAGAATAACTGATGATGATAATATACCCAGTTCCTAATATAGAATTTTTCATCAGCAGATAAGGATGGATTACTTAGTAAAACATTTTTTAAAAGAATAAAATGTGTTTTTTTTCCAAAGAGAATTTTATTTGCAGTTGAGAGTCTGTCCGTGTTTCCATGATAAAGTATGTCTTTGGAAAAATGTAATAACCTAGAAACAAAACAAAAAACATGATCTGGACTGCATCTTGGTATACAAAGTCTACATTAAAAATAAATATTAGATTAATTACAATAAATAAAAATAAATAAATTACAATAAATAATACATTAAAAATAAAAATAAATAAAATTGTTTTTGATTGGCTATTTCTAAGCCTGAGATGTGAAAAAATCTGTAGGACAGCTGTGATTTAAGATTTTATTTTTCCTTCTTACATCTTAATCACAGAATGGATTTCCAAAAAGAATTCTTACAGACAGAATTTGTTATATATATGAAACATTTTCAAATGCCTTGTGTAAGGTTTCAAGTAATCCAGAATTCAACTAGAGATGCACATATCCATTAGCAAAATAAACCAAGTTCCAAATGCAGGACTGGTGAAGATGTAGGACTGAGGAAAAACCCAGTTTGACTTTCAGATCTCATGGGCATGTGAAACAAAGGTTCAGTTGTCATTGGATCCTGTCCTTCTGGAGTCAATGAGATATTTACATGGAATTCCATGGGTTGCTTTTACAGAATTGAGTCTCACTTTAGCACAGAGAGATATTATATATAAGGAAAAGCTGTAAGCCAAATTCTCTACTGGTGTAAAGAAGCAGGAGCTGTGTTTCATGTGGAATTTCAATGCTTTCACTTCTGGACTGATTCAGGAAATGCAGCAGTGTAAAGGGAAGATTTTTGCCCCAGTAAATGTTTTTGTTCAAGTTCTGAGTGAAGATTGATTCAGGTCTGTCTGTATTTTATCTGAACCCTTGCTCTCATCTTGAGTGGCACTTAACATGCTCTTTGTCAGACCAACTGGTGTCCCAGCAATATATGGGCCCATCTTATAAAGCTGAGATCTGCACTCCACAAAGTTAGAGCCTGGGAGACGGAGAGAGAGAGAATGTGCAGAGCTACTATAGTATTTAAATATGGTCCTTAATAGAATTAGGGGCAAGCTGTGAAATCTGGATCCAAACTTTCCCAAGGTTCAGAGCACTTGCACTCTCTTTAGCTCTAATTCAGGATCATAATTTGCAATAAAATTAAGTTTGAACTGGAGTTACTTAAGGAGAGATTTCTCTCTGAACCTCTTTATTGTAGTGATTTTTAAATTAAATACCCTATGCCCTCAATATTACTCTTTGACAGATTATGTTTTTGTTAGGTCTTAATATCTTTTTGCTATTCCAGTAGTTGAGGGCTGAAGTCTTTAAAAGGAAATCTGGCCAGGCCATGCCACATACCTGTGAGATCATTAAACCTAAGAACAGAATTCCAGCTGCCAGTGATGGAAAATCAGCGTGTCCTACAGAGGGGCCAGGAATATTGTATCCAATGCTTGCTAGGTTATAATGTGAGCCTGATTCTATTAATTAGCCAAAATTTACCGTAAGCTGGTTAGAGAGAGAGCACGTTCTGGCAGATTCCAAGGTTGGGCAGAGCAGGTTGCAAAGTGATGGCAGCATTTGGCTGGGGAAAATGAGACGTTTGAGGAAGGCCTGTATTCTGTTCCTATTTCCCCATCCTCCATGTGCACACTCAGTGGCTATGTCTACACTTAGAAAGTTAAGTCAACTTTATTAAGTCAACTTAAGAGAGTCTACACTAGACTCTTAAGTCGACTTGGGGGGGGTTGGAGGGATGCATTGTGGGAAGTGTGGCAGCGTGGCAGCAGAGAAGGTCTCTCTTCCCCCGGCCACTCCCTCAAAAGAGGAAGTGAACTCAGCCCCTTCCCATTGTGCCTGAAAACTCAGAGCCTGAGCAGGTCATGGATCAGCCTCTTCTCCTGCGCTTTGCCAGACAGCTGCGTGACACCTGCCAGCTAGTGTTAAGGCTTCTTTGGCTGCGGAGCAGGCCTGTCTGGCAACCCGCCAGCATGGAGGAAGATGACAGCCTGCACCCCCCCTCCACAGCTGCCCCAGCAAGCTGCTGTGCTCACAGCACTGTGCTCTGTGTCTCGTCGCCTCCGGGCACACGAGGCCAGGAGTGACTGGTGGGAGTGGATCATCCTCACCACCTGGAACGACAACCTGTGGCTGCAGAGCTTTAGGATGAGCAAGCAGACCTTCCTCGAGCTCGTCTGCGAGCTCACCCCAGTTCCGCAGTGCATGGACACCCGACTCCGACCCTCCCTGCCCATGGACAAGCAAGTGGCTGTTGCCGTGTGGAAGCTGGCAACCCCAGACTCTGACTGCTCCATGGCCCAGCAATTTGGGCTTGGAAAGGACACCGTGGGGACAGCCCTCAGGCAGGTCTGAAGGGCAATTAACCGGGTCCTGCTAGCCCGCCTTGTCACCCCGGGCAACTTGTACAAACTCCTTGACAGCCTCGACGGACTCGTCTTCCCCAACTGTAGGGGCATTGTGGACATCACCCACATCCCCATCCGAACCCCGGAACATTGCACCAGGGACTATGTCAACCACAAGGGGTACTACTCCGTGGTCCTGCAGGCCCTCGTGGACCACCACAGAATCTTCCAGGATATCTATGTGGGCTGGCCAGGGAAGGCACGTGACGCACGAATCCTGCGCAGCTCCACCCTGTACAGGTGCATGCAGTCAGGCACCTTCTTCCCTGACCATACCATCACCATCGGGGATGTGCAGGTGCCAGTCCTGATCCTTGGGGATGCTGCCTACCCCTTGCTTCCCTCGCTGATGAAACCATACACAGGCCACATGGATGACAGCAGGGACCTCCTCATCCAGAGGCTCAACCGGTGCCGCAGCATCATCGAGCGTGCCTTCGGCCGTCTCAGGGCCTGCTGGAGGACCCTCCTGACCCACTTGCAGCTCAGTGAGAGCAACCTGCCGGAGGTCGTCAGAGCATACTGTTACCTGCGCAACCTCTGCGAGCTGCTGGGGGAAAGGATCCCCTGGGTCTGGGAAGCCGAGGCCAGTGGCTCGCTGTGCAGTACGAGCAGCCCGATGACACCCTGCCCCAGACTCAGCGGGTCCAGCGGCAAGCACAGCTCATCCGGGGTGCGCTGAGGGCCCAGTCCGACAGCAAGGAGCACTGAGGAGTGGGCCTGCTACCAGGCCCCAACACCTCCACCACCCACCCATGCCTGCCCCCCCCACGCACCCGTCTCCCCCCTGTCCCCACACCAATAAAAAGCACAATACACGGAAGGCAGCTCCCGGGCTTGCAGACGTCTGCCCCGGGTCCTGGTCTGCCGGTGAGGAGGGCTGCCCCTTGGGTGCAGGGCTGGGCCCCGAGGGAACAGGCGCTCTTCTAGGCGCTGCAGGGACTGGGTCTGCCACTCCATGAGGTCAAGCATGCACTCGAGCAGCCTCTGCTCGCCCCTCCGCAGCCCCTGCTCGACCCTCCGGTGGGCATCCTCCTGCTCCTGCCGTGCCACCAAGCATGCCTCGGTCCGCTCGCTGATGCGGACCGGGTCTTTGAGGAGCTCATCCCATGAGCGACACACCCTCCTTCTCCTCATGATCAGGCCTGGTGGGGCGCCAGGAGTGCCACGTGTCAAGGGCGCAGGAGCTGCTGGAGAGAAGCAAAGAAGAGAGTCCCTCCCATTAGCTGGTTGCAGTGTGCAGCCTGACAGCAGCTGCTGTCCCCTGACCATCCCCCTGCTTCTCACTCACTGTCCTTCGGGACAGGAACCCTTGGTACATGCTGGAGTGCTGTGCAGCCCAGGTCGGGTGCAGTGCCCACGGTAGTGAGCTGCAGGCCTGCCTCGGGGGTCTCTCCTGAGTCCACGTGCCACCGGTGTCCGGCGCATGCTGTCTGGCCTTGGTGCTCCCACCTACGGTCTCCCCACCCCAACTCCAGACACACCACTGCACCGCTCACCGCTGGGCTCTCCCCGACCCCACCACACAGCCCCCAGCCCCTCTGACCCTATGGGAGCGCCTTCCCCCACCCGACCCTGCCTGTCCCTGGGCCATGTCCCTCTGCAGTCCCTGTCCCACAGGCATGCCCAAGCCTGCCTGCAGGGAGGAAGGGAGAGAGAGAGGGAGGGAGCACTCACCAGCAGGTGCAGCAGGTGTCTGGCATGATGTCCCCTCGCCTGGGTCGTCTTCGGCGGGGGGAACCTGCTCCTCCTCCTCCTCAGTGGCAGTGTCCACTGTCGGGGCAGGTAATAGCAGCAGCTGGTGGGGGCTGCCCCTGTCCAGAGCATCTCCTCCCAGGCCTTTTGGTAGCCCTGGTGAAGGTCCTTGATCTTGACCTGGACCTGCTGGGTGTCCTGGGTGTGGCCCTTGGCAGATGGAGGCACACACCTCCCGGGTGTGATGGCTGTCTCGCAACTGAGAGCTGACTGCCTCGTCCCCCCATATGGCCACCAGGATTTCCTGGTGGCCCCAGGATGGGGCCTGCCTGCAGCGCTGGCTCTGCTCTGCCGTGCTCCCAAGCAGCAGGTCTGGCCAGCTCTGGGGACCAGGGTGGTCAGGGGTGAGTCCTGCCCTGGGGTTGGCCAGGACAGGCTCTTCCTGTGCCAGGAACTCTGGGAGGGAGGCCATGGAGATTGATTTAGGGCTACTCTGCATCTACACTGGCTAAAGCTGACTTAATAAGGTCGACATAAGCGTTAAGTCGACCTAAAAGGAGGTGTTATTAAGTCGACTTAACTTTTCCTTAAGTCGACTTAAGGAAAGCCCAGTGTGGATGCAGAGTAGTTTAAGTCAACTGAAGCCTCCTTATGTTGACTTAATTTGTAAGCGTAGATGCATCCAGTAAGACCAAAGAGTCAAATTCACCTGGCAAAGTCCAGAGTCAAGGATGGTGTAGGTCTGCTTGGTTCTGCCTTAGTGTATGGGGACGGTCTAGATCAGGGGTCAGCAATCCGCGGCACGTGTGCCTGAGCTGGCATGTGGGCTGAGCCTGAGCGGCACCCGGTGCCCCTCAGGCTCCTCCGCTGGCCCCGCAAACTGCATGGCCAGCAGCTGCGGCACGTGGCTGAGGGCCCCTGCTGGCCCTACCCCCTGTTGGACTGCAGGAGGGGACGGGAAGGGAGCAGGTCGCGTCGCATCACCCTAGCCCACCCAGAGCCGCGCTGCTGCTAGGAGGGCAGACCTGGCCGCGGCCATGGCCAGCAAGAGGGTGGGTCGGCTTGGCCTGGCCGGAGCCACCGCTCCCAGCGGACAGCCTCTGGTTCCTGGTCCCAGCTCCCACCGGCAGCGGCAGCTCCGGGTGGGCCGAGCCGACTCACCCTCTTGCTGGCCCTGGCTGGGTCCGGCTCTGACCTGCCGGCAGCAGCATGGCTCTGGGCGGGCCAGGGCGATGCAACCCGCTCTGCTCCCCTCCTGCCGTCCAGCAGGGGACGGGGCCAACAGGGGCCATCAGCCCCGCGCTGCCCCTGCAGACGGGAGCTGGCCCCGGGGCGGGGAATCGGAGGCCGCCCGCCAGCTGATGCCGCCCCAGACCCTGGCCAGCAGGGCACCCAAAGTCTGGCCCAGCCCCCTTTTGGCCCTGTCCCCGGCACCTGCTGAGATTGCGATGGGCGAGGCTGGCACAGGGGCTGGCAAAGGTTGCCAACCCCTGGACTAGATGATTCCTCAAGGTCCCTTCCAGTCCTATGTTTCTATGATTATATAAAGTATGGCCAGCAACCAGCCTCTGTCTGTAACTTTAGCGTGTAGAGAGGTTTTTATTGCTGGTGAGGTTAGCCCATGTGTCCATCTCAGCTCCTCTATCAAATACAATACAAATACAAGGAAACGTTGCTGCCAGGGACATTTTCATAGATCATGAAAAGGCCATAGGACTTCCAAGAATTAATCCCTGTTTGAACTACAGCAGGGCTTTCAGAAAAACATCCAGTCTTGATTGAGAAATTACCAGTGCTGGAGAATCCACCACAATCCTTGGTCAATTTTTCCAATCGTTATTTACTCTCCCTGTTAAAAACGTATGCCTTATTTCCCGTCTGATTTTATTAAGTTATGGAATGCAGATGAAAACCTTCACTTCCCAAGATGCTGTTTCTGCAGTGCTCAGTCTTGCAATATTCTGGCACATATATGAGAGGGGATTGGGGGAAGAGTCTGTCTTTTAAAATATTAAGTTTGTACCCAATTTTCTCAGGTCAAACCTGTATTTCTTTTTCCTTTCAAGACTCTGCTAGCCTTAAGCCAGAGCTCTGGTTGTTTGCGTTTTGGCTTGTGATGACAAGCATCAGAAAGTTGGCTTTCTTTCAGAAGCACAGAGAAGATACTGCGTAAAGCAGGGGGTTATGGACAAAGGGCTAAATTCTGACCCCACTTACTGTCATGCAACCCCATTCAAATTGAGTAGGGTGGAGTATGGGCTTATGTGATGGTGGCATTTGGCTCGGACTGCGTGATCATTGGCAGCTACTCCACCAGAAAAAGGGAATGGCTGGCACAAGAGCATAGGTCTCAGAGGCAGAGTGCTGTTTATACACTTCGTTGTGGGATAAGATGCCAGGATCTCAAGTATGACAAGGCTCAGCTGGTTGGGAATATATGATGAATTTGTTTGTCTTGGAAGTTTTTTAAAGTTGCCTTTTCTGTACATTTACTTTTTTTTTAAAGCACTTTTTTCTTTCGTTTGAAAATTTCCTGTCCCTATGTAGAGAGCAGGAGAAAGAATCTTCCCCGTCCCCATGTATTATTAGTGCATTAGCTGAAGCAAAAGGAAACACAATAATGCAGGGACAAAGACAGCCAATATGGGGAGAACTTAGTATCGGTGAAAAATGCCAAATATACGGTTCTGAGGATTAATTCCTCTGCATAGACAAAGCACAGGAATAACATCAGCTGGGATACAAAGAAGGGAAGTCCTTGTGATTAGGGCACTAGACTGGGACTCAGGAGATCTGGGCTTGATTCCCAGCACTTCCACAGGTGACCTTGGACAAGTCACTTCATCTCTCTATGCCTCAGTTCTCCATCTGTAGCATATTGAAGTCCTAGTAATGGACCAGGACCCCCTTATGGTAGGCACTGTACAAACATAGAATGACACTGTTTCCTGTTCTAAAGAGTCCTTTGCATGTCTTGTCTATTTAGGCTGTAAATTCTTGGGCCAAGGGCTGCTTCTCACCACATATCTGCACAACGCAATGGGGCCTTCATCTATAATAGGGTCAGTAGGCACTTCTGTTGTACAAATAATATTTAATAACCAATGTCCTCTATGCTGCTCCCAGAATGAGTCTCAACCGCCGATCCAGTGGGATCACAGGAGTAGGAAGGAACCTCCAGCTTTCTTCAGCATTTGTTGTGAATGTATTATTATTTCTTTGTCCTGCAATAGCACCTAGAAGCTCCAAGCCTGGACCAAAGCCCTTTGTGCTAAGCACTGTACTAACACAGAACAAAAAGACAGGCCCTGCCCCAAAGAGTTTACAATCTAATAATTTGGCCAATGACACATTTTCTTACATATTAGAATTATGCTTAATCTCAGCTTTCTGCTATCAGCCTGCCTATTTTCCAGTAACCTAGAAGAGCACATATCTTCCGGGATGGGTCTTTTTGCTTTTGGGAGATTCACACTAGAAAAAGTTAGGCCGACTTTGTTAAAAGTTAAGTCGACCTAACAAAGTGGACTAAATTGACTTAGCTTTAAATCGACTTAATCCACATTTTTAAGTTGACCTAACCACTCTTAAGTCGACTTAATAACGTCGACTTAAGAGTTACTCCACGTCCACACCGTCCTTAAATTGACTTAAGGCGTCGATTTAAGGATTAAGTTGACCTAATGATTGCTAGTTATAAAGTCGACTTAAACTTTCATTAAGTCGATTTAAGGATTTTTGTAAGTCGACTTAATGAAAGCCTAGCGTGAACATGGCTTAATTTAAATCGACTTAAGCCTCCTTAAGTCGACTTAAATTGCCAGTGTAGATGTAGCCTAAGAGTTTGGACTGAAGAGCAACAGGCCATACTGAGTGATAATTTTTAACTATACAAATGGGTTAGACTCTAGAGTATTTTCATAGATCAAGAAAAACTGTGATTTTCCATTCTTGTAACTACCGTAGTACTGGCTCCCTCCCTCCTGCATTTAACACTGTGTGTACCCTCAGGGCGTTTTAACATGACCACAGAAGAAAAATATTTTTATTTGAGATGGAAAATAAGCATCCATGTAGCCTCCAGTCCCAAAAGTCTGGAATGTGTCAGCTGATATTTATGCTACAAATATCATCATATTACTCCCCATGCTCCACCTTCAATCAGACAGCCCTGGGGCTACACCTTGTGACAGGCGGCCGTTTTCAAAAGTGGCCTTGCTGAAGTCAGTGCGAGTTTAATCATTGACTTTAATGGGAGAAGAGTTAGGCATTGTTGAGCACTTTAAAAAGCCTCTCTTGTGGGCCCTGATAACATAGTAAGGTGAGCACCTCACCAAATTGCAGGATCAGGCCTTATGAGATCAGTTTAGCTTCCTTTGACATGGATCAAAGCCCATTTGCCAATTGCATTATTAAAGAAACGTCAGTGGTAAGAATATGGTTTAGTGCGTCTCCAAATCCAAGCTGCTTAGACAAATATTAATACATGCAGGACATCCACTACAGCTGTTTGCACTTAGGTCTTTTGCAACCATATACTTAACAGTTGCTAATAGTTAAATAAATCATTCGGTTTTGGAAGATTCGTTTTGTAGGTGGCATATCAGCAGACATGATGTGAAAGAATGCCAGCAGCATTTCAATTGCTCCATCCCTTTAATTGAGCAAGAGACTCTGTGATGTGGAGTAAGTGTTCTGGAGTCTAAAATCCCTCTGATGCAAGGTATAAAATGATGAACCACTTTGATGCTGTATAACATACCAAGTGCACAGGATAACCTAATAGCAGTTCACTTATAAACTGGATAGGAAATCATTGAAACAGCAATGTATTCAACATGGAATCCCAAATTTGACACAGGTACTTCTCAAAGCAGAACTTCATTTTAACTAACTAGTTTTTACAACATCCTCATGAGGGTAGGTAAGTATTTTCTCCCCCATTTCAGAGATGGAGAAGGTGGGCAGAGAAGTTGTGTCATACACAACCAGAGACGGAAGCCAGTATCAAAATGTTCACAATAGAGCTGTTTGAATACTGGAATTGATATTTAGGTTCACTGGGAATTAAAAAAACAAACAAACCCCAAACCCAACAAATATTTTGGCTTGACCCAAAAATATTTTCTTTAATATTGTTCACCAATTCAAAAAGTGTAAAAAACAAAACAAAAGAACCCCTCATTTTGAATAAAACTTTTCATTTTGATTTTGAGCTTTTCCCCCTTTTCAGATTTTTAAAAACAAAATGAGAGGTAATTTTGGAACCAAAAAAATGTTTCAAATAGAAAAGTCAAAGTGGTTCATTTTGAAAAGGTTTAAATGAAATCTTTTGACTTTTTCTGATTTATTTTTAGTTTTTTCCCTGCCAAAACAATCAATTTTTAAATTGTTTCACTTGACCTGAATCTGTATTTTTTGTCCCACCTTGACTCCCCCCAAAAAATTTGGTCAAAAATGTCCAGTTCTATTTGTCAGTTCTAGGTCTTATTCTTGTGCCACTAGATTATGATGATACTTTTGCATAGGATAAAGTCCTGCTGGCAAAGAGGCTGCTCAGTGAAGAGTCATTAAAGAGTGAGTGACAGTGCAAAAGAGGAATTTGATCAGGGTCCGTTATCAGGAATTTGCTAAGTGGCTGAAAGAGGAAGAAAAATGTCGATGCGTGGGTGGGCGTGTGCCCCAACGCAGAAAGAGTGAACCTCAGAAGGAAGCCAGGACTGGAATTAAAATGATGCTCCATTCACTTTGTAAGATTGTCTCAGAAGCAGGAAAACCTGTGGCAGGAAGCTGGGGTACTTGAATGACAAAGAAAAACAGAGATGTTGGTTGTTTGAAGTGGGGGTTTTTTGTTTCGTGTCTCTTTCAGAGACCTTGATTGACAGTTCTGGTGCCTGTGTCATATTACTGCAGAGCACAGTCATTCTAATACAGTCAGGGGAAATGATTCCCTGCAGACTTCAAAGTGGCGTATACCAAACATCTGTGCCCAAAGTCTTGTCTTACCTAAGGAGAAGTATAAAGAACTTCTTTGCCAAGGGGGCAGAATGGCTCATAGTGGCTATGTCTACACTAGAAAAAGTTAAGTCGACTTTGTTAAGTTGATTTAATAAGGTCAACTTTAAGTCAACTTAAAGCCGACCTTATGAAGTCTACTTAACAAAGTGGACTAAGTCGACTTAAAGTTAAGTTGACTTAGTCCACTTTGTTAAATCAACTTAACCACCCTTAAGTCAACTTAATAAAGTTGACTTAAGTGTTACTCCCCATCCACACCATCCTTAAGTCGACTTAAGGAGTCGACTTAAGGCTTAAGTCGACCTAATGGGCGGTTCTTATTAGGTCGATTTAAGCTTTCATTAAATCAACTTAAGGAATTTCTTCAGTCGACTTAATGAAAGTCTGGTGTAGACAGGGAATAATTTAGGTTGACTTAAGCCTCCTTAAATCGACCTAAATTACTAGTGTAGACATACCGAGTGTGAGCATTTAGATGTGGTAAGTCAGTAACATAAGAATGGCCTTAGTGGTTCAGACCAATGATCCATCTAGCTCCATACCCTGTCTTCCAGCTGTGACTATTGCCCGATGCTATAGAGGGAGTGAACAAACTAGGTTAATTATTGAATGGTTACAGTCTGCCATTTGTTCTGTGGCCTGTGGTTTCAGTCCAGTTCACACATCTTCCCACGTCACAGCATGTGGTCTCAGCCCACGGATTGAATGAGCATGGAAAAATAATGCACACTTTCACTTGAAAAGGGGATCCTGCTAGTTCAAGAGAGAGGCACATTAGCAAGGGGCAGCATGGAAGACACTTACACTGCCTCTATATGTGCAGTGGCTGATCTCTTCATAACTGTTGATCCACTCTGCACCTATAAAAATAGACCTTTTCTCATTATGCTGCTCGAGACTCCAGAGCTGCAAATGGCTCTTTGAGAGGAAAATCATGGAGTGATCTCATGCCTAGCCAGGAAGTGAGCACCTTCACAGAATCTGACAGTCCTGGGCAGTGTTTCAGATTCAAAAAACCAGGCAATACAGGAATTGTTGGAGCCACTTCACCAAATCAAGCCTTGCTATGGAATTCAGGACTCCTTGGAACTGTGTCTCAGTATATATGTGAACCTGAGACTCACCACACCTGATGCCAACTTGGGGGAGATGGAAGACCTTATAGATTAGATGCCTGTCTTTAATGAGGCAGACAACAGAGTCCTGTGGCACTTTTAAAGACTAACAGATTTATTTATCGCATGAGCTTTTGTGAGAGAAATGCGATAAATAAATCTGTTAGTCTTTAAAAGTGCCACAGGACTCTGTTGTCTTTCTACAATAGACTAACACGGCTACCCCTTTGGAATTTGACTTTAATGAGGCAGTCACAGCACTGCACTAGAGATGAGTGGGGTGACCAGTCACAAAGTTTCTGGGATGTTTGATGAGATGTAAGATGTGGGATGGGCCAACCACTTCAGAAAACATAAGAAGCAAACTTGGGTTCCAGTTTTCCCTTCCCACTGAAATTTGCAGGAAGGGAGAATTAGGCCTCTCAACATTCTCTCAATTTTAGAAGTAAAATTGGGAGGAAAAAGAACTCTGATGCATCTCATCATTCAAATAGGTTTAGTGGCCATTTGGTAGGCAGAAGTAACTTTTAAGCAATGGTGGGTAATTTGATCTTTAAACAAAAACAAACAAACAAAAAAACCAACCATGTGAATCTGAAAGGCACTACAGACTTTAGTGAAAACTACAGGCCCCCATCATGCCAGGATTATTTTCTTCAATACAATTCATCTCTAAATGAGTTTTTCAATTCTGATTCTGTTCTCTGGTGTAGAATGAAGGCTTTGCCAATTATTGGGGTTCCTAAATCTATAGGCTAGCAAGGTTGTCTGCACTATTGTATCAATATTAGCCTTGTGAAATGCATGATATATTTGAGCATTTTCTTAGGCCTTTGTCCTTTATATTAGTTGAAGGAATGCTTGCTGAGGAATACAGGGCATATGCTCTCTGATTTGCTTTTAAAATAAATTGCTCTTAATTATTTTATGCTGCAAATATAATTTGTGTTGAACTTCTCTGCTCTGTTCTGCACGTTACACTGCTAGATGGATTATTTTATTAACACCCCCAAGTGTGCTAGGTAATCTATAGAAAGAAGGCCATGCCCGGAGGCCTTTACAAGCTCAGGTCCTGATTGGAACTGATCTGAATCAAAATGAAAAGTTCAGAGTTTTCCTGGAACAGATATTCTCTCCCCACCCGCACAAAAACATTGATCCTGAAACATTGAAGCATGTTGTCTCCCAGTTCAATAATGTTGAAACATAAAATAGAAAATATAATACATATGTATAATATTAAATATATTACTATAACATAATATTAAAATATTACTTTTTTAAACGTCAAAACAAAATAAATGGACATGATCAAATCAAAACACAAAACCTTTTGACATGATGGAAATAAAAAGTTTCAACATTGTCCAAACAAAATGAGGAAATCGAAATGATTAATTTTGAAATTGCGCCCCGTCTAAATTTTCCCTGAACTCAACACATTCCCACAAAATATTTTGATTTTGAGAAACCTGCCATTTCTGTCAAAAGTAATTTAACCAGCTCTAATCCTGATCCTGCAGAGCTCAGGAGAGCTGGATTCCATTCTTAGCTCTTCCCACTGATGTGCCCAGAAATTTAACTTTGACCCTTTTAGAGGAGCACTTCTGTGTCCCCTCCTTTGCCCTGGGAGCAGCTTACTCTTCTCCCGACACCTCCTTCAGCCCCAGAAGGAGCTTGATGTCCTCCTGCCACCAGCCATAGCCTCCCATCCTGCCACAGCACTGAGACCAGCTCATTCTTCTCTCCTCACCATTACCCAGCAGGAGCTTGTTCCCTGTTACTGCAGCCCTGGGACTGAAGGAATTTTGTGTCCCCAGTGATTATTTGGGATGAGGGACCGTGCTCCTGCTTGCTGCTCCCTAGTGCAACTCCTGCCTCTTACCCAGATACTCTCTATGCCCTTGGGAAATCACTTAGACCCTAATTGCAAAAGGTTAAGCACATGATTAATTTGAAGTTTGGGGGCAGTCTCACTGAAGTAAAAATTAAGCATGTGTAAGTATTTGCAGGATTAGAGCATCATCCTCTCAGATCTCAGTTTCCTATTTGTTTCCTACTATATTTTTATAGAATCATAGAATAATAGGGTTGGAAGGGACCTCACGAGGTCATCTAGTCCAACCCCTGCTAAAAAGCAGGACCTCTCCCCCTAAATCACCCCAGCCAGGGTTTTGTCTAACCGAGCCTTAAAAATCTCCAAAGATGGAGATTCTACCACTTCCCTAGATAGCCCATTCCAATGCTTCACCACCCTCCTAGTGAGAAAGTTTTTCCTAATATCCAACCTTGACCTCCCCAGCTGTAATTTGAAACCATTGCTCCTTGTTCTGTCCTCTGTTACCCTCGAGAACAGCCTAGCTCCCTCCTTTTCGGAGCAACCCTTCAAGTAGTTGAAGGTTGCTGTCAAATCTCCCCTCAGTTTTCTCTTCTGTAGACTAAATAAGCCTAGTTCCTTCAGTCTCTCCTCATAAGTCATGTGCCCCAGCCCCCTAATCATTTTTGTTGCCCTCCGCTGGACTCTTTCTAATTTGTCCACATCCTTTCTGTAGTGGGGAGCCCAAAACTGGACACAGTATTCCAGATGCGGCCTCACCAGTGTCGAATAGAGGGGAATTATCACATCCCTCGATCTGCTGGCAATACTTCTACTGATGCAGCCTAATATGCCATTGGCCTTTTTGGCAACAACGGCGCACTGTTGGCTCATATTCATCTTCCTGTCCACCATAACCCCCAGGTCCTTTTCTACAGCGCTGCTACTTAGCCGATCGGTCCCCAGCCTGTAGCAGTGCATGGGATTTTTCTGTCCTAAGTGCAGGACTTTGAAGTTGTCTTTGTTGAACCTCATGAGGTTTCTTTTGCCCCAGTGTTCCAATTTGTCCAAGTCTCCCTGGATCCTGTCCCTGCCCTCCAGTGTATCTACCATTCCCCCCAACTTGGTGTCATCCGCAAACTTACTAAGCACGCAGTCTATTCCATCATCAAGATCATTAATGAAGATGTTGAATAGAACCGGCCCCAGGACCGACCCTTGGGGCACTCCACTTGTTACCGGTTGCCAACCAGACATCGAGCCATTGATTCCTACCCGCTGAGCCCGTTGATCTAACCAGTTTTCGATCCACCTTACGGTCCACTCGTCCAACCCATACTTCCTTAACTTGCCGATGAGAATGCTGTGGGAAAC
The DNA here is from genome assembly GCA_007922175.1 of Pelusios castaneus. Lineage (NCBI taxonomy): Eukaryota > Metazoa > Chordata > Testudines > Pelomedusidae > Pelusios > Pelusios castaneus. The sequence continues at coordinate 8,327,694 of ML685810.1, forward strand.
CGTATCAAAAGCCTTGCTAAAGTCAAGGTATACCACGTCACATCATCTAGCACAATGTGGTCTTGATTTCAGCTGGCCCTCTATCATTCCCATAATACTAATAACATAGGCTGCTCTAAAAGTCCTATACAAAGGTTCTCACCTTTTAAATTCAGTTGGTTTTTTTTCCATAGGGCCTATCACTTCATAGCAAGGTAAATTAGATAGAAAAGGCCTTTACATTACATACACTTGGTGAGCCTAGAGCAGGTATTTTATGGTCATGTCCTGTCCCCCATCTCCCTTCCGACACACACCCCAAGTTGGCAGCCACTCAAGAAAATGTACACCTGATCAAAGCAAACTGGAATCTAAAAAAGAGCACATTCAGTAAGTTTTCATTTCCTTTTTATTGGGCCAGATTGTTTCAGTTATATTAAAAACCAAAGTTAATACATACGTGATAAAATGAGTGATAGACATCGGCTTTCACTGCTATAATGAAAGCAGACCCCAGTGGAGCCAGACAGAGATGGAGCTTCACAATAAGAGCCATCCAAATCTGGGCTGAGAAAAGGATTACCCATTATCTCCCCTTCCACTATAGACCAAAAAAGGAAATTAAACAACAGAGAAATTTCTCCCTTTTCTCTAGGGAAAACCTATGGATGCTTATTTGACTCCCGCGGACTTCAATGGGAGCTGGAGTGGGGCCAATGCTAAGTGCTTGGTGAAATCCCCTTTGGTGCCCACAGGCATATCTGAGCTGCAGTCAGAGGGGTGACTGAAGCACATGTGGGCATACCTGAGCTAGCTTTGATCCAGCTAGTTTAAATAACCAAATCAGTGAAGTACAGAGCCTCCTGGGACCTTAAGTATGGCCTTGAGCAGCCATCCCCAAACTACTGCAGCTTCACAGTTATTGTTCTTGTAAGCTCTCAGGGTATGTCTACACTAGAAAAAGTTAAGTCTACTTTGTTAAGAAGATTTAATAAGGTCGACTTTAAGTCAACCTTATTAAGTCGACTTAACGAAGTGGCTACCCTGTAAGTTGACTTAAGTCCACCTTGTTAAGTCGACTTAACAGGCCTTAAATCGACTTAATAAAGTTGACTTAAGGGTTACTCCCCATGCACACCATCCTTAAGTCGAGTTAAGGAGTCGATTTACGGCTTAAGTCGACCTAATGAGCGGTAGCTATTAAGTCAACTTAAGCTTTCATGAAGTCGACTTAAGGAATTTCTTAAGTTGACTTTAATGAAAGTCCAGTGTGGACATGGAGTAATTTAGGACAACAATTGCTCGTGTAGACATACCCTCAGTGCCTCTGTTCTCTCTCTCTCTCTCAAACCGTGATAGTGCTCATCTCTGTGTGGTATTGTGAAGAGTTTAGAGGTGAAACACAGCAGCTGAATATGTAAATGAATTTTTCAAATCACCCTTAGACCCCAATTTAAGTGTGTGGTGATCCAAGGTTCTGATTCAGGTTCCTCTCTTGTGTACAAACCTAAGGGCCCCAGGATAAATACTTATATTGCGGACCTCTTTGGTGCAGGTACCATCTTTTTGTTCTTTGTTTGTACAGTGCCTAGCACAATAGAGTCTTGGTCCCTGACTGAGACTGAGTAGGCATGATAATGGTACAAATAATAAAAAGTGGTTGGAACCTCAGTTTTACTTCTCTTCTGACAGAAGGGAAGCTCCAGAGGCAGAGCCTGCACTAACTCCAGATGGAAGTACTGGGAGTACTGGTGCAGAATAGAATTCCAAAATGAAACTCAAGTGAAAAGTTTCCCTTATGGAAAAAACCCCACCAGCTACCCTGCATCTATGGATCCTGCCATATGTTTTTAAAGCGTGTGCTTTACTGTAAAGTGCATTCTTTTGAGTATTGGTGTCACTAAGCCAAAAATTCTTGGATTTTATTATTTCTTTTTGGGGTGGGGAGAAGGAAGGAATCTACTAGGAAATGACTCCACTGTGTTTTCTATAAGATTTCCTATTAAGAGAGCACATTTATGTTTTACAGTATATTCCAGTGTTTGTTGTCATTATCTGTCTACTGCCAACAACACTCTGAAGCCCTTTCTGGCTTTGCTGGACTTTTTGGCAGTGAAAATAAGGTTTCATCCCACAGCTGCCTTGCTCTCTCTCCCAACATATTTGTTTCAAAGTCTGGACGTCAGAGTCATACAATGTAAAATCTGCAGCACATTAGAGGCTATTTTTTTTTAACATTATGTGGTATCGTAGCAAGACCTTTAAAAATAAAAGACCACTTCAGGCATAGTTTTGCATCTAAACAGTTGTGAAGGAGTAAATTATACAAGTTTTACACCTTGGCTACTGTTGGCAGAGGTTTTTTTACTACTGTCTCAGCAGTCTGGATTCGTTCAATCACTCCCGTCTAATGCAGTTTTAGACTAAAAGCTGGAACATCACTCTTATTTTTAATATGTTTTGTGCTGGAATACACAGTCTGCAGTATACAAAGGCTGAGAATATCAGTAAATTGGTAAAATAAAACATATATTGAAAAAGTTATAGTTACAAAGTATAGATTAAATCTTTTGACATCTGTAAAAATTTAAACCAACATTTTTCAAGGTAGCATTTTTGGTGGTTACCTTGGGTTGAATCCTGCAGTCCTTACTGAGACAAAGCTGAACTTCAGTAAGAGTAATTGCCTAGATTTGGCATATAGGATCCTTCCAAATCTGCCAGGCTGATTCATTGCTTTGAGATACAGTATAACATCTGGCAACATAAGATGCCTAGCACAAAACCAGATGTGATAAAGTAATGTAGCAGGGTATTTGCAGGCAATTGCAAGAGAAAAATCTAAAAATAAATTGTGGTCAACAGACTATTATAAAAAGTTCTTTAATCTTTCTTTGTTTTGTAACACCAGATTTTAGACTATTGTTAATGAAAAGATGCTTTTGTGAGCTACAGGCAGCAAAGAAGTGATGGAGCAAACAGCAATGAGAGCCTAAAGATTTCATGAGTCTTTTTCTTCTGTACTTCTGTGGCAGCTAATGCAATGGGGAGAAAGGGTTTTACATTTTCTAGGGTGTTCAGCACCCAGCAGCTCCCACTGAGAGCACAGTGGGCGACATTCTATGCTATGTCTCTAAAGGTGCAGCTGAGACCATGAAGCTTAGGAAGTGGGAGTGAGGGGAGATGTGGTAGCTTTAAACCAACTTTGTGTCCCTCCCACAGGGGTTGGAGGGCCTCAGCATATCTTAGATAGTTTGTTTGGGGTCCAGTTGATAGTTCAATGGAAGATTTGGAAGGATTTGTCTTTTGCATGCAGACCTGGTCATTCCATCTCAAAAAAAAAAAAATCAGAATTGGAAAAGGTACAGAAAAGGGCAACTGTAATGATTAGAGGTATTGAAAAGCTTCCACATGAGGAGAAATTAGTAAAACAGGGACTCTTCAGCCTGGAAAAGAGATAACTAAGGGGGATGTGATAGAGGTCTATAAAATCATGACTGGTGTAAAGAAAATAAATAAGGAAGTGTTATTTACCCCTTATAACACAAAACCTAATTAAATTAATAGGCAACAGGTTTTAAATGAACAAAAGGAAGTATTTCTTCACACAAAGTACAGTTAACCTCCTTGCCAGAGGAGGCACTCCTTGCCAGAGAATTTTGTGAAGACCAAGAGTAAAACAAGATTCCAAAAAGAGCTAGATAAGTTCATGGAGGATAGATCCGCCAATGGCTATTAGGACTGCTGTTTGCCAGAGGCTGAGAATGGCCAACAGGATGGATCACTCAATGATGACCTGTTCTGTTCATTCCCTCTGAATTGGCATTCTCTGGCATTGGACACTGTTGGAAGACAGGATATTGGGCTAGAGGACTATTGGTCTGACCCAGTATGTCTGTTCTTATGTTTATGTTAGTACGCCTGCCAGGGGTCTGCAACCTGCGGCTCCAGAGCCGCCTGCAGGTCTTTGACTGTCCCCTTGTGGCTCCACTGAGGGACTCTGCGGCAGGCGCACTGGCCCAGCTCCTCCCAACACCCATCAGGAGGCTATACCCATTGCAGCTCTCAAAACACTTGGTTATTGGAGAAATTTTTTAAAATGGCTCTTCTTACCTTTTGGGTTGATGGCCCCTGGCTGAGCTGTCTCTCTCCATCTCTCTGGCTAAGTCTACACTTGAAAAGTTAGGTCGACTTTATGAAGTTGACTTAATAAAAGTTGACTTAACTTTTCAAGTGTAGATGTGGCCCCTTTTCAACTTTATTAAGTCAACTTAACGTTTTAAGTCGACTTAAAAAGGTCCTCCTAGACACTACTCCGTGTCTCCACTGGCTTAATTTGACTTAATAAAGTCAACTTAAGCACTAGTTCAAATTAAAATGAGATGTTATTAATTGGAACTAACTTTTCCTTAATTTGACTTAAGGAGCAGCTTAAGTCCAATTAAGGAAAGGCCAGTGTAGACGCGGAGTAAATTAAGTCGACTTAAGCCTCCTTAAGTCAACTTAATTTGTAAGTGTAGATGCACCCTCTGTGTTTGGGGGACTGAGTTGGCTCGATTCTAATTTTCTAATAATTATTTCTGAAGTCCAAATGTGTTTAAGAAGCCTGACCTGATTTTTTCATTGGCTGAGCTCACATTGCTGTCAATACCATTGTGATTGGTGATCAGCCAGCCAATGAATGAAAGCCACTTAAATAAACACCTGGATAACAGAGCCTCCTGAACCTTTCAGTTCAACTTGATGTCACAAAAGCCTCCCCATAGGAAGTTGTAATCCTGGTCTTTTTTTAAAAAACTGTCTGACTCTTAGACCAAAAATATCTCAACTGGACTCTAGCCAATGCTAATTGACTGGTTGCTGATCCCAAAGCCTGATAATACCAGCGAGGAATGGGATAGAAACACTGTTTTTTCTCAATAAGATAAGAGCATATACCTCAAACTAAATCTGGAAGCAATCAGAAACATTTTATGTTCAATTTTGATCACTACAGTGAGTTGGCTAGTATAGAAGTTTTCAATATAGGATTTGCAAACAGGTGTCAGGGAGCTGCAATTATCTTGTTCTTCCCATACTGCTAAATGAGAGAGGGGTCTCAGCTAGATGGGAGGGGAATCCTTAGAGGGGAGATAGAGTTCTGATATGGAAAAGATGGAGAACCCTATTGGCTACTGTGAGTGAGTGCACCATTGCCGTCTATTGATTGGTATCAGAACTACCAACTATGTGTCCTAGTCCCCATATTGTTAATAGCAGACACAACTCCTTTCTTGCTCTGGAGATGGATCCTCTTGTACAGGGACTTGGCCATGTTGGCTGGACAGTCCAAGGATGCTTACGTAGCTGCTACAACTGTTCTCTCAATTAAGAGGTCTTTTCCTTTTGCAGAGTCATGAGTGGATCAGCTTTCTGTAGTTCTGAAGAGATTAAGTGACGATGTGGGTGAGGGAAGGTGGGAAGATGGTGTGGGGTGTGACTGAGGGACTGGGAAATTATGCCTTGTAAGGAAAAATAAACTGAATGTGCAAGTCCCTACCAGGATAATTACTGGGTGCAGAGGACCATGTGCACACACGGATGCAGAGTTTGTTGTAGATTAGGGGAGCAGGGGATGGAATTTGTGTTTAGTTCCTGCTGCAGCTCATATTCTCTTTGCCTTCCCCTTGCAGTCTGATGGGACCATCCTGGCCATTGCCTTGCTTATCCTATTCCTTCTCCTGATGCTGGCCCTGCTCTGGTGGTTCTGGCCTCTTTGCTGCACAGTGGTAAGTCACACCTCCACCCCAATCTGTCTGCACTGTAACATAGTCCCCTCGGTTTGGAAAGGACTATATCGTGAGCTGAAAGAGAATCACTGGCAGAGAGAAACTATGCCATTGTGATAGACAGGCTGCAGAGAGTCACAGAAGATGGAGATGGGAAAAGGCCTGTTAACTCCTGCAATCCCTCTCCCTGAAATCAGTTCAGGATTGCTCCCTAGAGCACATGGTCTAGTGTTTTGCTCTCAGTCATTCACAAGCACAGAGGTTTGGTTTAGTTTTCAGCTGTTTAAGTTTGGTTTAATTTGATAAGCATGGAGCAGAAATAATCATCCCACTGCTGCAATTGAGTTTCATCCACAAAGAAATGAAAGATAGGAGGCAGTGTTCTGTAGTGGGTAAAGCACAGGACTGGGCATCAAAAGATGTGGAGTCTCCTAGGCTATGTCTACACTAGAGGTTCTGTTAAATCGACTTAGAGAGTTCACATTAAAAACTTAAGTCCATTGCCTATGTCCACACTGGTAGTTGCTAGGTCGACGGATGAGTGGTGCATTGTGGGTAGCTGTCCCACATTGAATCAGGGCCTAGAGGCCAATTAGCTCAACTTAAGGGCACTCCCGGTCCACACTGGCTTAAGTCGACTTAATAAGGTTGACTTAGGCATTAAGTCAACCTTCAGGGGTGGAGTTATTAAGTTGACTTAAGGAAGCGCTTACGTTGCCTTAAAGAAGCTCCCAGTGTGGATACAGCAGTCTGTAAGTCAACTTAAGAACCGTTAAGTCAACTTAGGGTGCAAGTGTAGACATACCCCTAGTGACTCTGCCATTCATTCCTTGTGTGATCTCAGGCATGTCACTTTACAGCCCTGTACCTCAGTTTTCCTATCTGGAAAACTGATATAATGCTAATTAGCCAGTTGCGCGATACACTTTGAGATACTCCGATGAAAGTTTCTATATAAATATAGTTATTTTGAGTAACAACTTCCTACTTGCCATTCCACAAAATGCTTTGCAGAGTTCAGTAAAGCAGCTGCAGGGTTAATACATAATAGAGGCAGCCATAAAATAACAGGAAAAGGCAAGAAAGGAAAGGGGGGCAGCAAGAGACTGAGATTTCTGTTTCCTGGTTGTGCCACTGACTTTCTGTGTGATCTTGAGAAATCACTACATCTCTTATGCCTCTGTTTTCCCTTTCCCTTTACTATTTAGAACGTAGTTCCTGTCCGAACAACTCATCTGTCGTGTGTTTACACAGTGTCTAGCACAACGGAGCCCTGCTCTCAGTCTGGGGCTTGTACATGCCAGTCTAATATAAATATACAGTAGTAACTAGGGACACCAGCAGCTTTGGAGTCTGGGTTTGGTGTAAATAGTGTGATTTCCCATGTAACACGCATCTCCTGATCTGCTTGAAATATTTTGCCACATGAGTCTATACAATACTTTATCCCCTCTCAGTCGCTGCTCCAGGCACCAGGGCAATAGAAAGTAACCAGGAAAAGATAACCGATCGCTCACTGCTTATCAATGGAATCGTTAAAGTAAAGATGAAGTTATACCAGGGTACTGGTTTTTTCCTGGGAAGGGCCAACACTGCTCATCTACCTGTTCCATTAGTAATGGTGCATCGAGGATTCCAGTGCTGTCTGGAGCTTGGAGTGAAATCATAGCAGAGGCTCCGGCATGTGCAACAGACATAGAAGGTTGACAAGCAATTGCTTCTGATAATCAAACTGCAAACCAAGAGACACTGCTGTGGCTTCCAGACCAGTGATAATTTAGTTGCATCCAGGGCAGCAAGGGGAGGCTTTTTATTACCAGGAATAAATGTTTTTTTCTGAATGACAAACTCCTTTCTAAACACTAAAGTTCATTTTGGCATATTTTTAATTAAATAGGAATGACCCAGGCAACATATCAGGCCAAATTCATCCCTGGAGTAAGTCCACTGAAATCAATGGATTTATTCCAGGGATTCATCTGGCCTAGAATCTCCTTTGGCATCCACCCATATAAAGCAACATTGTTTCCAAATTTATCCATGTTTATGGGTCTCCAAAGTATTCTGGGAAGAAGTCTGCAATTCACTCTCTTTACAGTAGAGGCAAGGGTCACTCAGTACATCAGAACAGTTAAAAATGTCATGGAATTACTGCCGCAAGACTCTGTTGTCTTTCTACAATAGACTAACACGGCTACCCCTTTGGAATTTGATGTCAATGGAAGTTATGGGTGTATGAAAGCTATGTGATGAGCCACTAATAGAGGAAAGAGTTTCAGCCAATATAGTCAAGAGCAGGTTCAGAGATGCTAGCTCAGGAGGCTCTGCTGAATCGACATTTCTACCTACGTGCACTAAGAGAATGATGGAAGACAAAATGATAGGTACAGCAGAATGACTTTATGGGCCAGGTTTCCAAAGAAGGGTATATTTTGAAAACACCATGGGTGAAATTCTGGCTGAATAGAAATCAGTGGGAGTTTTGTGGCAAGGATTCCACTCCATGTTTACACAAGCAAAGTGGATAAATGAAAGTGCAGATGGATAGCTAGGTGCATTGCATGTGCAATGTTTGTGCACACAAGAGTGAAGTCTCCTCTGTGGAAAACACCAGCACAAAAGGTAGGATGCAGTAAATAGATATTGGCTGATCTTAACCAGATTTTTAAAAAATCCATTAGAGGCAGCTGCACTGACTTACCTAAAATAATTTAGAAACTGATCTGGATAAATCAGTGTAACTTCTGTGTGTATGCTGAGCCTAATTATGTGCGAGTGAGTCCTGATGCCTGTCTATACTAGGAAAGTTCCAAAGGGGTTGCTGTGTTAGTCTAGTTCAGCACAATAAACAAGGAGTCTGGTGGCACTTCTAAAGACTAACAAATCTATTTATCGCATGAGCTTTCGTGGGAGATCATGAAAGCTCATGAGATAAATAAATTTGTTAGTCTTTAAAAGTGCCACCAGACTCCTTGTTGTACTAGGAAACTTTGTGAAAATTTGCCGATCCTTAATGACAACATACTACACTAGTGCAAAGTGGGAATCACACTAGGGCCAGTTAAATCTGGTAAAATACCAAGTAAGCTGTGCTGGTGTGAGTGCAGTGCAACTAAATTAATGGCTTATACCCGTAGAATAGCTATATGGATATTGTTGTACACACAGTACTGTAGCCAAGTTCTTAGCTGTTGGTACTCACGTCGCAAGGGGCTGGAAGAGTGGAGTATAAAATCAGGTGATTTGAAGGTCCTCTGCACGCAGGCTATGTCTACACTGGCAATTTAAGTCGACTTAAGGAGGCTTAAGTCGACTTAAATTAAGCCACGTCCACACTAGGCTTTCATTAAGTCAACTTAAGAAATTCCTTAAATCGACTTAATGAAGGCTTAAGTCGACTTAGTTACTACCACTCCTTATGTCAACTTAAGGACAGTGTGGATGTGGAGTAACCAAGAAGTAGGCTTTATTAAGTCGACTTAAGGTGCTTAAGTCAACTTAGTCCACTTTGTTAAGTCAACTTTAAGTCGACTTTAAGTGAACCTTATTAAAGTCGACTTAACAAAGTTGACTTAACTTTTGTAGTGTAGACATAGCCACATAAACAAACACACATAATATCTCCTTTCAGCAAATTGGGGTGTTGCTTATACCACCATGGTCTCACCTACATACCAACCTAAGGAGATTGAAGAGAGACTGAGCGTAAGAGAAAAACAAACAGAGTCTTGTGGCACTTTTAAAGACTAACAGATGTATTTATCGCATGAGCTTTCGTGGGAGAAAATCAAAGCGTCTGACAAAGTGGGATTTTCTCCCACGAAAGCTCATGCGATAAATAAATCTGTTAGTCTTTAAAAGTGCCACAGGACTCTGTTGTTTTTCTGCAGTAGACTAACACGGCTACCCTTTTGGAACCTGAGTTTGAGAGACCATTTTACATCCCCTGACACATCACTTCTGAGGAGATGGCCACAGTTGGAGCTGAGGGTCTGATTCTTGGTTCTCATAAACATATTCACTCGAGCTCTAGTTAAGGTAAAAAGTGTAGCATCGCAGTGGAGACCAGCAGTGTAGGCTAGCTGTGCTGAGTAGAAACTTGCCTGGACACTGTGGGTATATATTCAGGGTAGTTACTCTGTGCCATCAACCATGGTAGCCCAGGCTACCATGGCTACGCTACTATTTTTAGCACATTTGCTCAAGGAGACCTAGCATGAGAATGGCCACATTTGCTGGAATCATGCTCCCAATTCCTAGTGTAGACACAGCTGTAATCTGACCGCACCACCACTCTATACATCCACCTCATTTCTGTGCCGTAGTTCTTTAAATACAGAGGCGAGGACAGTATTTAAATAACGGACTGAGCCACAACTCTAGTGTCTAACACCAATCTTGGCTTTACCACGGCTTTCTGGAAGGCTATGTGGAAGAATCCAGCAAGTTGCTTGGTTCTCAGCCTGGACTGCAGCCAGCCAAAGTGTTTGGAACCAAAAATAGGAGGGAGAGGAAAAAACAGAAAATATGCTAGAAACATGCAAAAAGCACTGTGAAGCTTGAGGAAGAGGAGGGGAGGAAACAAAGGCCTTGTACACACTGCAAAGTTATTGCGCGATAAAGCCCTTTATTGCGCAATAACTAGCAGAGCGTACACACACAGAAGCCTCTTATTGCGCGGCAAGAGCCCTCTTGCTGCGCAATATGTAAACCACCAAAACGAGCGTGGTAAGGCTTATTACGGAACAGTTGTTCCGTGATAGCTGCTGTGTGTACGCTTCTCCCGCAATAGGCAGCCTCCGGAAATGTCCCAGAGTGCCCAACCGGGCCACTCTGGGACATTGGAGCTGTCAAATGTCAATTTCACTGCTCCAGCTGAGCAGTG
>ML685810.1:8352235-8414916 GCA_007922175.1 Pelusios castaneus
ACGTGTTGCAAAGCACTGGCATGACACATTCTCTTTGGCTTGTCCAAATCATCCGTCCCTCTGACTACTACCCCATGCTACTCATCCATGTGGGAACCAATGATACTGCGAGAGGTGACCCTCTGCAGATCAAAGGTGACTACAGGGCTCTGGGAGCACGGGTGAAGGAGTTCGGTGCACAGGTGGTTTTCTCCTCGATCCTCCCGGTCAAGGGTAGGGGCCCGAGCAGAGACAGATGCATCCTGGAGGTGAATGCCTGGCTGCGGAGATGGTGTTACCAGGAGGGCTTTGGCTTCCTCGACCATGGGGTGCTGTTTCAGGAAGAAGGACTGCTAGGCAGAGACGGACTCCACCTATCCAGGAAGGGAAAGAGCGTATTTGGAAGCAGACTGGCTAACCTGGTGAGGAGGGCTTTAAACTAGGTCCGAAGGGGGAAGATGACCAACACCCACAGGTAAGTGAAACTGAGGGAAACCTGGGGGAAGGGATGGAACTTGGGGGATGCTGGGGCTGTAACAGCAGGAATAAAAGAGGGGGTAGTTGGAACTGGGGGCAGGGGTCAAATAATTGTTTATTTCTTGAAAAAGTCATAATACCTCAGGTGAGTGGGGAAGGACGACACCGGAAGAAATTGCAAGGGGGAAGATGCGACAGGAGGGAGAATCGACAGGGCAAAGTAGGGCAATGGGCCCGGTATCTTAGGTGCCTGTACACAAATGCGAGGAGCCTGGGAAACAAGCAGGAAGAATTGGTAGTACTGGCACAGACAAGGAACTATGATATAATTGGAATAACAGAAACGTGGTGGGATAACTTGCATGACTGGAGCACTGCCATGGATGGATATAAATTGTTCAGGAAGGACAGGCAGGGAAAAAGGGGGGGAGGAGTAGCGTTATATGTAAAAGAGCTGTACGACTGCTCGGAGCTCCACTATGAAAGTGGAAACAAGATGGTTGAAAGCTTGTGGGTTAAGTTTAGGGGAGAATGCAACAAGGGGGATGTTGTGGTGGGTGTCTGCTACAGACCGCCAGACCAGAAAGAGGAGGTGGATGAGGCGTTCTATGGACAACTAACAGAAGTTTCCAGATCGTCGCAGGCCCTGGTTCTTATGGGGGACTTCAATTATCCTGATGTCTGCTGGGAAGATAATACAGCAGTGCACAGGCGATCCAGGAAGTTTTTGGAGAATATTGAAGACAACTTCCTAGTACAAATGCTGGAGGAACCAACTAGGGGCCTTGCACCTCTAGACCTATTGCTCACAAACAGAGAAGAATTGATCGGGGAAGTAGAAGTAAATGGCAACCTGGGCAGCAGCGACCATGAGACGGTAGAGTTCAGGATCCTGATCAATGGAAGGAAGGAAAGAAGCAGAACACATACCCTGGACTTCAGAAAAGCAGATTTTGGCTCCCATGGGAAGCTGATCTGAAGGGGAAAGGTGTCCAAGACAGCTGGCTGTATTTTAAAGAAACCCTGTTAAAGGCACAGGAAGATAACATTCCGATGTGCAGAAAGAACAGCAAATGTGGACGGCGACCAGCGTGGCTTAGCAGGGAACTCTGCGGGGAGCTGAAACATAAAAGGGAAGCTTACAAGAAGTGGAAGCTTGGACAGATGACAAGGGAGGCGTATAAAGATATTGCTCGGGACTGCAGGGATCAAATCAGAAAGGCCAAAGGACAATTGGAGTTGCAGCTAGCAAGAGATGTGAAGGATAACAGAAAGGGATTCTATAAGTATATCAGCAACAAGAAAAGGATCAGAGGTGGTGTAGGTCCCTTACTGAATGGGGCAGGCATCCTCGTGGAGGATGATGCGGAAAAGGCTGAAGTACTCAATGCTTTTTTTACTTCAGTCTTCACAGGGCGGGCCAGCTCCCAGGCTACTACACGGGGTAACGCGGACTGGAGAGAAGAGTGGCCCTCAGTGATGGAAAGTCAGGTTAGGGAACACTTAATGAAATTGGAAGTGCACAAGTCCATGGGGCCGGATGAACTGCATCCGAGGGTGCTGAGGGAGTTGGGGGAAGTGATTGCAGAGCCGCTGGCCATTATCTTTGAGAACTCGTGGCGAACGGGGGTGGTCCCGGAGGATTGGAAAAAGGCAAATATAGTACCTATCTTTAAGAAAGGGAAAAAGGAGGATCCGGGGAACTACAGACCGGTCAGCCTCACCTCAATCCCTGGGAAAATCATGGAGCAGGTCCTCAAGGAATCCATCCTGAAACACTTGGAGGAAAATAGAGTGATCAGGAACAGTCAACATGGATTCACCAAGGGCAAATCGTGCCTGACCAACCTGATTTCCTTCTATGATGAGATGACTGGATTTGTGGATGCGGGAAGAGCCGTTGACGTGATATACCTTGACTTTAGCAAGGCTTTTGATACGGTTTCCCACAACATTCTCGTTGGCAAGTTAAGGAAGTATGGGTTGGATGAGTGGACCGTAAGGTGGATCGAAAACTGGTTAGATCAACGGGCTCAGCGGGTAGGAATCAATGGCTCGATGTCTGGTTGGCAACCGGTAACGAGTGGAGTGCCCCAGGGGTCGGTCCTGGGGCCGGTTCTATTCAACATCTTCATTAATGATCTTGATGATGGAATAGACTGCGTGCTTAGTAAGTTTGCGGATGACACCAAGTTGGGGGGAATGGTAGATACACTGGAGGGCAGGGACAGGATCCAGGGAGACTTGGACAAATTGGAACACTGGGGCAAAAGAAACCTCATGAGGTTCAACAAAGACAACTTCAAAGTCCTGCACTTAGGACGGAAAAATCCCATGCACTGCTACAGGCTGGGGACCGATCGGCTAAGTAGCAGCGCTGTAGAAAAGGACCTGGGGGTTATGGTGGACAGGAAGATGAATATGAGCCAACAGTGCGCCGTTGTTGCCAAAAAGGCCAATGGCATATGAGGCTGCATCAGTAGAAGTATTGCCAGCAGATCGAGGGATGTGATAATTCCCCTCTATTCGACACTGGTGAGGCCACATCTGGAATACTGTGTCCAGTTTTGGGCTCCCCACTACAGGAAGGATGTGGACAAATTAGAAAGAGTCCAGTGGAGGGCAACAAAAATGATTAGGGGGCTGGGGCACATGACTTATGAGGAGAGACTGAAGGAACTAGGCTTATTTAGTCTAGAGAAGAGAAGACTGAGGGGAGATTTGATAGCAACCTTCAACTACTTGAAGGGTTGCTCCAAAGAGGAGGGAGCTAGGCTGTTCTCGAGGGTAACAGAGGACAGAACAAGGAGCAATGGTTTCAAATTACAGCTGGGGAGGTCAAGGTTGGATATTAGGAAAAACTTTCTCACTAGGAGGGTGGTGAAGCATTGGAATGGGCTATCTAGGGAAGTGGTAGAATCTCCATCTTTGGAGATTTTTAAGGCTCGGTTAGACAAAACCCTGGCTGGGGTGATTTAGGGGGAGAGGTCCTGCTTTTTAGCAGGGGGTTGGACTAGATGACCTCGTGAGGTCCCTTCCAACCCTATTATTCTATGATTCTATGATCCACCTCCTGCGCTTTTGCACGCAAGAGCCAAATAGGGGCGTATTAGCTATGCATGTGATTTTGGGCACACTCTGCTTTCTGGTTAATGTTTGCAGTGCCTGTTTCATTCTGTTAGGGATCAGCCACTTTATTTTCACACAGTGATTATGGAAAGATCTGAGTCAGTCAGAGCTGGGCCTGTATGGGGAGTGGGTGGGAGATAGAGAGATTGTTCTCTGCTTTGAGTAGGAGAGCAGTGTAGCAAATCAGCCCTGTTCAGGACAACAGTTAAGCACATGCTTAACTTTTATTCAGTAGGACTTAAACACATGCTTAGCTGCCTTCCTGAGCTGGGACCTTCATGAGTTAGGACTAGACTATGTCATCTAGGCAGATAGGTGAGCACTAAATCATCTCCCTTCAACAAGAGCCGTCTGCTCCAGTCCTTAATGTTTTTAGGTCTGAAGCCCAAAGGCCAAATTATGAGGCAGTGTAAACTGGTGCAATTCCATTGACTTCAGAGGAGCTGCACCATTTTATACCAGCAAAGAACTGAGCCCAGATGTTGTATTCAAGAATAGAGAAAAGCAACATGAAAACTCCCTTGTGAAAATCTTCAATTTACTTTCCACTTATTTTTCTATACAAATCCAATAATGTGTGATAAATACATCTGGATCACCATTTCTTTCTTGGGACAGATTCCTCCCTGACGTATGCCTAGTTTTTCTGTGCCATATCGCACATATTCCTGCTTTTGACTAGCAATAAAAGAGATTCTTCTGTCCCTTCCTCTGCTTTACACTTCCATTACTGAGCCTTGTCCCAAGCCCACTGAAGTCCATGGGAGTCTTAGAAGGATAAGTGAGAGGAGAATCAAGCCCATGAACAGCTTGGTGTAGTGGGTTTGTTCCCCTGTCTTTTGCCACTGGAGACATTCTGGACTCTCATCCAGCTCAAGGAATGAAAATGTGTTTGCTGGACTTGAGGCTTACCCCATTCCACAAAAAGTCTGTCCTAGAGGGCACTCTCTGTGCTAAGATAGAGCTGTAAAAGCTCAGGGTGCAACACATTAGCTGGGTAGAATCTTGCTCAGCTTCTGCCTGTGTCATCCCCGTGGTAAAACCAGCAAGCTCCCATCAGTGGGGCCCAAGCCAGGAATGGAACCTAAGACATTGTAACATTGAACCAAGTTGTAACGCTCCCGAAGTCCAGGAAAATTAGGATTTGGATCCACCTCCAGATCAGAAAGCCCATGATGTTTTCAATCCAGGCCTCTCCTTACAGCCATCTGACATATTTTTCTAATCAGAGATGTCTGTTGCTGGGCCCTCAGATAAATCCAGCAACGCTGTCAGTTTCCAGCTAAGAAAAGGAAAGGAAAAACATATTAATTTGAAATTGCATGAGACTGATCTACTCTGCACTGCACTGCACATGCCATTGAGACAAGGGATTCAATAGCTGAGATCAATTAAAATACGTAAGGCTGGAATGCTAGCTCACGGTCCAAGGACTGGGAAGGGAAGTTACAGCTTGGTGTTAAGGGGGAATATGCGTCTTGCACTTAAGGAGGCATTCTGGTAATCCTGGGGGTGTTTTGAGGACAAGCAGCATTTGCTTCAGGTTTTGCTTGGTTATATTGGCCAGTGTGTCTTGGCAGAAGCTGAACTGAAGAACAAGAGTTTAATTAAACTGGCATGAACATGCTTTTCCTCTGTGTTATATATTTCCTTAGCATTGATCATGGTTATGCTGGGCCTCCAAACACAGAGCAAACATGGAGGAGGGCCTGCCAGCTTGAGGCCCTTTTGGAAGGAGAGTTTTTCATTCTGCTGTTGTTTTCACTGGAGATTTTCTTTTCTTCTAATGATGTTTTTGCTATTAGCTTTTGTTAAGGCAGCTGGAACTATCAGCACCTTGGAGGTACAGTGAAAGTATTCATAAAACGTGGGGCATCTGTCTCTTTGGGAGCTGGGCCCCTTTGGCACACAACAGCACTGTGATTACACAGGCAGCTTCTTCTGGGTCACTATGATCTAGTCCAGGAGGCCCAGATCCATAAAGGTATTCAGGTTCCTCGCTCCTGTTTATACCTTTGAGGCTCTGTGTATGGAGTCTCTTCCACCGTCACTGTCTTTGTAACCCACAGAGAGACAAAGTGGGCAAGGTAATATATCTTTTATTGGACCAGCTTGTGTTGGTGAGAGAGATGAGCTTTCAGAGAGACAGAGCTCTTCTTCAAGTCTGGGAAAGGGACTCATAACTCTAAAGTCAGAAGGACCAATATGATCATCCAGTCTGGCCTCCTGCACAATGCAGGCCACAGAACCTCACCTATCCTCCCCTGCAATAAGCCTCTAACCCATGACTAACTCATTAAAGCAGGGGTCAGCAACCCTCCCCCCCTTCCCTTTCAGAGTGGCATACGGTGACCTATGAGATGCTGCCAAAATTGCTGCTCCCGCTGCAAAAACCACCAAGAGCGGCTTCTTTCAATGACTGCCGGGTGCGGGAGGGTCCCAGACACGCTGCCCAGAGCAGCTTCCTTGGCGGTGGCTGTGGGGGGGATCCCCAGGAATGCCCCTAAAAGAAGACCCTCTAGGCAGTTTCTGGTGGTGTGCCTAGGCCTGCCTCCCCCCTTCCCAGCTGCCACCAAAAGAAGCCGCCCACAGTAGCTTTCAGCGGTGGGGGGCACTCCAGCCATGGCCACTGCTGACTTCTCAGCAGCGTCTGCTTTTTCCGGTGGAGAGGGCCACCAGCACTGGCTGAGGGTTGAGGAGAAGGGTCTGGAATGGGGATCAGCAAAGGTTGCTGACCCCTGTATTAAAGGTTGGCTATGGAGCGGCAGAATTTGTATTCCTCTCACTTCAAGGTATTTCCAAAGGAAATCTACTTCACAGAGTTCCAAAAAGATCTTTGAGCATCCTCTGACCTTCCAGAGATTGCATTGGTCTTGTCTTTCTGCTAACATACTTCCATACAATATTACAGTAGTTTATAGGCATTTGCACCTGTAATACATGAACCCCAAAGGTTCTAATCCTAACTCAATAAGGTTTAACATCATTCAGTACCATTTGTCTTAATTTCATAAGCTTTGCTCAGAATATTGTCAGTCCATCATACTTTCAACCATTTCAAACAGAAGAGACTCCAAGGGATGTTTTCAGCATCAGCCAAAGCTCTCGAAGCAATTGCTTTCTGGTTAGAATACAGACCTGGCTATGAGACACAACTACAGAATCTGAAACCTTTGTCCAGCAAAAATAACTTGATTTCTCCACATAAGTAAGTGCATTGTCGATGGAGAAGGTATATTTTCACATGGTTGAGTTGTTGGTGGGACCCAACAAGAAATGAGAGTGCTGGATATTGTTTAAATTTGCTAACGTTAGTTTTGGCTTCCTGATCTGAGGAGCATGTAATGTCCATTATACATACAGCATCTCTTGACGTGCTTTGACAGAGGAGCACGCAACACATCTCTGCAACTTCAAAGAGCTGCTGAGATTAAGAAGAAAGACATTCTGAGGTTTGATGTTTGAAATCCAGCAGTTACTTAAAATGCAAAGATATGGCTTATGAAAACACTTTCTGGGTAGGTGCACGAGACAGAGATATACCAGAAAACAGTGTGTTTTCCATACCTTTTATGTTATTTGTGCAGGTGCATGAAGCACTGTTGTGCTGGGAGCAGTAATGAATGATGGAGATTTGATCTAGGTTGCAGTCTACAGCAGCGTTCCGGGAGTCAAAGACTCCAGAGGCCAGATCCTCAGCAGTTGTAACTTGGAGCACTCCATTACTCTACACAAGGCCCACTCCCAGCTGCAATGTAAACATAATCAAACTCTCTGATGCTAGGTAGGTCACAAGGGGCATAAGTGTTTAGGAGCTGGGATTTTAGGGTTTATAAGGGGGTGTCAATATTGTGAATGTCATTCTTGAGTTGGAAAATGCATTTGATCTGACAGCACTTTGCTCCAGAGCTGAGAATACTGTAAATCTGCTTCTCATTTACCCAAAGACCTCTTTACATCACTTTAAAGCAGTCTTAAATATAGTTTCTTCCCACCTTGGGCCCCCTTGATGCCATCAGAGTAGTGTAACGTTTCCTTAATGTTAAAGAGAATCAGTGGCCTCTATCTTGGGAATATACTTGATGTAAACTTTTTAAAGTTTGGAATCTGAAAACTTCTTGAGAAATCTTAAGAAATCAGTGGAAGTTGAAGTTGTGCTCAGCACTTCCCAGGATCAGACCAAGAAAAGACGGCAGATGATTCTGACAAAGTATATTTCATTGGTCTTTGTTACCATTATAGAGTCCAGACCTGTAAGGGGGACTGCCAAGGGAAGCAACACAT
Source organism: Pelusios castaneus (assembly GCA_007922175.1). Classification (NCBI taxonomy): domain Eukaryota; kingdom Metazoa; phylum Chordata; order Testudines; family Pelomedusidae; genus Pelusios; species Pelusios castaneus. Next base: position 8,360,105 of record ML685810.1, read on the forward strand.
TGCATGCAGAGTGGATTGGGCCCCATTGTCTCTATTTTTCTAAAATTTCATGGAAGATGGACTCAGTCAACTGAAATCTGGTGTTTTTAGCTTGCTGTAAATAGCTCTTTCCCCTTCAGAAAACCAGGTAACCACTTGTCTCCAGCATGAAGCGGTGCTAATCCCCTAAGCAGCAGCATTACATTTACAGTAAGAATTTCTCTCCTTCAACTCTTGGCAAAAATAAGACAAGACAAATTCTTGCATCAGCAGATTTAACAGCTGAGGCCATATGGCTGTGCATTGCAAGGAGAATGCATTATACTGTAACAATGAAGAACTAGCACCAGTGCCTTCAGAAGTCTGCCCAAGGTTTTATTTGAAAGGACTTCTGAGACAGATTGGAAACATACTCACTGTTGGCAAAGGAAGGCTTTTTTTAGCTGAAGACTTCTGATTAATTAACCTCCATATCACAAATGCTGTCCCACAGATAACAGAGCACAGAGGAGCCTGGATGAAGGACAGATGGTTTAAATTACATCCAGGAAAGATCTCAGTAATATCAATCAGAAGAAGTAAATGACTTGAAGAGTAGTGAACATCCTATTGCTCCCTGACTAGAGTATGTGCTGTTCAGCAGTTAAGAAAGAATGCACTCACACAGGCAAACTCTTTGTTCACCTCCAGCTGGTAAGAAGGCTCCAGCTATTCCTGTTGGATGAATAACTGGCTACCATCATTTATATGTTGGACTTACTGCAACTCCTTCTGATTCAGACCGAACCAGAAATTCACCAAGGAGTTGATACTGGCACACAACATGGTGGTCTGTCTTGGACAAGCCAAAGAGAATGTGTCATGCCAGTGCTTTGCAACACGTTACCAGACCCAATGTGCTGCGATTCATCTAAGGGGAGTTAGATTCTGACTGCCACCACGGAGCAAGGGATGGAGTGTACGGAGTAACCCCAAGAGCCATTGCACCTCTTAGACACCCCCAAAGTTTGCACTAGAGGTGGGGAAATAGGGATCTTATGATTTACTGCTGGTATTTGATTTTGGAGCCAACTTTTCCCATCACTGTGATGACTTCTCTCCCCAAGATATTGAGGGAGAGAAGGCCCTGGCATTGTCATAACTATATCCAGAAGAAAAATCCAGACAGACTGCCACAGCACGAGAACTCCAACCTGTTCTCTCCACACTGCCTCAGCCTTTTCACTCAAGCCGCAAGGTCATTTCCGGCACGGCACCAGGGCCAAGCCACCAGCCAGCCTGTAATTGGATAATGCATATGTCTGTTGTCGTCTTACCCACATACACCAAAACAAACACACACAAGAAAGCCCTGAGAAGAAAGGAACATTCAGCAGCACATTTACAACAGGCAGAAGGTGATTATTATCACTGTCAAAGGAAGTCTGCTTGCAAAACCATGCAGGCTCCTATGTCCTCTTCTTGGAGGACTTTAACTTCCCACATGGAAGTGACTGTTGAGCCATCAGATGACAGCTTCTGTTCACCTCTCAACTTTTAACTGCTTTGCTCTTCCCCGAGCCCCCAAGAACCTCTTTCTCCCAGGCATATGCGTACACTTTCACGGATCCAGAGAATAGCTGGCAGCGGCTCATCCACATTGAAAAGCCATTGGCACTGCCATTTATCAGTTGGTTTTCCTCTCTCTTCCTGAAGGAGCTTGTTGGGAGATAATAGAATAAACCCCAGAATGCAAGTCTGCTTTCAATATTTTGCAGATATCCAAGCAGGAAAGGTATTCCTGAAAAAAGCCAGTTTGCAGTTGTACGCCAGCATATTTCACTCTGCCCCCTCTCTAGTAGGCAAGGATTGCAGAGTGGAGGGAAAGGAGCTTTACAAGAGAGAGAAGGAAGAAAGACACGTAAAAGTAAATGGATTGGATGTCATTGGGAACAAAGGAGAAGTGGGTTTGATGAGTGGAAGATGAGAATTTAAATAGCCAAATTGAATTTGAAACGTATAGGCAAAATCACCGACCGGTGACTGGGTTCAATTTCTGGCTTTGCCACAGAATTGCCTGCATGACCTTGAACAAGTCATTTAATGTCTCTGCACCAGCATTTCCCAATCATATTCCACGGCACACAGATGTGCCATGAGACCTGAGCAGGTGTGCCATGGAATTTTTTGAAAAACTACTCAAAAAGTTCTGGACTGGCTCATGGATATTAATGAGTTCATTTGGAGACTATATGGTGGAGTGCCTCAAAATAATTAAAGGTATTGAGGTGTGTCACAGCAGAGAAAAGGCTGGGAACCACTGCTCTGCACCATCTGTCTGATGGAGATAATAGCATTTCCTATGCCTGTGTTACAAGTTCAGATCAGCTACTTTTCCTCTTGCATGTTTGTACAGTGCTTAGCACCATGAGGTCCTGACCTCAACTGTGATCTCTAGATTTTACTCTAATAGTGCAACTACAAATAATAACACAAGGGGTCTGCCTGCCTTGCAGTCAGAGGGGTGACTGCAGACACATATAGATGTACCTGAACTGGCTCTGATCTAGCTAGATTGAATAACAATAGCAGTACAAGCTGTGATGCATCTGACGAAGTAGATTGGAGCCCACGAAAGCTTATGCCCGAAGAAATTTGTTAGTCTTTAAGGTGCCACAGGACTCTCGTTGTTTTTACAGTACAGGGTGTAGAAGACTTCTCGGATCTCTGGGTATGACCATTGAGTGTCTAATCAGTGGTCTCCAACCTTTTGCCAGTAGATGGTGCAATACTCATAGGTTTTAATGGCAACTGCCCTTCAGAAGTAGATCACGATCTACTGGTTGGAGACCACTGGTTCATGCTGCCACGGTTTCTCTGCTATTGTTATTTGAGTTAGCTAAATGAAAGCTAGCTTGGGTACTTCTCTTTGTGCAGTAGACACCCTTCTGATTTCATAGAGAACAGTCCTCCTTGTAAATCCCTGATATTACTCCCATCCAATTCCTCACCTATACCAACTTGGCTTGGCTTAGGAGATCTAAGAAGCCCAGGTAGTAGAGCTGAAGGGATAGAGAGTTAAATGTACTGGGTTTACTTTATGTTAAGGAGAACACTTGAGTGGTGGTAGCTGCCAATCAGTCACTTAATTTTTTTTTATAGTGACATGAAGAGACAGCCTGCAAAAAATAAACTAAAACTAGCATTAAGTTCTTATGCAGTCTTTAATCTTAATTGTTTCTGATCTTATAACCAGGTAGCCGAAGAATGAGGTATCCAGCTTACTTAATAGGTACCATATGTGTCCTCAACAGCATACATCCATTTGTCCATAACCAGCCTGCCTAAGTGAAATATATAATATTGCAAACAAAGAATTTCTCCTCAGCTAATTCTGGAATTCAGGATTTTTTATAGGAAATCAAACTAATATTATTGTTTCATTTGCTTTTAAAAAAATCCTGCATTTGCAGAAAAATTAGCTCAGGAATTGCAGACAGCAATTATGGTTGTGCACAGGAAACTACAGTGGGCAGCAACTGATGGAGTTGAAAGACACCATCTGCGTGGCACAGGCCGGCTGCTTTCTTAGCAGCCAGAGCAGGGATGGCAAAGAGCGAGACCTGAATACTAGTGAAGTGTGAGCCTCAGGAGATTGATCCCAGCGCTGGGCTTGTGCCTTACCCACTTTGGGGCAGCTGGACTCCAGTTTGGCACTGGTTAAGGCAACATCTCTATGGGACTTGTGGCAACTGAAGAATAGTCAGTGCGCAGGAATTCTCACACATGCCCCATAAGGCTCCCACCATGTCTTCTATGTGGAGCTCTTGCTGAGGGCCTGCAGATCTGGTGAAGATAGTTCTCCATATGCTGAAGAGACCCTTTGAGTCAGGGGTGTTTCCATATGGTATCTTACTGCCCTTTTGTGGCCCGGGCAGGAAAGAATTCCTGCTATAGAGTGGTAGGCCCAGATAATGCAAGAGTAGGGGAGTCTTCTGTCTGTAGAACTATTCTCAAAGCCAGGGGTAGCTCCTCCCATACAAGGCTTGCAACCTGAGGTAGTGGATGCTGATCAGAATTTTAGGCCAACTGTTAGAGTCAGCACAAGTGAGCAAAAAGTCTCTTGAGAGCAGGCTGTCTCACCGAATTGATAGGACTGCCCTCTTCTGGTCACATCAGCACTCCCATAAGAGCAGCCTTTCTCAAGGCGTTTTGGTGCTTTGACAGAAAAGAGGCAGTGTCTCTGGGAGACACTAGGAAGGGAGGAAATAGTGAGTTCCAGTCCAGGCTCTGCCACTGGCCTTCTGCTAGGTATATTCACTATTCCTTGCCTCAGTTTCCTCTGCTGTAAAATGAGGATAGTAATCTCCCCCTGTAGGGGTACTGTGAAAAGTTTTCAATGGCTGTACAGTGTTCTGAACATGCAGAGAGCAGAGCTGCGTATTATTCTGGTAGGGTTCCAGCAGTGCAGAAGCAACTGTGAAAATAATTATTAAGGCGGGGAAAAGGAGATGTCCAAGCTCTTTCATATCTGTTCAAATTCCATATTAATACTTACTCAACGTGGTTCAGATGTCCTCAGGGGAGCTTGAATTATCCTCATGTTAACCACAACTAAGGTTCCCTCAGGTCAGGGTTGAAGAAGGTGGAGCCCAGTATAAAATATGAGACAAACAAAGATCTTTTTTTTTTTTCTTTTTTTGTCATTCAGCAGTTTATGAAGCTAGATCTCTGGCTCCCAAAATGTATCTGTGTCGATGTGTTTCTTTCTTTCTTTGCATTTAAGTCTAGTTCGATCTAAAGCAGATATTTTGTGTGGAAAGATGCCAACTTTAATAGTCAATTTCCAACTTCCTGAAACACACTTGGAGTTTTAAGGTGCTAATTTTCAACTATTACTGAGCCTGAAGTCCTTACTCAGTTCTGACTCATTTCTTACACAAGAAGAATTCCTGTTACCGTCAGTGGTCTGAGCAAAGACTGATCCATTATTGAGCAAGGACTTCAGAGCTTGGCTCCAGATGGTTAACTGAGAGGACGGAGACTATGGGGATTAAAGCACCTCACCGGGTTCTGTTTGTGATTCTGCCATTGAGTTGTCTGACTTTATTTGTGGCCTGTGTTACACAGGAGGTCAGACTAGATGATCACAATAATCCATTTCTGGCCTGAGATTCTCTGGAAGTCACTTTACCCCTTTGTATCTCAAATTGTAAGATGGGGATAGTGATACTAATGGACCCAGGCCAGTGATCCATCTGCCTTTCTCAATATATTTGTGCTTCCTTTGTTTTAGCTATTCATATGTCCTATTGAATTTCTGGCCAAATCTGAAGCACATCAAGGGTGTTTTTCATGTATCTGTTGCAAAATCGCCTGTGCCTACAAATCATGTAAACAGCCCCATCCTGCCGTGGGCTTGTGACTCTCTTGTTTTCCAAGCCTGAGCAGTAGCCATTTGGAGATGTGGGGGGAAGGGTGTGCGTGCTGTTTTAGATGTTGTTTTGGCAGACACGCCTCCTTTTAAGGACTGAAATGACTTGCTGAGCTTATAAGAGCTTGTGGGGAAGATTTCTTAAGTCTTGGCATTTCCTGTTGTGAGAAGTCCAATTTGTGTTGAACGAAAGGAGGCAAGAGAGAGAAAAAAAAAATGCTGAAGGAAAATATTTGGATGGTTTTGATCCCAATTTTTTTAAAAAAATAATCCTCATGGAAAACTTCATGCAGAGCTATTAAGTTCTTATGTTTCAGCAAAGAGAGAGAGCTTTTGACAAAGAAGAAACTTACATTTCTAGTTAATCATTAGCTTTTCTTTAAACTCAATCAAAATTTTCTAGCTGGAAAAAAAATGAGAAAAGATTGCTTCTGTTCGGAAGTGAAAAATTAATTTCCTTTGAAATTTTCAGATTTCTCAATGAAAAAAAATGTTGGGGGCTTTTTAGTTAAAAAAAGTACGGTTTGGTTGTTTTGATTTTTCAACGCTGAAGGGCTTTTGCTTTTTTATAAGATCCCTGGAAAATTCCTGTGCACAATTTAGAAATAAAAGAAAAAAAAATTGTATTTCTTTCTAAATTTTTTCATGGAAGGTGCATCCCCTTTCCTAACCAGCTCTGCTTTGCCAATTCACAGCCCAGTTTGAGACTCATTGAAATCATAAGCCAGGAAGGTCAGATACTGCATTGCCCAGGGACCAAGATTGTCATCTAGTACATTTTCTCTAGTGCTTTCTCCAGTTCAGTTTTAAGTAGTTAAGGCCACAGAGTCTCAGCCATTACTGTCAGGGGGAATATACCCTAAATTCACTAGGCCAAATACTTATGGGTGCATCTACACTTATAAATTAAGGCGACGTAAGCAGGCTTAAGTCGACTTAATTTACTCCACGTCTACACTGGGCTTTCCTTAATTCGACTTAAACTGCTCCTTAAGTCAAATTAAGGAAAAACTAGTTCGAATTAATAACACCTCGTTATAATTCGAACTAGTGTCTAAGCTGACTTTAAATTCCAAAGGGGTAGCCATGTTAGTCTATTGTAGAAAGACAACAGAGTCCTGTGGCACTTTTAAAGACTAACTGATTTAATTATCGCATGAGCTTTCGTGGGAGAAAAATCCCACTTCGTCAGACGCTTTGAAGATGGGAAACTTACAGAATGGGAGGAAATTAAATGCAGGGGAGTGAATGACATAGGATCAGGTCAGGCTGTAACAGCAAATCAAAATAGGTGTTAGGATTCAAACACTGATCTGACCTCACCCTCCTCTATGTGCTGTTCCCCAGTGTTTAAATCCTAACACAGAGTACAAAGTTCTTTGAAAGCCACCTTCATGACTCCTTCCTGAACTGTGTTGAGTGCCTTTTGGCTGCAGCTCAGGTTCTAGTTCGATATTTCCTCTTCTTCTGTTTTATGGAAGTCTCAACCAAATTTCAAGCAATGATTATGCAACTTGAAAACACTGTGGGATGAACCTGTTTACGTCTCAGAATTCAGTGATGATGAAAGATAGATTCTTACTTCAGAACAAAACAAGTTGTTTTGCTGGGGTGGGACTGTCTCTCTCAAATAGTGTTATTTTATAGTCCAAACAATATCTTTTTACCAGGAATCCCCTGAAAAATAACCCCTAAAAGATTTTTACCCCTCTGTACCACTTTAAGGATATGTCTACATAGCAAAAACTGTATATGGGTAGTCTGCTGGAACTAGCTTGAGTCCAGCTAACAGGCAACTTATCAGTGAAAACATAGTGCAAGCTAGTGAGCTGATTACATAGCTGGGGTCCATGCTAGGCTTACGCTACCTGCACTGAAGCTCACTTCACTGTCTTCACTGCTAATGCATCCAGTGCTAGCTAGGTTCAAGCTAGCTTCAGTAAGCTAACACGTGCACAGCTTTTGCTGGCTCACCATAAACTGTAAAGGGGTCGTATAGTCTATGGTTGCACTTTACTTAGCCATCCATCTCCAAATGCACTTCATTTGCGCCCACTGGCAATGCAACCCTATGATGTATCTATATCCTTTCTGTTTCACAGGAAGAAGACGATGATGGCCTTCCTAAGAAGAAGTGGCCAACGGTAGATGCTTCTTATTATGGTGGGCGAGGCGTTGGTGGCATTAAAAGGATGGAGGTAAATAAATATTTACTTCTGTACAAGGAAAAATCATTTGTAAACTAGATCACAAGATCCTTCTGCCATTCTTCCAGAGGGAAACAAAGCGGAGGTGTGATCCCTCACTCAGATACACCAATGTCAATTGGAAGTAGTTTCACTGAGGTCAATGTAAGTATAGAGAACCTTTGAAAACCAAGCCATTTATTCAGGAATTAGGTGTCTGAATCCCATGGAAATTCAGCAGGAATTAGGCACCTCACAGGAGCGTAACTTTAGACATCCATGTTTTAAAATGTTGGTCTAAGTCAGGGGTCTTCAAACTTTTTAAACAGGGGGCCAGTTCACGGTCCCTCAGACTGTTGGGGGGCCGTACTATGGTTTGAAAAAAACATGAACGCGTAGCTATCACGTCTGCTGCTGGCCTGTGTTTCTGGGTACTGGGTGGCAGGCGGTAATGAATCCACACACTTTTTGTTGGTGCTGTGGGGCTCCGGCCAGGCCCAGAGTGTGGGACTGACCGATTTTAGCCTGCTGGCCTGCTGTTGTGTAGGCAACTAGTAACCGATGTTTCCTCTAGGTTTGGCGGCTTGTGTGCAAAATTTTCAAGCCATGTGCAAAACTTTTTCTGAATAAAATTTTTGTGCAAACTCACACGACAGAAATTATAGGCATTAATTGAAGTTAAAGTGATTGTAAATAGAATTAATTAATTGTGTTTAATTAATTGAATTTGAATGAATTTTGAATTGAAATTTAATTTTTAGAAAGGTTTTTATTTAAAATTAATTTTTAAAAAGCTTTTTAAAAAAGAAGGAAGAGAAAGAAAAAAGAGAAGGAAGGAGGAGAAAAAGAAAAAAGTAAGAGAAAGGAAGGAAGCAAAGAAAGAAAGAAAGAACAGGAAGGAAGGAAGAGGAAGACGAAGAAGAGAAAAAGAAAAAAGAAAAAGGAAGGAAGAGGAAGACAAAGAAGAGAAAAAGAAAAAAAGAAAGGAAAGGAAGAGGAAGACAAAGAAGAGAAAAAGAAAAAAGAGAAAGGAAGAAAAGAGAGAAGGTAGGAAAAGAAAGGCGGAGAGAAGGAAAGAAGGAAGAGAAAGAAGGAGGCAGGAAGGAAGAGAAAGAAGGAAAGAAGAGAAAGAAAAAGGAAGGCAAAGAAGAAAAGGAGGAAAAGAAAGAAAAAGGAAGGGAAGAGAAAGGAAGGCAAAGAAGAGAAAGGAGGAAAGAAAAAGGAAGGCAAAGAAGAGAAAGGAAGAAAGAAAAAGGAAGGCAAAGACGAGAAGAAGGGAAGAGAAAGGAAGGCAAGGAAGAGAAAGGAGGAAAGAAAGAAGCCGAGAAAAGAAAGAAGAAAAAAAAAAAAAGAAAGAAAGAAGCCGAGGCCGCTGGCGGCGGGGACCTGAACACGGCCCCGGGAGGGCAGAGCAGACCCCAGCACCGGAGACCGATCCTGGCCCTATGCCAGGAGGCCGAGGCTGTCGGCGGGTGGGAGCCCGGGAGCCTGCCCCAGCCACGGCCACCCCGCTGCCCCGGCCGCATGGGGCAGGCAGGCCGCATGGGGCACGCGCACATGCCCCGGCCCTGATCCTGCCTGTTCTGCCCTGGGGGAACTTGACGCAGTGCTGCCCGCGGCCGCAGCAGGGGTGGGGGCCGGGTAAATGACCTTGGCGGGCCATATCCGGCCCACGGGCCGTAGTTTGAGGACCCCTGGTTTAGACCCAAACTTTGCAGCATGTCCCTCTCTACCAGTGAGTCTAGACAGCTCAACCCAGATCCAAATGTTGCAGCTCTACATTCAACAGCAGATGCTATTTTAAGAGGCCACTGATGTTTTTTCTTTTAGGTTCGCTGGGGAGAAAAGGGCTCCACAGAAGAAGGGGCTAAGCTAGAGAAAGCTAAGAATGCCAGAGTGAAGATGCCAGAGCAAGAATATGAATTCCCAGAACCCAGGAACCTTGGAAACAGCATGCGCAGGTCCTCTTCTCCCCGGAGGTGGTACACTCCTATCAAGGTAGGTCATATACAGTTACGTACTGCGTTCCAGTGGTTAAACACTCAGGGTACATCTACACTGGAGGCTCTGTTAAGTCAACTTAAAGTCAACCTTGTTAAGTCAACTTAGAGAGTCCACACTAAATACTCCAGTCAACTGGCAGGTGCTAGGTTGATGGAGGAGTGATGCATTGTGGGTAGCTGTCCCACATTGCACCGGGGCCTGGAGGCCAATTAGGTCAACTTAAGGGCACTCCCCGTCCACACTGGCTTAAGTCGACTTAATAAGGTCAACTTAAGCATTAAGTCAACCTTCAGAGGTGGTGTTAAGTCGACCTAAGGAAGCGCTTAAGTAGACTTAATAAGCGCCCAATGTGGATGTGGCAGTCTGTAGGTCAATTTAACCATCCTTAAGTTGACCTAAGGCTCCCGTGTGGATGTACTCTCCAACATCCTGTTGGAGAATTTTCATGTGCAAAGGTAACAGCAATGAGAGTGACTTTGTGTTGAGTTCCCAGCCCCAGATCTATGAGTCGATCCAAAGGCTGTTCTAACTTGCACCAGCTACCCGTGGCCTCAAGAGGTTGTTAGGTGTAAAGGAGAGCTAGCCATGCTTCTTTCCTCCCTCCACGATATCTGAAGTATAGAAACCACTGCAGAATTTCTCCACCACCCAAGTATTCCATTAGACAATGCAGATCCTCAAGCAGCTAGTTATGCTGGCTTTAAGGCTTCTTTGGAGTGGCGCAGAGCAGCCAGAAGGCACTTGAGGAACAGGGCCCTGGACTGTGATGTAGTGATGTAGCTAACCCTTTGAAAGTGCTTTCTCCCCTAATCAGACCTGAAGCTGGACCATTGGTCTGAACCAATATGATCATTCTTATGTTAAAGTCTCTTGGTGTAAAGGAGAATCAGATGCTGAAATTGCATTCCTTATACGCTACATGGAGGTGAACAGTAGTTCTGTCTGTGCATGGTTGATCAGCGAGAGACCAGAGTAGCGTAAATTAACCTTAGTGTAAATGAGACTCAGGCCTCAATGTGCAATGCAAAAGAGAGCGAGGTCTAGAGGATGCAGGTTCCTGTGGCCTTGTCTGCATGGGAAAGTTTTACAAGTTATACTGTTATCTTTATACCTGTATTACCCTCTGTGTAGACGCTCTTATTGTGGTGTAAGAGCTTTTTTCCATTTAGTTTATACCCTTTCCTAAGTGACATAAGCTAAACTGAAATAAGGCTTTATTGTACTGGAATATGGGTGCTACACAGGAGTTATGGAAGTTTTAATTTACATCTTAGTTGACATTGAAAAATCTTTCTTGTATAGACAAGACCTATTAAGGAATTGGAAAAACCAATCTGGAAAATATAAGAACCTTTCCCATGCTCCTTATTTTTTGCCCATTTGCATCTAGTAAAAAGACTGAGAAGGCTCTAACCATCATGAGAGGCAATTGGTTCCCCTGGAAGTATGTTGCCTGATATAGAGAAAACATTCTGGGTGTTATTGGCAAAGGCATGGTACTGCCAGCAGCTGTTTGGTAAAATCCCAGGCAGCAGTCAGGATTTTTCCTAATTGTCTTGGAAATGTCTTCAAACATCCATCTGTAACAGTCTCCTCAAAAAAACGAGTATCATGCATTCAGTCTGGAGAGGTTAAATTGGCAGAAATGCAGAGTGTTTGATAAATATGCTATGTAGCATGTTATACATCTGTGCTCTTCCATTCAGCCAGAAATGAAAAATTCCAACATGCTGTGCTCAAGAAAACCCTTTTTCAGAATTCAGAGAAGCTGATTCATTTCTGGAGATGAAACAGTGGCCTGTTATAGAAGGGACAGGAAGAACATTACAACAGAGCAGGGAATCCCTGGGCAGTGAATATATGTTGCTGAGCACATGGTCCTATACACAGCTATACACTTTTTCTGGCCTAGATAAACTCATCTGGAAAAAACCCTCAGTGTTTGCATCTTTTCTCACTGCCTAATTCCAATCAGAAACAGAGAAATGCCTTATTGGATTGCACAGAATATTACAAAGGCAGGTCCCATATGTCAGTCTGTCGCTTCTAACTGGGGAGTGCTCAAAAGTGTCCTACTGCAGTGTTTCTCAACTGGTGCTCCAGAGAACACCAGTGCTCCGTGGACATAGTGAAGGTGTTCCATGACTGACCCCAACCCCTCCCCATCCAGAAGGGGCTGAGTGGGGAGGGGGCAAAGAGCAACGCGGCAAGCCAAGGTGTGCCTAGGAGATTTAAAATGCCCCATCTGCAGCAGTACTTCCAGGCACATGTTTGCATCTGCCATCGTCACCTGGCTCCTTTATTGTGGCTGGGACATTTTAGATTTCTTACTGCTGTTACTGCCAGCATCAAAATCACTTGGACATAACACATGGTAAAATTTCTTTGATGAACCTTATTCCAAGAATAGATTAACTTTGTTTGAACATGCAGGCCCAAAATTCCCGTTATTAGTTGAGTAATATCAGTTTCAATTTTGTGTTCATAATCATCATGTATCTATTTTTTAGAAATAAATGCATGTTATATTTGTAAAATTGTATTTAATCATTTTCACAGGAATGCTTAGTATGCAGATATTATGAATGTTACAGCTGGTATATACTAGCTTTTTCAGGAAAGTTTTCATCAGGTGTCTCAGTAATTAATACCTTTAGGTGTTCCCTCATCCACTAAAGGTTGAGAAACATTGTCCTATTGAAACTGTTTTTGACAGAAAATTGGGTATTTGACAAAATTATTTTTATTTTACTTATTTATTGGGCTTTCCATGGGAAATTTTGACTTTGTCAGAAAAGTGAAAGGCCTAAGTCTGAAAACTTTTCCAGTTTTAGCTGAAAACTGAAGAAAAAAAAAAGTTTTTCTAATTAAAATTTGACATTTTCTGCAGAAAAAATAATCCATTTTCCAACCAGCTCATTCCTAACTAATTATATATTTTATTCTCTCTTTAATGACATATAAACCAGGAGATCATTCCCTTTTTGAAATCCTTCTGCTAGATGTGAAATTACAATGGCACATAGGAGTTTTTAGGGTGTGCCAGCCTTTAAGATAAGGTCAAAGAAAGATCCCACAATCAGGTTAATTGCTTGGCACAAGCAATACTATGTCATGAGGCTGAGAGCTTCAGGAAGACTGACACTGAGCCCATAGGAACAGAAGGTTTTGAAAAGCATTGGTGAGCGTTCAGAAAAATCACAGACACTTACTTGGTAGAAGGACAGAGCTATAGAAATACAAGTACGTGAGGTTCTCTTACCCAATATTCTCTTATCTATCTGTAGCTAAAATGAAAGATTAAAAGGATTTCTATGTAGCACAGTGCCATGACCAAGCTGTCTTGGGGAGGATGGATGTTTGGACAGATAGTTTTTTTCATTCTCTGCTCAGTTAATGAATCTAAAGTAGCTGATTTTCATGCACATAAAAACGCAGCCATCAGACTGATTTGAAAGCAGAGTAAAAGGAGCTAGGATCAAGCCAGCACTACTAATAGGAAACCCATCGCTACTTACCAACCCTCTCCACAAGGTGTTCCATTCCAGTTAATGAAGAGAAAGAAAAACTGTCGGGGAATGTCATGTATAAATGCACCTGGTCAGTTTCCTGTATGTAGATAACCTCCGCAGAGATTCCAGAGACTGAATGAATGATGGAGACCTTCTCAACCCAACGTGGAGCCCATCCTTCTGAGAGTTAAGGCTGAGGGCAGTGTGGGATGTTTACACTAGAACTGACCAGGCCTTAAACACGCTTTCAGGTATCGAAGTTGCCTGTAAGCTTTGAGAGGGGCTTTCAAATATACAAATGAAGTTAGGCACCCAGCTTCTATTGATTTTTCAACAGGTCTCAGGTGCTCTTTGGAAAACCTCATCTTTTCAATCTACAATATTGTTGATAGAGCTTCTGAGGAAAGAGGGCATCACGCTCTGACTGATGATCCAGCACCTTTCACAAGCACAGCATTCAATTTAATCAAAATAGAGGTCCAAGCTGTGCTACCCTGGAACTGTGCTACCCTGGAACTGAACATTTGTGGGTTATATTGAAACTAATTCACTGTGTTTCTTGTCATTGCAGGGCAAGTTGGATGCTCTCTGGGTCCTGTTGCGGAAAGGTTATGATCGTGTGTCTGTGATGCGTCCCCAGCCTGGAGACCAGGTACTGTTCTTGTAGAACATTCACTGTACTTTAAAAAAAAACTCACAAACTTTCCAGACCCCTTCTCCAGTGGGACTGAATGGGCGTGTAGTCTGAAGATGCCTGTCCCTGTTCTGATGTACCAAAATGCCATCTCAGAAACAATATCTTAACCACATGCATGAACTTAATTTGGTACTGAAATTCATACAGGTGCAGATTCATATGGCTAGGAGCAGGGGCAGTCTTAGTGAATATGGGGCCCTGGGCAAAAGTCAAGGACGGAGCCCCATCACACCATGGGGAACCCCATCCTTGATTTCTCTCCGCCCCCCCGGCCTTGTGGGTCCCCCCCTTCAGGCCCGCTAGCCTCCTACCCCTCCCCCTGGCCTACACCTGCCCCTCCCCCCCCGGCACCTGCCCCTGGCCTTACTGCCAGACCCCTCACCCACCACCTCCACCTATGGTTCCCCTGTCCCCCCACTAGGCCACTGCCTCACTGCCCCCCCCCCCAGCTCAGCTGCCAGCACAGCTGCATCACTGGGTCACCCACCACCTCCCCTTCCTCAGTCCTTGCCAGGCCCCCCACCCTGCGTGCTTCTCCAACCCCCTCTCTACCACCTGCCCCACCCAACTCATCTGTGGCTCCCGCCCTGGCTGGCTGGCCTAGGAGATTTAAAAGAGCCAGCCAGCACAGGCCCGCCCGTATGCTGGGGCCGGGAGCACTTGCTCACCCTGCCCCATAGCTAAGACCGCCTATGGCTAGGAGCCCTGTCAACATAGTTAAGCAATATAACTATCAACTTGATAGAGTTTTGCTGTTAGAATTTTATAATCATTTCCCACCAGACAGAGCCTTGGATGTGAAAGAAAAATACACATGCATTTTTCATTGCTCAGTTTCCTCTGGCTTAGTCTGACACTCCAGGAATGAAATCCTGATCTCATTGACTCCCGTTGACAGTGTAATTTTAAAGTCAATTAGAGTTTTTCCTGTTCAGGGATTGCAGGTTGAAATACAAAGCATTTTGTGTGTGTTACTATGGAACTTGATAAAGATGTTGATTCTCCTATATTAATTTCTAGCAAGTGAAAACCATAAATGAAAGGGATAGGTGTGAAATGCAGTAGGGACAGGCATCTATTCTCATGTTTGCTCCATCTCCAGTAGATCCTGGGCTTACAATTTTATGAATAATTAATAGCACAGAGTAGAAGGAAGACGCACAGATAGCATGTCTGCATATATTCAGGTGTGCTTATGATTACACACATCGTCTGAGAAATTCCAAAGGGGTAGTGGTGTTAGTCTAATTCAGCAAAACAAACAAAGAGTCACTTTTAAAGACTAACATTTATTTATCGCATGAGCTTTCATTCCCCATCTTCAAGTGTCTGACGAAGTGGGATTTTCTCCCATGAAAGCTCGTGTGATAAATACATTTGTTAGTCTTTAAAAGTGCCACAGGACTCCTTGATGATCTGAGAAAGAGAGAGCAGAATCCATCAAAACCTTTGTATGTATGTCTCCTAAGTGGAGGTGAAAGGAGGAATGGTACAATTTGAGGCACCAATAGCAATGTTAGCTATTGCATTTCATATATAAAGTGTTTTATATTTCTGTTTTTTCTTCTGCTTAAACATGTAGATTAAAATAGGTCGTTTATGTTCTAAAATACGTATCAGAATACATAGAAGACGTAACATGAGTGAGGTGACAAAACTGTAGGGACAATAAGTTTTATGTTTCCTGACTTCTTGTGACTTTATGCAAACTTGCAACGTTATCAATGCATTATCATAGATTGTGTGTGTATTTTTATATGTGGTTTTTTGTATGCGTAGACCCACATCATATGTCTGTCTAATTCTATGTCTATCAATAGTGAGATTGGCAGAACTGAGTGTCTATGAATTGTATTAATTATGTATACAGTTAGTAGACAGAGGGCCAAATTTATCTGTGGTATAAATCAGCTGAGTGAAGTAGTGTTACATCAGGAACATATTTGGCTCAGCTTTTCATGTTGGTGTGTAACATTCAGAAGATTCCAGGAAATTCAGCTAGACAGTAAACAGTGCTAACAACCATGTAACATTTCGGATAGAGATCCATAATTCTGTAATATTTGGCTCCCTGTGTAATTTTCCATTGGCTTCCAAATGAATGGGGGGTTTGTAAGTAAAAGTATTCATACTTTCTGCCTTCAAGGGGAAAATTTACGAAAACAGCTTAGTTGTCTGATATCCATCTTTGGGAGGAGTTCACACTCCACAAATTGCTAATGCTAGGCAATTTGTATGAACTTTCCCCATGGAAATCTGATCACAAGAGGTACTTTTTTCTTATATGGATTGATCTCTTACACCGGTCAGCTAAGCATATGCTATTTTAAAGATGCTGCCGTTGATTATACCCAGGAAAATGCAGAGTAACTTCACTGAAGCCGAAGGAGTCGATAGGTATCCACATTATCATATCAGCATCCAGCCATCCATGTGCACACCTCATAAGAACGGCCATACTGGGTCCAACCAATCGTCTATCTAGCCCAGTATCCTGTTTCTGACAGTGGCCAATGCCCAATGCTTCAGAGACAATGAACAGACCAGGGCAAGTCCAAGTGATCCATTCCCTGTTGTCCAATCTCAGCTTCTGGCAGATGGAGGTTTAGGGACACCCAGAGCATGGGGTTATATCCCTGGCTATGATAGCTAATAGCCATTGAATTTATTTCCATTGAACCATGTGAACTTCTCTCTTTCTGTTTTGAACCAGTTATACTTTTGGCCTTCATATACACTGGGTTACTCATTTACTGGTTTTGTATCAGTATAATTTCATGCAGTGGAGCAACTTGCCTAGATGGTGCCATTCCAAAAACCTAGTCCAAATTAACTAAAGATGTGAATTTAAAGAGGATTACTTAAACCATATCAAACCCTCTGTGCAGATGCTGACTTTCAGAATTAAAGTGGCCTTAATATGGTTTAGTTTAATTCACTTGCATTACAGAAGAAAAAGACCATCGCTGCCCCAGATAGCTTGCAATCTAAGTCATCATACCCAGCAGCACATATGGCCAGTCCTTGGCAGAAATTCCAGTTGCGCCAATGGGAGCTGGGTACAGGGACTGCAGGCTGTTATGGGCCTGTGGCACAGCTGGGGGTATTTTATGGGAATTGCTGCACTGACCCTTTATCGAATGCTTCGTGAAGCCATTATTTTTCAGCTGCAGGCAGTGGATGAACCTAAAGTGAAGGGAGAATAGCTGTGGAACATATATGTTGAACAAACGAGAGCCCAATAAATGCTGCAACTTATAATTAGTGGAAAAAATACATTCTTTGGCTTTGGGAGTTGGAGTATAGCCTCGTAGCTAAGAAGACAGTTGGGATTAGGACTCAGGGGTTACGTCTATATAGAAAAAAAAAATCTCATAGCAGCAAATCTCAGAACTCAGGTCAGTTGACTCATGCTTGCAGGTCTCTGCTATGGGGCTAAAAAATAGCAGTGTAGATGTATGGGCTTGGACTGGATCCTGGGCTTTGCGGCCCTCCTCCCGCTCACTGCGTTTCAGAGCCTGGGTTCCAATCCACCCCCAGATGCCAACACTATAGCCTTCCGAGTGGAGCACTGGGAGCAAAAAACATAGTTGACTTCAAAACTGAGCTGGATAAATTTATGGAGGGGGTGGTATGATAGGACAGCCTAGTCTGGCAATTAACTGATCTTTGATTAGTAGTGGTAAATATGCCAATGGCCTGTGATGGTACGTTAGATGGAGTGGTTCCAATTTGGTGCAGAGAATTCTTTTTTAGGTGTCTGGCTGGTGAGCCTTGCCCACATGCTCAGGGATGAGCTGATCACCATATTTGGGATCAGGAGGGGATTTTCCCCAGGGCAGATTGGCAGGAATCTTGGGGTTTTTCACCTTCCCCTGTAGCATGGGGCATGGGTCACTTGCTAGTGGTTTCTCTATACTTTGATGTCTTTAAAGCATGATTTGGGGACTTCAGTGACTCAGCCCTAGGTTAGGTGTCTATTGCAGGAGCAGACGGGAGGCTCTGTGGCCTGTATTGTGCAGGAGGTCAGAGTAGATGATGACATTTGTCCCTTCTGACCTTAAATCTATGAAGCTATTTTTAGCCCTTCAGTGCAAGTCAGTGGAGTCTTTTTTTTTTTTTTTTTTGCTGTGAAGACATACCCACGGGCTCTATGGCCACTGACTCATTCGGTGATCTAGAGCAAGTTGTTTACCTGCTCTGCTCTTCAGTTTCCTCTGTCAGCAAAATTATGAGGACCATAATACTTAGCTACCTACAGGAGCAGTGTGAAGCTATGAGATGCTCAGACAAAAAGTCCAGTAGTGTAAAAGGTTGTTATGTTTTAACCTTAGGAGGAAGGATGGTTAAAGAACTGACCTCGGAGTCTTAAAACCAGGCTTATATTTCTGGCACAGACTTCCTGTGTGACCTTGGGCATGTCCCTAACATCTCTTTGCTTTCCCCACGTAAAGTGGAGTTGATGGTCACTATCCCTCCCTGTGAGGTGAAATTCACTCATGTGCGGGAGGTGCTCAGACAGCACAGTGAGATCCCAGTTAAATTAAATTTTCAAATCCTTGTAAATAAAAATGATATCTAATGAATTAATTAAGGCTAATGCATTGAGATCTCTTCAAAGCTCCCTCTATTGTTCTGTGGGTCACATTTCTGGTGGAGAATGTGGAAGCACATGGCCAAGGCTGAGGTTATAAACCCAACAAAGTCTAGGACTAGGTTAGATTAAGGTTAGCTTCTTTTCATGGGCCAGAGCTCATCAGACACTAGCTCATAAAAGACATTTCCACTTTGGTGGGATTGGCACCCCACAGTGAAGGGAAATCCAGCATAAAGAATCGTCCTTGGGACAGCAGTGTGGCAACAGCCACCAGTTCAGGCTGCAGTGTCTATGCCTCACAGATACCTGAAACACAGACACCCCGTGGTCACTGTTAATTGGTTACTTTTCCTATAGGCAAAACTAAAAAAACAAAGTTCTCAAAATTAAAAATGGGGAAGCCCTTCATAG
This sequence comes from Pelusios castaneus, assembly GCA_007922175.1. Classification (NCBI taxonomy): domain Eukaryota; kingdom Metazoa; phylum Chordata; order Testudines; family Pelomedusidae; genus Pelusios; species Pelusios castaneus. The sequence continues at coordinate 8,378,904 of ML685810.1, forward strand.
CAGCCCTCAATGGGGCACCCCTGGGAGTGCTCAGAGTGACACTGTTTCTGGCACCATGCATGAGCAGAGAGCCACCCACATAGCTGCACATGCATCTACCCCTATATACTTCTCGACACAGTCACCCTCTGTACACTGCCCCACACCCACCCATCTCCCCACACCTTCTCATAGTCACATGTTTCTTGCTCAGGATTAACCAGCATGGTAAAATTGAGAGAATGTTCCTGGCATGAGCAAGCGGAGCTGTAAATACTTTTGACCGTAGCATGCGATTCTGAATAAGACACTTGGACCAGCCAGTGAAGTGGCAGCTAGCAGTGGCAAGGAGTTTTCTCTGACCCGGTTATGAAATCTTTGGCATGGCGTGGTGATTTGCAATCATGCAGTATTTCACAGAGATCTAGATGATGGATTTGTTTTCGATCCTCTTTTGTCCGTCGTGCTTACAGAAAGTGCAGGTACCTGAGTGCTCCCACCAGCGTGTCAGTAAACAGGTCCTGGCTGCTGGCATTCTCAGTTCCGGGGGATCCTTGCTTTTTTAAAAGCAGAATCACAGCTGGTTTGAAACAGCAGCCTGGATACACTGGAGCCTTGCGGAAACACTAGGCCTTGCCAGCTTCAGAAGGCAAGAAACTTCAGGCAGTTAAACTCTGAGGGCTTAAGGTTACTGAGGCTTAAGGCAGGTCAGCCGCTGACTTAGAAATTCTTTCCTGACCCCTCTAACCCTCCTTCAAAAGCAACCCCCCCTCCCAAAAAACTCTTACAGACAATCAGCTGAGCTGCTGTAGATAAGCCTGGGCCACTTTGTCCATCACATCCTGGGATTTACACGCTGCAGTGCACAGAAACAGTTCACATACAGTCCCGTCGACAGAGTGCCCCCAGATGCAAGGTTCTCGTCAGGAGCTTTCTCTGTGCACGTCCTAGAGCTGGATGCCAAGTAGCGCACTGAGTGGTGGTTCTGCGATCCAGGTCTGATCCTTGTAACTGGGCAGATCCCCCAAATCCGAACGCTCTCAGCTGTGGGAAGAGCTCCAGTTCTGAAACAAATCTGAGACCAGCCCCATCTCTAATTATTTTCCTTGGTCCGCAATCTCCTGCTCCCACAAAATGAAAGCTGCAGCAATGGCACACTCACTCCCTCTCTGCATGGGCTGATTCTCAGAGCAGCGCTGAATATTTTCATCTGCCACCACCACTTCATGTCATAGTCAGTAGCCCCTTTGCTGTCCAGCCCAGGCCCCGTGGAGGAACCGTAGGCAGCTTAGGCTCAGTCAGTCTGTCTGGGAGTGAGAGAACCAGAAAGCCCCATAGGGTTTCTTCTGCGGTCAAGTAGCCTCAATGTGAATCCGTTTTATATTCATTGCCACTGAGCCCTGCCTTCCTTCTTCCAGGAGAAGTGCCACACTTTGTATTCTCAGGAAAGGCTATTCGGAGCTTTGTAGGCAAAAAGGAATGGCTTGTTAAGAGTCACTTGAAATTTGCAGATGGGAATCCTTGAACATAAGCAATTCATACTTTATTTCTCTCCATTTTCTCCTCCTCCCAAAAAAGAGTTGGTGTCCAACCCCTTAGTGTAGCTACAGAGTAGCTTATTAATACACCCACTGAGTCAGCATTGAAGTATAAAGCTAAATAAATAAAGCAAGATGCAAAGAAACTGAAAGGAATCTTTACTGTGGAGGCTGAAAAGTAAATTGATTAGATCCCAGGATGACACCACTTTCATTTAAGCAATTCCTTGAAGTGATCAGCCATTGATGTGATTAGCACTCCCAGCCCATGAGCTGGGCTGTTTTGCAGAATGCCTCCTGGTTCTTCCTTCAGCATTGCATTGCATAATTATTACTGTTTATTTACAATGGCTCCTGCCAGGCCATAGGCAGACATTCAAGAGCTGGTCCCTGCCCCAGGGAGCTCACTGCCTATGGTTGTGACAAGTAGACATGGATTAAGAAACAGATCAAGTAGGCAATAGGCAAGTCAACTCCATTAATGAGTGGCTAGATAGTCCAGTGGACAACAGTGGATAAAGAGACCTGGGTTGTATGCCTACTTCAGGTTATTGATCTGCCATGTGTCTGTGGGCAAGTCCCGCTGTGCTTCATTTTCCCTTCCCTATTCTTTTTCTACTTAAATTATAAGCTACAAGGGTAGGAGGGGCAGTGGGCAGGGGCTGTCTCATGCAAGGGCTCACTGCAGAAAAGGTCTGGCTTGTACATCAGGATAGCTAGCCAGTGATGGCTCTCTCTGAGTAAAATCCTTGGGGAGACAAGGCATAGGTGGGTTTGTTGTTTGTTTGTTTTTACCTTGATGTAGCTGGTCGATGTCAATTTCATACTTGGTGTTTCCTTAGACCAACTGTATCTAGGTATAAACTAGCTATCTGTTGCCTGCACTAGGATTTACACTGAGATCTGTCTCCAATTAGATCGTTGAAGTAAAAGCCACACCCTTCTTTGGCAATACCAGCCAAGGATATGTGCTTGTACACAGCCTTGCACGCCCTTCATCTTGGCTGGGCTTTCCTTATGTTACTGTAATACACACAAAAAATCCTGCTGGTTAAAGTAGGTTCTGTGCTAACTGTAAGCAGCATGGTAGCAGAGAGATTTAAATATGGCCAGGGTTCCAGGGGTGCATAACATGAAGGAAGTGTACCGGGAGGCTGGGAGACAGGAGCACCTGGGTTCTCCTCCTCGTTCTGCCCCGTCTCTCCCTGTCAGGGCCCCAGAACAAAAGTGATAGAGGTCAGTATGGAAATCAGGTCACCATATGGGAGGTCCTTTGTGGCAGTGACTCACTTAGGCTCAGCATCTCAATGTCTACTGTTGAAATGCCCTTATGCCTGCTGCCCCAAATTAGGTGGCAAAGCTCCTGATACAAGACATGGAGAGAGTTAGGCACCTAAAAATGGAGTTCTCAGAAGCCAGCCTGTTGAGCAGCGAGTTCTCTAATATTCAACTCAAATGGATTATATAATGAAATCTCTTCAGTACCATTAGCAATATTAAAAAGATGGCAATCTTTTATTCACCTTCCCCATCAGTAGATTCCGATGCCCTCAAAAATGAATCAAATGCTTCTTTAAACCTTTTCTGGTTTTCTGCAGCATTTCTTGACATTTTCAAAATGTCAGAACTCCTAACTTATCCATCTTATTTCACTCAAACTAATTTTTCACTACTAAGTTCCTTTTTAAAATTTCTTCTAGTTCTTTGTATCACTTCCTTCAGTCCTGGGACCATGCACTGTTTTATAGCCTAGTAATCCAGTAGTTTTAACAGTCATTCTTTGCTAGTAACTTAACAACAGTCTATTAGTTTATGTAGATACAAAGCATCTTAACTCTAGTCAAACTATCTGTCTATACTTACAAAAGCTAGTTCAAATTCTTAACTTAATTCAAACTAGCATGACCTCACTAGAATGCTAGTTCGAACTAGCCATGGCCATGCAGGGCACTTGCTTAGTTCGAATTAGTCAGTTGCAGGAAGGTCAATCTGCCGATTAGTTCAGACTAAGCAGTTAGTTCGAACTAACATGGCCACATTGGATTAGTTCAAATTAACAGATTGAATTAACGGTTAATTTGAACTAAGCAATCGAATTTATTAGTTCGAATTAAGGAAGCCCTTAATTCGAACTAATGAAAGCCTAGTGTGGCCAAGGCTTAAGTTAGTTCGAATTAAGCTTCCTTAATTCGAACTAACTTGCAAGTGTAGACGTAGCCAATCTAACCCAAACCCAGCCGCCTCCTCCCACTGTCAGCTCCACACTTTGGAGATTTTATTAATTCTCTTCAGGCCATGCTAATGCCATAGCTCAAAGGGAGTTAGGTGCCTGATTCCAGGCCAGAAGAAGAAACCTGTCTCCACTCAGGATTCACAAGTACGAACCCATTCCTAGAGTTAGGTAACTCAGCCAAGTCAGGCATTTTTTATAAAAAGGAGATGCCACCTTTATGCCCATGGACAACATGGAGGTGGGAGACCTAGGTTCAAGTCCCCCCTTTGTCTGAGTCAGAGAACGGACTTGGGCCCACACCTTCTACCTTGTAGCTGAGTGCTCTAACTATTGGAAAAGAGGAAATGGGGAGACCACCTGCTCCTTACTTTTTATGGATTAAGTGTGCTCTGAGAGCACTTATGAGAGTGGATCCTGCAGGCAAGATAAATGAGGAAACACCTAGTTTGTGAATCCTCCTGGTGGCTTTGTGCATGTCCACTGGAAGATAGATAGGGGCCAAGGTAATTTAGGCACCTACAGGGCTAGGCAGCCGCTTTACAGGGGTTTTGAAGAGCTAACATTTGGACTTAGGTATCTAAGTGTCAGTTAGATGCCTCCATTCCTATGTGGATCTAGCCCTTAGCACATGACCCAAAGGCCACTAAAGTCAATGGAAGGACTCCTGTTGCCTTGATGGGCTTTGCATCTGGCACTTAGGGTGCGTCTACACTTACAAATTAAGTCGACTTAAGCTTGCTTAAATTGACTTAATTTAATCTGCGTCCACACTACATTTTCCTTAAGTCGACTTAAGGAAAATTAAAGTCGACTTTATTAAACCTCATTTTAAGTTAACTTTGCTGGCTAAGTTGACTTTATTGAGTCGACTTAGCCAGTGTGGATGCAGAGTAGCCCTAAGTCAACTTTAAATTGACTTAAAGGGCTTCAGGGCTCCCCCACTGCCCTCCCTGCCAGGGTGGCTGGCACAGGCAGAGCCTGGTGTGCCCCCCCACAGGGCAAGACAGAGCCCTGCCCACCCTGCTCCTAAGCCCTGCCAGTGTCCCTGTCCGGCTCAGCTCCCATTGTACCCAGCAAATGCTGAGCCCCCTGGCACTTGGCAAGGGTGCCCTCCCTGCCACCGTGGACTTGTCCCAGGTCTACCTAGCTCCTACAAGTCAACTTAGGTGTCCAGTGTGGACACTCTAAGTCGATTTGGCAAGGTCCCCTTTAAGTCGACTTAATTTTTGAGTGGGGACATGCTAAGTTGACTTAAATTAACAAGCCTTATAGCCAGAGGCGTCGTTGTTGTTGGGCTGGCAGGGCGCCGGCCCCGGGTAGAAAAGCCTGAGCCCCGGATCTATTCGGGGCCCAGGAACCCAGAGGACGCATGTTCCGCTCTGCCCTACCCTGCCCTGCAGGCAGGCTGCTGCTCAGCTGGGAGCAGCGGCCGCCAGCCGGGCTGGGGAGTTTTCAAATCTCCCGCCCTGAGCATGCTCCGAAAGAGCATGCTCAGGGCGGGAGCGGCCTCCTGGCCAGCCCAACGTCGGATGCCCCTGCAGCTCTCTGGCCACGTAAGCTCGGGGACCGGGCAGGTGTGTGCTGGAGAGCTGGGACCGGGAAGGCTGGGCAGTCTGGGGAGCTGATGGGGGACGGGCAAGCCGGGAAGCTGATGGGAAACTAGGGGGTTGAGGAACGGGGGCCAGGGAGCCGATGGGAAACTGGGGGCCGGGGAACAGGGACCGGGCGGGCTGGGAAGCTAATGGGGAACTGGGGGGTCGGGGAACGGGAGCCGGTGGTGACCGGAAGGGTCGAGGCATTGCCGCCGGCGAGCCGGAGGCAGGGAGCTGCCGGGCAGTGGAGATCGGGGGTCCTGGAGAGTGCCCGGGCCAGAGAGGACTCGGGTTCGGGGTTTCTAAAGGGGACTGGAGGTGTGGGGTGGGTTCCCCTGGGGGCCCCGGCCAGCTCGCTGCCTGGAAGATGGGAGCCAGGCTATGGCTGCTCACCTCCCCTCCGAGCTTGGGGATGCAAGCAGCCCTTACTTTCTCTTCTTTCTTTCCTTTTCTTCTCCTTCCTTTTTAAAAAAACCCAACCTTTAAAAATTAATTGTAATTAAAAACCTTTTAAAAAGGTTTTTAAAAAACCTTTCTAAAATTAAATTTCAATTAAAAGTAATTCAAATTCAATTAATTAAAATAAACCCAATCAATTGTGATTAATCATTTTAATTAAATTAATTAATTTTTAACTTTTAATTAAATAAACTGGTGGCCCTTCACGGTTTTAAAATCTGTATTTTGGTCCCTCAACCAAAAAGGTTGGGAACTACTGATTTATAATGCAATATTTTAAGTGTGTTCATTTGCTTATTCTTTCTTTCTAATGATACTGCTATATTGGGGGGAAAAAAAGAGTCCTGTGGATTCTAGGGGTGTGGCCTAGCTGGGGGTGGGGCTAACAGAGGGTGGGCTGGGGGCCAGAGCCCTGGGTCTTTTTGCTATCCAGCAGCGCCCCTGCTTATAGTCCTAGTTATGCCAATCTGCACATGAATGTAAGAATACTAACCTTCACATGTGAAGTGTGATTACTGTTAGCAAAGGTCCCTGAGAGATGGAAGGCACTGTAGAACTATGGAAGGGCTCATCATTACTATTATATGCATAAATATCATGTGATTTTCAGAGCTCAATATATCTAAAAGCTGCTTTTTGTCTAGTGGCCCTATTAGGATCTGCCAGTTGAGATTAGTTGAGGATCCAATGCATATTTATCTTTGCCTTGACAGGTCACACATCCCCCCTTGAATCTTCAAGAAGGAAATGTTCAGCAAGCTGTTTACAATAGCAGGGAGGAGAGGGTTTAAAGTATGTTTTTCATTGCAAAGCAAAAGCAAAAAGAGAGGGTCAAGCAGGACCTGTTTTAAATTCACTCAGATGCACAAAGAGTTTGTGAAATTCTTTCCGCAGCTTCAGACCTGGAAATGGGCTGAGGCTACCAGCAGACACAGCTGTTTCTAATAAGGCAAGGAAGTCAGGGTAACGTGGGATTCCTGTGGTTTTCTCACATTCTAGAGAGACTAGGTTTGCATTTTTGCCTGCATTAATGAAGTTATTTTTATAGTCAAAACATCATCAGATGGCTTGTTTTTTTAAAACTTAGGCCCTTTTATCATTCTGGAGGCAAGCTCTCATTAGTGCAAAGGATCCTTGTAATTAGACTGGCGCCCACTAGTGGCACTTTAAAGTTGTCAATTGTGTTTCCATGGTAAACACCGTTTTCCAGGAATTTAGAAGTTGATTGTAAAAACATGTTTGAAACTCAGAAGTGGCCTGTGAAGTCTCAAGCTGGGAGCAAATTATGTTTATATGTTTTATTTGTAATTTAACGTGCATTGCTATCGCATTAGTTCTGCGTAACAAGGCCATGAATAATTATGTTTAAATAAAGAGGCCTCAAAGTTACCCAAAATGTACAGGGGGAACTATTTTTCAGATAAACACTCTATTTGCAAATTCTCCAGCGAAGTCACTTGGGTTAGTATCCTGCTGGATATCAACAAAATGTCTATGGTACAAACTGTGTTTAATTAGCTGATGAGGGTGGTGCTCTGAAATATTGGGATAATTTTCCTTTTAAAATCACAAGTATGTTTTTACAGTGAAACATACAAAAATTGATTTTGTGTGTGTGTGTGCTGGCATCCAAAATTGATTTGGATGTGAACGTTTCCAGAATGGGGAATGGTACCATGTTTTGAACCAAAATACATCAATTTTTCATCAAAATCCTTCCCATCCCCCAAACAGGTAATTTCTTTAAGTTACAATGAAAAGCCAAAACCTCAAAGTTGGATCATTTAAGGTTTCACTGTGAAGGTTTCTTTTAGCCTAGGGAATAAGATTTGCCACAGTGGAATAGATCCACTGTCCATCTAACGTGAGGCATTCTTGTTTGGGGCCCTAATTCTTTGAAGCACTTGAAACACATGCTGAAATGTATGTATGTGCTCAAGTCTTACTGAATTAATTGAATTAACTTAGGTACTTGCTTACATGTTTTGGTGAATCAGGGCCTAAATTCTCACAATTATGCAAAATGGGAAGGGGAAAGAACGTTTCTACTGACCCCTACTGCTGACCATCTGAGGCCCTGAAGCTCAGGGATTGATAGCCTTTTTGATTTTCATCTTAGCTACTATAATGACAGATCTCTAACGTGTCTAATTAATTTGTGTAGACAGTTCTTATGTGACAGCGGCATTATCTGCTACTTAGAGAACTAGACTGGGAATCAGGGGACCTGCTCTCAGCTCTGAGACTGTCTTGTTGAGTGACGTTGGTGCTTACAAATTGATTGTTTAATCATTTGTTACAACGTCTTTCTAGGTATCAAAGTTAGGTTGACTGGTTATAATTCCCTGGGTCCTCTGTGTTCCCCTTTATAAAAATAGGTACTATGTTTGCCTTTTTCCAGTCTCTGGCGCCTCAGCCATCCTCTCCGTGAATTCTTGAAGGATTTTGAGATTGCTTCAGCTAGTTCCTTACATATCCTAGGATGAATTTCTTCAGACCCTGCCAATTGGAATACATCTAACTTATCTAAATATTTTTAACCTGTTCTTTTCCTAGTTTGGCTTGCGTTCCTTCCTCATTGTTGTTAAGATTACTTGTGTTGAATATCTGGTCACCATTAAACTTTTCCAGTGAAGACTGAAATGAAATAAACACTAAACACCTCAGACTTTTTAATGTCATTAGTTATTTGCTCTTCACCCCTGCTGAGAAGACCTACACTATCCTGTATCTCTCTCTTGCTCCTAATGTGTTTTAAAAGCCTCTGCTTATTGTCTTTCATGTCCCTTGCTAGATGTGGCTCACTTTGTGCCTTAGCCTTTCTGATTTTGTCTCAAGTGCCTATGCTATTCTTTTATACTCCTCCTGAGCAATTTGTGCATATTTCCACTTTTTGTAGGATTCCTTTTTGATTTTCAGGTTATTAAAGAGCACCTGATGGAATCAGCATGGCCTCTTACTGTTATTCCTATCTTTTATACGCTACAGAATAGTTGGCAGATGTGCATTTAATATTGTCTTCTTGAGGAAACTGCCAGCTCTCCTTATAATAATAATTCAGTGAAAGTGCCTCTGTGCAGCAAAACAGGTCAGTTTATGTCCAAACAAATATAAATACAGCCTGAGATCAATTTCTGCCAAAAAAGAAGTCATTCAGTTAGTGCTCAGCTTCTAACAGCTTGGTGAAAAATATGCAGCAGGATGCATTCAGAACAGATGTATCCATGCAACATCAACTCTTCAGCACAAAGATTGAAAGTTGCAAATAGAGGAAGGCATTTGATCTCTGTGGCTTCAGTCAACTTGTGCGTAAGGGCATATAGGTGCTAGCCTGTAAGAGGAAAAGGACTGGGTAAGGCAGAATGGTTATGCTAATAGGAGATTAAGGGCTTGACTCAAAGCCCCCTGAAGTCAATGGGGGCTGAAGCTAAGTATAAATTAACTCCCTTCCCCTCTGTTTAATGGCCTTTTCACATACTGCCTCTGTGTCATCTCTAAGTCCGCCCTGGTGTTCTAGTCTCCTCAGGCTGAGTTCGTCCAGCCGAACCTAGATTTCAAATATAGGCAGTGTAAGGAGATTTAGGAACTGGTTCCTGCTCTAGGACCATTTTCAGGATGGAACCCAAAGTCCATAACTTTGCACTATGTGCCATTTCAGATTTACCTCTAGTCATGATTATACAGGCAAGGGGGCAAATTTTCTGTTGCTGTAAACAGCTGGCTTCAGTGGTGTTTTGGCGCTTTGCCCCAAGGTTTAATTTGTTCCAGTATGGCTTTAGGCAATGGGCCCTTGACCTCAGTGGGCATAGTACAATGGGATTCTTTGCACTGGACTCATTGGGATGTGAATCAGGTTGTAGGTGGAGTCACTAGGGCTAGGTACACTACAGTCGCTACACTGGCAATTTAAGTCAACCTAAGGAGGCTTAAGTCGACTTAAATTAAGCCACGTCCACAGTAGGCTTTCATTACGTCAACTTAAGAAAGTCCTTAAGTCGACTTAATGAAAGCTTAAGTCGACTTTATAACTACCACTCATTAGATCGACTTAACCCTTAAGTTGACTCCTTAAGTCGACAAGGACGGTGTGGACATGGAGTAACCCTTAAGTCGACTTAAGTTTCTGTGTGCCTCCCTTTCTTAGAAGTTTTACCCAAGCTCACATAAGAAGTCTGTGGCAGAACAGGAAATGGAATCCAAGAAGCCTAAGTCCCAATAATCACAAAGATATCCTTCCTGTCTGCCTCAACAGAACCATATCTTCTGCTTCGGGCACAGAGAGGGACCTGTAACACACCAGCACAACCTATCCCATGTGGAATCCTCATTGATGAGACAGGAATGGTCCACAGTCTGTGTAGATGAGTGTGCAAAGTCTATAGAGTGCTTTGGGGTCATTAGAGGAACAGATATACACAGTGCTTTTTTTTTTGGTTTTGTTTTTTTTAAAGTGCCAGTACTCATATCTTGATAGTAAATTTGAAAAATGCCTCTCTCACCCCTCTTTTCCTGTGCCACCCTACTGACCTTGCACCCCCCCACCCCCCTGTCCAGCTGGGCAGCAGGGCCAGCAAAAAAGGGACCAATACTCTGTATCATCACAAAAAACCACTGGATATAAATAGAAGCAGCCATGATGGGGAGGATTTGATGGACTTGTGCCTTCTCTAACATGGTACTATCTTACTGATGTCCCCCTCAGGGTATGTCTCTATTGTAATCCAGCACGTAGAGGCATGCTAGTTTTAATATCTGCACATGCTGCAGTCACACCTCTGGATTGCAGCGTAGGCATGTCCTCAATTTGGCTGCAGGCTCATACATTTCCACTCCTTTTCACTCCCACCCCAAACCTGCAGTTTGCACCTCTGAGTCATTGTATAAAGGCCAGCCACTTATTTTTTTACAGCACCAAATCATTACACCAGCTAACTTAGGTGCGATTTTAACTGAATCAAGAATGCACCATCTGTGCATTTAACTGTGAAAATTCCAGTGTAGTGAGTTACTAGGCAAATTTCTTAGTCTTGGAAGATTTTCACATTTTTCAGTGGAACCCAGGGAAAGGAGTGATGCCTCTGAACATTGGGCCGTGGAGTGGGTTCATATAACAAATTGAAAAGTATGAAATTGGGGATTTTTTAAGTGCAGAAGACAAAACTACCCAATGGAATGGTCTAGTCAGACTTTCCTTCATCTGGAATAAGTAGTTCGGCAGCAACTTTCTGAATAGACAAGGGCTGGGAGTAAATTCTCAGGGTGGAACTGGTCAGAAGACAGGAAGTATTTTCAAGGACAAATTTCTGGAAAGACATTAAAAAAATGTGCATTTAAAAAAAAACAGGGGCCGACAATTTCCCAGCTTTTCAAAAAAATGAAACTTTTTCTTTCATAACAAAATGACAACAAACAAATTGGATAGTTTCAAAATAAATGGAAAATTTCCTTTGGAAAAAGGCCATTTTTGTCCATGATGGTTTGAATGAAAAATTATGATCAGCTCTACTTCAGGGGTCTCCTATATAGTCCCAGTCCTGCTGTACTTATTCAGAACAAACTCTTGTGACTTTAGGGTGCATCTGTCATGGCTATTTATTTTCCTCCCCTTACCACAGTATCAGAGAGCCCTTAACACTTTCATTCCCACTACAGCCGGTATGGTAGGTCATCCTTATTTTACAGATAAAGAACTGAGGCACACAGGGTGCATCTACACTGGCAACTTAGGTCGATTTAAGGGCGTGTAAGTTGACCTACACAACACCGCGTCCACACTGGGCTTTTAATAGGTTGACTTAAGCACTTCCTTAAGTTAACTTAATAACACCACCTCTGAAGGTCGACTTTAGCCTTAAATCAACTTCTTAAGTTGACTTAAAGCTAGTGTGGATGGGTAATAGCGCCAAGTTGACCTTGCAGGCTCCCTGCCCGGCAGAGGAGCCCCAGCTGCGGGGAAACCCCTGCAGCCCTGGGGCTCGAGCCGTGCGGGGTTGCCAGCTCCCTGCTTGGCAGAGCAGCCCCCACCGCAAGGCAACCCCTGTGGTCCTGGGGCTCCAGCTGCGGGGAAACCCTGCAGCCCCAGGGTACCAGCCACACAGGGTTGCCAGCTCCCCAGTGTGGCTGGAGCCCGGGAGCCAAGGGGTTTCCCCAAAGCTGGGGCTTGGGGGAGCCGGCAACCCATCTCCCCAGCCAAGCTCTCCCTTCTCCCCAGCCCCATCTCCCTCAGCCACACTCTCCCCAGCCCAATCTTTCCTGGCTGCAGCTTTCCTCCATCCACCTAGCACCTGCTAGTGTGGATGCAGCCAGTGGACTGGAGTGTTTAGTGTAGATGCTCTAAGTCGACTTAACAGAGTCGACTTAGCTTAGCAAGTGTAGACATACCCACAGAGACTAAATGATTTGCTTGAGTTTACACAGGAGGACGGTAGCTGAAGGAACCCAGAGTCCTAAATTACTGCCCTAACTATCGGCCATCCTTCCTCTATTGTTATGGATGATACTAAAAATGATTTGCAGCATTGCTGATCTTACAATGCATGACCTAGCTCCACTCAAGTCAATGGCATAACTCTCACAGATTTCAATAGGCCAGGATTTCACCGCTGGTAGGGCCACTGTATGACACATCTTTAGCACAGCCAGGAAAAGGAGGAGTTTGCCTAGAATCATAGAATAATAGGGATGGAAGGGACCTCGCAAGGTCATCTAGTCCAACCCCCTGCTAAAAAGCAGGACCACTCCCACTAAATCACCCCAGCCAGGGTTTTGTCTAACCGGGCCTTAAAAATCTCCAAAGATGGAGATTCTACCACCTCCCTAGGTAACCCATTCCAATGCTTCTCCACCCTCCTAGTGAGAAAGTTTTTCCTAATATCCAACCTTGACCTCCCCAGCTGTAACTTGAAACCATTGCTCCTTGTTCTGTCCTCTGTTACCATCGAGAACAGCCTACCTCCCTCTTCTTTGGAGCACCCCTTCAAGTAGTTGAAGGTTGCTATCAAATCTCCCCTCAATCTTCTCTTCTGTAGACTAAATAAGCCTAGTTCCTTCAGTCTCTCCTCATAAGTCATGTGCCCCAGCCCCCTGGCAGGGAGGGCAGTGGGGAAGTCTTGGAGAGCCCTAAGTCGACTTAGGGCTATTCCAGGTCTACACTGGCTTAAGTCGACTTTAGAAAGTCGACTTAAGCCAAAAGTCAATTTAAAATGAGGTTTAACAAAGTCGACTTAATTTTCCTTAAGTCGACTTAAGGAAAGTGTAGTGTAGACACAGGGTAAATTAAGTCAATTTACGCAAGCTTAAGTCGACTTAATTTACAAGTGTTGATGCACCCTATGGTCCTGATAGATACAAAACCCATTGATAGAGGCAGGCAGGCAAGCAAGTAATGACAAAATTCTCATTGGCTGCAGGATAGGAACCTACCGAGTACAAAGAGTTCCTGGTTCAGAGCTGCCCTCCACCCCATGCACATGCATGGCTGCATATCTTTTCTGCTGAAAGTTGACCTCCTAGTTGACTACTAATTTATAATTTAACAAGGATGAAATGTCTTTCTAGGGAATATAGAGCAATTTGTTTCAGTGTTAGCCACCCACTACCATTATTCAATTGCCCTAAATTTGGATTCTAGCAGTGTCACAAGGAAAAATAAAGCCCATTAAATATTGCTGGCACACCAGCATACTTTTTAAATTGTGAGGACACATTATTAGTGCTACCTCAGGAAATTCAGAAGGAATGTAGCAGGTAGCTGCAGCCTTTATCTGAAGTGCCTAGATCCTGAAAGCACTATTTGCTAATAGTATAGAAGATTTAGGAGCAGATTCTGCCACACTTACACTGAGTAATACCTTCTTCCTCAAGTGATCCATTGAAATCAGTAAGGCAAAAAAGGTGTAAAGAGTTAGTCCCTTTTGCTTTTCTTTTTCCCTGCATTACTCCCATCAAATGCAGCCTGCTATCTGGGGCCACTCCCTGCAAAACGCTCTGTTCAGTGCCATGCATACCCTCTGTCACACCACATGCTATCATGTCCTTCTTTATGACTTCTCACCATTCCTTCCTGGGTCAATCTCTCTGTCTTTTTCTCCTTCAGCCTTGATCTTTTGGCTTCTCTTCTACAGTTGTCAGATCTGGCCTTGTGGTCTTGAATTCTTCCCTGCTTGATCAGTGTTCGTGATGCGGGATGCAGGGCCAGTTCATAAAACCCGACAACCCAGCCATCAATATACTAGGGACCGTTCTAACCAGACGAAATGATGAGTTAACTGCTTCAAGTGCTGTATGCACTGACCTCCCTTTAAAACCAGTGGGAGTTCCACAGACAAAGGGCTTGCGGGATTGGGACCTGTGTCTCATTTAACAGTAGAGTAGTGGAAGAAAGTTAAGGGACTCTCTCCAGAGATGGAGAATGTGCTTTTTGACAAGGTCCGGCTGAGAAGATGGCACTGCGAGTGTATAGTTTACACACTAAACAGATTTAGATTGAAAGGGAGTGGGAGGGACTGACTACATTAGCTATCATGCAATAACTTTAAGGGCCCGATTCTCATTTACATTGTGCCCCTCTTCACGCTGTTAGCAGAAAGGGGCATGAAACTTTAATCTAGAAAGCTTTGTGGTCTCATGGCTTGAAGACTGTACTGGGGCTCAGGAGATCCAGCTGTATTGCTGGATGACCTTGTGCAAGTGACTTCCTTTCTCATTGCCTTATTTGCCCCAGCTGCAAAATGAGTCTAAGGATCCTGCCCTTCTTTTTAGAGTGACTTGAAATCTACTGCTGAGAAGCTTTTTATTAGAGATAGATATTATTAGACTGAAAGAAGACCATCTCCACAGCGTTTTGGATGGGTTTAGTAGTTAATCTTTTTAAGTTAGACTGGTGCATTTCTTGGCCTAGGCCAAGCCTTCCTGAGGCCATCATTTACAGGTGCAAATTCACCATAGAGAAGCAGCGTCTTCTGTAAACCACAGTTTGCAGTAAGCTCTCTCCTCATCATCATCATCAGGCCAGGAGTTCTCCAAGCATCAAACTGTCTTCTTTCCCCGTGTCTGTTGGACCATCTCCTAAAACAGCAGCCACTTTCTTTAGTGTTTTTAGAACGGTGTAACTGGTTATAGATCAACTGGGTATGACTAGCAATTGAATTGGTTTATTGGTAAACATCTGAAGCCATGAGCTGTCCACTTCCCCTTGTCGTTATCTGAATCTTCCCTCTGCTTGTGCAGCCACAGTATAACAAAGTGGTTTAATGGGATTGCAGCCCAAAGCAGGTTCTGCCTATTGATGGCCTTGGTGTTATCCTTAATTTAAAAGGTTATTGACCTTTTGGGAATTTCATTCTGATGCAAATACTAAGGAATCGACTGAATGTAAACACACAGATTTATGTTTGGTATCCAGCAGTCACGCTCTCACAGCATGTTTATGTATGAGTATAATAGTGCTGAATGCTCCCATTTCAATCTGTGCAAGAGCTGGTCATGGAGTCTAATAAAATACTGTCGGGCACCAAAAGAGCCTACCTCAGTTTTACTCTCAGGATTACATCTAATGTGTTGGAAGCAGATTTCTCCTCCTTTTCTAAATAAGCACTAAGTTGGAAGAGAGTACTCCTTTCTGTCCAAATAAGACCTATCAGAGTTGTTGGTCCAGACTAGACCTTGTTCAGCAGTGTTTCTTAGCTACCATTAATGGCAGCCTCGTTGAAACAATTATGCAATTCATCCCCAAGCAGAGGGCCAGCACAGGGCGTATGCATTACCCGAATCCTAGTGATGTGTAACCCTCGGGACAGAGGTGAATTGCACCCAAAGAGTACAGGAGGAGAACAGCCCTGGCTGACCAACTCCTCTAATATATAATCCCAAACACTCTCATCTTTTCCAAATGCAATTTTGTGCCTCTTTTCTCAGGTGGTTCCATACACATGTGAGATCAGAGGCAGCTCCAACCCCTCCCCTTCATGACTGAAGCAATTTGATGTTCTGTCATTTCCTATGGACTTTTTCATTTTCTTCCAAGACAGTAGGGCCAAACCCACAATATTTTTGGTGGTGGGAAGCTTGATCTTAAAGTACTTTCTCCTGTTCCAAAAGGGGTGACTGGCTATTCACAAGCACAAAGACAACTAAAACATCTTTGACTTATTCCATAGTCACCCACTTTGTGCTTAAACACAGTAATACTACTCCATCAACTTGGCTCTCAAGGTTACATCCTCTGCTGGTGTAAATCAGTGTGACTCCATTGACTTCCATGCAATTCAGATATCTGGTCCTAAACTATCTGAACTTTTGCATAACACAGGCCATAGAATTTCACCCAGTAATTCCTGCATCAAGCCCCTAATTCGTGGTTAAATTAGAACAGTTCTTTTAGAAAGACATCCAACTTGATTCAAAATTTTCCAGTGATGGGAAATTTACTTTATTTCACCATTAGTCCAATAATTAATCACCTTCATTTTAAAAATTGCAATTAATTAACAGTTGGAATTTTTCTACCTTCACCTTCCAATCATTAGAATGTATTATGCTTTGTTGCATATGGTGTGGTTAAAAACTCAACATCCCACACCAGTTTGAAAGCTCTTTTTTACATTACATGCAACTGTAGCTGCATCTTTCCAGTAAGACAGTGGGAAACGAAGACTAGATCTTCCTGGAAGTGACACCAGTGAAGATCAGCCAAATATGGCTGCTGTGAAAGCAATTAGGCCTGTTTACACACACACGCACATTCCAGCTGAGCCATTTCACCCCAATTATAGTGGCTCTGGCCAATATCTAAGAAGCAGAATTTATTCCCAAGTTTGGATTTGGCTACATGGTAGCCTGTGACATGCTGTTTCACTTTTCATAAGCAATGGCGTTTGCTCTGCTGTCCTTAGGTTTTCTTTTCCTCCTAGCACTGGTGGGTTCTCCTCTGGGTGAAACTACAAAATGTAGACTTAGATATCAGCCATTCCAGAGTCTGGCAGCATGTGAATGAAGGGTTTTCGTCCAGACCCATCTCTAATAAGTAAAGCATTATGTATTTTTTATTTGTACTGTGGAAGTGGCTAGGCAGTCCTGTTAGAGACCAGAACCCTTTAGTGCTAGGAGTTGTACAAACACAACAAAAAGTCTTTGTACAATGAAATTTACAGTGGATGGGCCGAAACCAAAGTGCCCTGGGGTCTATCAGGGTGAAAGGTGTGGTATACAAAGACACTACCACTGTGTATATCCTTGGACTTGCTATTCAGCAAACCAATGTAACTAAACTAGTTTCCTTGCAGCCTTTTCCTTTCTCAGAATCCCATGAAAAATCTGAGAAACCACATTATTTTACTGACTTAAAAGTACTTATTTTAAATCTGCCATTTATTTTACATAAGTGGCTTAAGTCAACAAAAGCATCAACTGCAAAGCAATAGAGGAAACTCCCTCCCTGTAGCTGCTTTTATCCAAGTAGGATAAAATAAGTACAAATCTAAGCCATTACCTTGAATTTGAACTGACTCCAAAAAAACCTTTTCTGGGGCATCAAAAAGTTTAGTTAACTTTTTACCCTTTTTTCCTTCTTTTCTGCCAACATTTTAGATGGATGCTGATCAGCAATGGAGGAAACCTCTTATCCTGATCCATCCTCCCATCCATCTGTAATTCACTAAGCATCTTCCCGTTGAGATCACTTGTAACTGGGTTAGACGCTGTGCTTATCACCTCACTGGGGTAAACTGATATAGCTCTATTGCCTGCAGTGGAAGTGTGTTGGTTTATAGTATCAGAGGAGCTGGCCCACTCTTACCAATGGAAAGAAGTGAGTTGGATCTACCACACCTTCACCATTGACATCTCAAATGAACTCACACGTAAAAATGATAAAAGACAAAAACACCTTATTGCCTATTGGCAAACACTTCTCACAAAATGATCGCTGCATATCTGATCTCTCAGTCCTCAAAGAAAACTGGAATAACACCTTAAAAAGACAAGCCTGGGAGCTTCCATTCATAACTTTGCTAGACACCAAAAATCATGAACTCTGAAGAGACCCTGATTTTATGCCTCATTACAACAATCAGTAACCCACTAATGCTCCTTTATCCTATGGCTGCAATGTTAATTGCCCCCTTCATTTTTAATGGTTTCTTGCAACTTGCATTAATTCCTTAGCTTAATTACCTGCTCCAGCTTGTATTTAGCTGTAATGCTCTGATGACCCTTTCCAAAGCTGAAGAAGAGCTCTGTGGAGCTTGAAATCTTGTCTCTTTCACCAACAGAAGTTAGTCCAATAAAAGATATTACCTCACCCACTTTGTCCTTCCAATAGTGAAGCAGATGTGAACCCAAGTTGAAAAGTGTGGATCCACTATTGAACTACCCCCAAATTCTGGAGATTTTCTGATTGAGGGTTTTGCTCATCCCTAATTTGAAGTGCAACCTTTACATGCTGGAAATGTAGGTAATTTGAATCTGATTTTGACCCTGATCCAAAGCCAATGAAGTTCAATGGGAATCTTTTCTTTTGCTTCAGAGGTGCTTTAGATCAGACTTTTAATATATCATTTATTGAATGCCCAAGGTGAATGGAATGTCATGGGAAAAGGCCCTGTATGCTGTAATGAGAGCCAGGTGGAGGTGGTTTCAGAGCCACGATATTTAATGAAATAAAAGAGTTGTAACAGTTGCCTGCTGACCATAAGATGTAGAGGTAGCCATATAATTACTGTACTTTCTGCAAAGGGCATTGTTTCCTAGCATTACCGATCACCCTCACTCAGCACAGCACACTTTGAAAGGCTGGCTCACAAATCCTAGAAGCTAGTTTCTAAAACCGTCTCTGGATACCCTGATGTGATTTCAGAGTGCTGTCCTGCCAGCTCAAATCAGTGAACCATGCATGCTTTGAGCCCTCCAAGTCCAGTCATTCTCCAGGAGCCAGACTAGAGATTTAGGTCTTCCCCTTGGTACTGGGGCCTGGAGCAGGGAAACTCCATGAACCCCAAACCTCAGCAATCCTTCCATCCACCAGGTGGTCTCTGCTGTAACAGCATTCTCTCTAGTTCTGCTCTCTGGCCAGTATAGCTGTTCACTAGTGGATCTGTAAGCCCGGCTCCTACTGCAGTCCACACCGATTCCAGTGCCTTTTTCAGAGGCATTCTGTTGAACACCGTCTGCAAAGGCTCCCAGCTTTGTTACCCCCATACATTTATAGCAGAAATGCATTGGATTTGCTGCAGGCAGTGCCCTCTACAGCTGCAGAGAAGGTGGCAGTATTTCTCCTTACAGATCTGGTAGCCAAGCAAAATGTCCATTAGCCACCTTATGGTCCGGAGACCATGTGCTGTTTTTGGATCCACTGCAAATCTCAACTGTGTTCTATGCTGTGCCGCACACATCACTCCCACAAATGTGTGTGGAAGTTTCAGACATGGACTGAGTTCAAATCAAGCAACAGAGATCCATAGTGTGGATCCAAGGGAAGAGCTTTGCCCATAGAATTTAGCCTTCAATTACCTCATCCTTCCTTTGTACATGCATAGGTGTTAATGTTAGCTGCATCCTAGTCCATCATCTGTTTCCAGAAACCAGCAGTAGGAGTTACATCTATTTAAAGCCTACCTGTGTTCTTTTCATCACCAGGAGTTGCAACAACTTTTTGTGCTTGGCTTTGAAACCAGAAATCAAATCAACAGTTTTATAGCGTGTGACTTTTTCTTTCTTTCTTTCTTTCTTTCTTTCTTTCTTTCTTTCTTTCTTCTGACAGTGTAACAAGGAATATTGTTTATGAAAATCTTTATTAACTAATAATGCCTGCAAAATTACATTAAAGTCAAACCTATTCAAATATATCTTCAGAAACTCAGGAACACAGGAGCCAGACCCAGAATGTTATGATTTTAAGAGACTGATATTATTCCAGATGTTATTTCCAGGTTGATATAAAACCAGGACAAATAGAGAAACACATTTAATCTCTACTTAAGAAAAATGTATTTTATCTTTCTCTTTATCTTGCTGTTGAACCTTATTTGGTCATTACTACAAAAGCATATAACTTAACATGTTTTCAGGCTACTTCCCTTTCCCAAATTAACTTTCTATTTGTGCAGCTGCATGAACGTCACCCAAAGCAGCTGGAATAACAGATAGCAAGGCAGATACTAAAAAAGAAAAAGGCGACAACCCAAATGTAAACGCTCAGATGCTATGGTGATGGGAGGGAGCTAAGAGGCTAAGATAGATAGGAGAGGAGAGAAAAATACTACAGCATTCCAGAGTAATGGCCCAAACCAGGTTATTGTAAACAAATTTAAACGAATGTTTAAAGTCAGTGTTGCAGAAGGCCACATGCTAATGTCTGTGCATAGCCCCATCCACATGGGCATAAGAGTCTGACTGTGCAGCTCAGATTGTAGGGTCAGGACCACAGAGTGAGGCATTTATAGTAAGGATATGGAGGTAGATATTAATATAGTTGCTTTTATTAGAGGAGTGCCTGTCCCATTGTATATACACAGAATGAATGACAGTCGCTGCCCCCATGCGCTTACAGTCCAGATAGACAAGGCAGCCAAAGGTTGGGAGGGTCGACAGAGCAACAGCGAGCTCAAGTGACGTGCCCAAAGCTGCCCAGAACTTTGAGACCCTTGAACCAAGGCATTTTCCATGCTGTGGGCTTGTGGAGTGGGACCCATAGTCAGCTGTCTCTTAAGATGAGACTTCCTAGGTTTCTAGGGGTGAGACTGAGTGTTTTGCTGTTCTGGTGCAGTGCTGGCTGGTTTAATGCCAAAACACCTAAAAGAAAAAGGTGAAGGAGCAGGAATGCTACAAACAAAGAAATTTACTGCCTTGTGCCTGAAAGCAATGCAGACTAGAAAAACAATAAAACGCTAGAGTGAACTACCAGCTCCATTTCTGCTGACCTGACTAAATTTCCAATCTAATAATGTATCCACACTATTTCACTTGTCTCTTCTTATGCTCAGCTGTGACTGTTGCCTGAAGCATTGTGGCGGCAGAAAGGGAAATAAAACAGAGAGGAGTAGTTAAAAGAAAAATCCTTTAACTCAAGGCTTGTTATCTAGATTTATAAACTATGCCAATCTAACTACTGTCTCCCTGCCAGACATGCAGGTGGATTTGGCTCCTCTTATACTCAAAGCCATGTTGCTGATGTTCTTGTGAGCTTTTCCTGGTGTAATGAAAAGCAGTCTTGTGTTTGATACACTGATGAGGGACTGAGGCAATATGGGCTAAATTCCTATCTCTGGCAGAGACACTCTAGACTTGAACAACTTGCTTATTAACTATTATTATTTATTACCATAGCACCTAGAAGCCCTAGTAATGGACCAGGACCCCAGCATGCTAGGTGCTGTACAAACATTTAATTTCTGTGCCTCTGTCCACCATCTACAAAAGGGGAATGATAATATTCCCTTTCTCATATCGTTTGTTTGTCTTTTCTATTTACATTTCATGCTCTTCAGGGCAGGGGCTGTTGCTTACTATGTATATCTATTATGCCTAGTACAAAGGGGCCCTGAATTCAATTGGATGCCTCTAGACAGCACAGACTCATAGACTCCTAGGTGTTTCTGCAGTATAAATCCAAGGGTGCATCTAGACTAGTAAATTAAGTCGATTTAAGTAGGCTTAAGTAGACTTAATTTACTCTGCATCCACACTGGAGTTTCCTTAAGTCGACTTAAGCTGCTGCTTAAGTCGACTTAAGGAAATTTAAAGTCAACTTTATAAAACTTACTATAAAGTTGACTTTAATGCTTAAGTCACCTTAAGCAGTGTGGACGCCCTAAGTCAACTTAGTCGACTTAGGGCAAGGGGGGAAGGGGATCCTCCTAGCTGGGATCTGAGCGGTCCTGGCCGAAGGGAGCCCCACACTCCCTCCTAGCTGGGACCAAGCGGTCCCGGCAAGAAGGGACCACGGGGGTTCCTTCTCTCCAGGACCCCCGCGGGTCTCGGCAAGAAGGGAGCGCGGGCTCCTTTCTGCCAGGACCCAAGAGGTCCGGGCCAGAACTGGTCCTTCTGTGGGCTGTGCTTTGCCCTGAATGGGACAGCTGCCTGTCAAAGAGGAGTTTAACTACACACCTATCTGGAGGGGGGAAATAGGATTTGATTTCATATTCAGATCAAAGACGCATAGACTTTAAGGCCAGAAGGGACCAACATAATCGTCCCGTCTCACCTCTCTGGCCACAGAACCTCACCTACCCACTCCTGTAATAGGCCCTTACCCTCTAGCTCAGTTATTGGAGTCCTTAAATCTTGATTTAAAGATGTCAAGTTACAGAGAATTCACAGTTTGCTTTAGTTCGAACCAGCAAGTGACTCATGCTACACACAGCAAAGGAAGGCTAAAAAAACCTCAAGGTCTCTCCCAATCTGACTGAGGGAAAATTCTTTCCCAGGCCCAGATATGGTGATTGGCTAGAGTCTAAGCAAGACCCTGAGCACGTCCATCATAATCCAGAAAATAAATAACCAGAGTGAACATGGTAGGACTGTACTGCCTTATAGTGTTGCTTTTACTTGTGGGAGGCACTCAGATATTAGGGTGATGGATAGCGATGTAGATCAATAGATCTTTATCCAAACGATTTACCAGGTGAAATGACTGAGAATCAGGAAACAATGCAATGAATCCTGTCATTATTTATTTATTTATATTGTGATAGTGCCCAGTCATGTACCACGACCCACTGTGCTACATGCTTGTATGTTGCTACCCCCCCCCCCCCCATTCCATTGGAGAAAGTCATGCCTTCCAGAACTATAGGATTAAACAACTGTCGGCTTTGTTTATGATCCCGCTGGGGCAAGCAAGGCGTCAGGGCTTCTGTGTGGGTTATCAGATCGTTAAATCTGAAAGCCGTGTTTATTTTAACATTTTGCTATTTGAACTAAGCAGCCTTTTGCCCCCTTGTCAGCCTTTCCTGTTTGCTCAGAGCTCTGCTAAAGCATTCTCCAGCTCTCTTGTGAAATAGAATGGTAATTTTCCTCAGACTTCTCCCGGGATAGTGCCTTCCCTAGGAGATGTTGACTTCTCCATCTTCTGTGTAGCAGCAAAAGAGCCAAAGTCCATTCTGGGATGAAAACTCCAATCTGGCTTTTCCATGTCACAGCCAGGGTGAAAGAAATGTCTCTTCTGCAGTGAGACACCCAAAGAACTCCCTCAGCCTGTTAATTCACTTTGGATAAGGAGAAGGACTCAGATATATTTCTGTCCTCTATGAAGGCTGGACGCACAGAATTATCCACGATATGATACCATTGAGTGTGGTACCAGGAAGTAAGTACCACAATGTGGTACCAGCCAGCACACAATTAATTAATTGTCCATTTCACCCAGTGATTATCTGGTGTAAATGGAGGCAGCAAATTAAGCATCTGTTTATACCAGCTATGGAGATGGCCAAATATTTATCCTTTTGTTAAGGGGTATAAGGATTGAACTTTAAAGTTAGGAGCACAGGGCACATAAGGGAATGTGGAATAGGTCTTTAATAGAACTTGAACTAAGTCCTTCTGATAACAAAGCAGTTCCAGTATCTGAGCTGAAAAAAAGGCTCCAGCAGCCATCGTAGGAGCAACCCACTACATATGTCTTCTCAGATGCTAGACCACTAGAGAGTCAATTGCAAAAGGAAGTGTAAAAATGCATGCATGTTGGCAGAATGATACTCACAAATATGAATTGCAGTCTTTTTTTAAAAAAAAAATTCCTGGAATGTTGTCCCTTCCAAGTCAGTTTTATAAAGGTATGAGACACCTATGCTTTTCAGTGACTTCTACTGCATTTCTGGGAGTGGGGTCAAACCCTGCACAGAATCTATTATAAAGCTGGTCATTAGTATAGATCTCATTAGGAAGTTTTCATCTAACTTGTTTTGTTTAAAAGTGCTTTGATTAATCAAAATTGAAACTTTCCAAGGTGAAGTATGGGTTTTCATGGGTGTCTCACCTTGAAAAAATGTTGGGGAAAAAAAAGTTTTGAGATGGTCAAAAAGAGAAACAATATGTTCTGCTTTTCTGATTCAAAATGACTCCTTTTGAAATGCAATCTAATCTGATTTTTAAAAGTTTTAAAAGTGAAAAATGGTCAAAACTGAAATGAAACTTTTCAAAATGATCAAAAAAAATGTTATGATTAACCCAAATCAATATGTTTTGGTTTTCAAGTCACAAAATTTTGGGGGGGTTGTGGTTTGGAAAATTTTTTGGAATCATGAACATTTTCACTGGCTAGTAAAACCATTTCCCAACTGAGCTGTAATCTATTATCTAGTATGGTATATTAGGAGTGCTCGGGTGTGTCACTGTTCTCCGATTTTATACCACTGTACCTCACAGACATCTAAACCAGGAGTCCTTCCTGGTTTAGATGGGAGTAACTGAGATCAAAAAGAGGTTGGAATTTTACTGTTCCAAGACCATAGAATAACTCATTGGCCATGAGAATTAATTTAATTCTGCTTTGAAACAGAGAAATCGACATACTTAGCTCTGTTGTTAAGTGTAGCACATCTGCTCTGCGTAGCTGATCTTCAGTGGCGATGAGTACCTGCAACCATCCTCTGATATCAAGCCATAAATATCCCCAATATTTTCTGTAAGTGGTTGAAATTTTCTATTCCCCATCCACTAACTATCATTCAGCATTGTGGACTGGGAGGCTGCTCCCCATCCACCTAGAGATGGATGAATTTTATCAATGCTCTATAAATCCACAGTGCAATAGAAATACAGAACATTATTAATAATAGAGTCTGTTTCTTAAAATAATCTCCTCTGGGGTTAAATTTGCATTTTAATTGCATTTTTAAAGCCTAGTTGTGGTCACATTGGTCAAACACCCATGCACACCCTTCCATTGAAGTCAGCTGAATAACACCAGAGATTAATCTGATCTATCTTATTGGGATTCTCTCTGAATAAAGAGCGCCAAATCATGAGAAATAAGATCTAGAAATATGAAGTGACTCTGGCAAAAGGAAAAGTCTCAACTTTTGAAAAGTTCCAGAGGGGTGGCCGTGTTAGTCTGTATACAGCAAAAACAGCAAAGGTCCTGTGGCACCTTAAAGACTAACAAATTTATTCTTACTTTTGTGCAACCCGAAGTGGGCTGCAGCCCATGAAAGCTTATGCCCGAAGAAATTTGCTAGTCTTTAAGGTGCTACAGGACTCTCGTAACTTTTAAAAACAAACTCAACATTCATAAATTTTAATGCCTGCGTGAATAGAATATCAGTGTGAGTAGGAGAGCTAGCTGCAAGTCGCTCTCTTTTTTGTACGTAAATAGAAACACCCTTTAGACAGGGAACAGCAGATTACGCACTCATATTCAGGTGGGTAAATGACATCACTGTTTTGTCATTTTCCTTCCACCTCCTGCCATACTCATGGGGATAGGGACAGTTTCTGCTGACTTAGCTCCTTTTCATATATTTTTTGCAAAGCCAAAAGCAATTATTGTTTTGTTTACACAGCTGAAGCTCACACAGCGTATTTTGCCTTCATTCAGGAGGCATCAGTCTACATGGAGAACATGGGTAGAGTGCTGTGTCAACAACTGAAAGCCCATGCTATCTTAAATTTGCTAGGATTCTTTGCTTTTTTTTCTGTGTGATTTCAGCAAATATATGGCAATGCCCCTTATTGCTTTACATAGGCAAAGCATAGGGCAAATATTAACTAATTAATTTCCATTTGAGATAACTAAGGGGTATGCTTATTCTTTAATCACAAGGTGTGATGGCAGCTCAAGCAGACATACCCCAGCTAGCAATGAGATCAGCTCCTAGGTTGCATCTACACTGGTGCCTTAGGTCTACTTAAGGACGCTTAAGTTGCTTCGACACTGGGCGCTTGTTAAGTCGACTTAAGCGCTTCCTTAAATCAACTTAATAACACCACCTCTGAAGGTCGACTTAAGGCTTAAGTCGACCTTATTAAGTTGACTTAAAGCCAGTGAGACAAAATGCTTATTAACACTGGGATTTTCAAAGAAGCCTGCCTGAAGATGTTAGCTGCCTTTCAGGCTCATTTGAAAATCCCAGCATTAAGAAGTGCATTACTGAACACAGATGGACTTAAGCACATCCCTAAAGTTAAGCTCATGCTCCAGTACTTTGCTGAATGGAAACCCAAGAAAGTGGCATGATAGCTATTTGACAGGTGAGGCTGGGTCTTTATGCTTGGTGCAGCTCGGAAAACAGGCGCAAGGTGATACTAGCGTGCTCCAAGTGATCTGGCCCACCCAAAGGTGAAGTTGAGTTGCCCAAGAGCACACAATGTCTATGTCTTCACTTGTAAAATTAAGTCGACTCTGTTAAGTCGATTTATTAACAGAGTGGCTACACTTTAAGTCGACTTAAGTTGACCTTGTTAAGTCGACCTAACAGTAGACATAGCCGTCCACACTGGCTTTTATTAAGTCAATTTAATTAGGTCATCTTAGCGCTATTCCCCGTCCACCCTGGCCTTAAGTTGACTTAAGAAGTTGACTTAAGGCTTAAGTCGACCTTCAGAGGTAGTGTTATTAAGTCGACTTAAGCTGTTATTAAGTCAGCTGAAGGAAGCGCTTAAGTTGACTTAATAAAAGCCCAGTGTGGACGCGGTGTTGTGTAGGTTGACTTAAGCGTCCTTAAGTCGACCTTATTTGCCAGTGTAGACACACCCAATGAGTTCGTGGTGGTGCTAAGGTTAGAGGTCAGGAGTTCAGTGCTAACTCTCTCAGCTCCACACCAAGCCAACACTGCCTCTCTTACCACACTGGCAGTCATGCAGCATGATGAAGAGAAATGGCGGTAAATGTGGCATTCAGAGCCACAGGGACTTCAGTGGTTAGCACTGACTGAGCCACAGTCATGCTGCTCCAGAATGCTTCAGCAAGCAACAATGTAAGCAGCTCATGTGATCTGCCCAGTGTGCTCTCGTCGGTGCTGAAACAGGATTCCAGTTATGCAACAAAAATACATTGCCACCCTGCCTCAATCTGATTTCCATTCTTCCCACCATCACTAAGATGATATGTGGATTCAATGGCAGCCTGAGAGTTAGCGTCTGATCTCCTTTATGCCATTGCAAATCCAGAGTAAGACCACAGAAGTCACTGGAGTTACTTCATATTTACATGGGGGTGACTGGTTGGAAACAGGCATGAAAGTTTTCCCCCCCCATCCCCCTGCCAAAAGAAAAAATCATGACTCAAAAGAAGTGAAATGTAGTACTTTGGCATTACTATCCAGAGCAAATCCTGCACTGAAAGACGCGTAGGCTCAGATGCTGACCTATCTGTCCCAAATGAAGTTAATATAATTCCTAGGCCAGTGCAGAAAGCCTTTGAAAGTCCTATCTGCTGTATCCTAATTTGCTGCTGCTGCTGCTATTATGATTCCTGATCCTTCTATAGCAATTTTCATTCAGAGTCTGAAGCACCTTCCAGACTGCTAAGTCAGTCTCCACGTCCTTCTGAGGTAGGCAAGGGCAAGATGCCAACATTGTGTCCTTCCTTATGGAATGGCAGCCATCAGAGAAGCATGCACCATCTGTGCAACAGCATAGGGCAGTAATTTAGGACACAAAAGGAAGAAGGCCATGCCTAATTGATACTTCAGGGAGACTTTAACAAGGCCAGATATAAGGACCGTGTTGGAAGTTTCCTAGCATGGTGGGGTTAACTTCTCTACAATTCTGAAAAGATCTGTGGATTTTTAAGAACCATGTTACACTAAATTTTTTCTTATAGTCACTCACAATACCAGTAAGCGGACATAAGTCCAAAGGAGTCAACTGATGTCACGTTGTCTGTGAATTTAGCCTCTTAATGAGTGGTCTGGAGCAAGAGGAGCTGCTCAACTCACATGGAAGACTCAGATGCAAATAAATGTTCAAAATTCAAACTCTCAGCTGGGGGGAAAAAACAGGATGAAATTTGCATGAAAATGTTCATCCATTTTTCAGCCAGCTATAATTGCAAGAGTGGTCAGGTTACAATTATCACTTGGACACACCACATGGGACCCAAGGGGAAGCAAGAACCTTCCCTGGGTCTCTGTGCAACCTCCCCAGACCTTTGGATCAAGCATCTGCTAGAGGTCTAGTGTTCCCTGGGCCAGAGGAAGCGAGCGGAGAGTGGTTAGAACCATGAGTCTGCCAAACCAAGGCAGCAGATAGCATGGAGGAGAAAGTAATTTCTGGTTGGTCTAGGCTAGCAGTCAATTTACTTCGCTTACTCCTAAAGCATGGCGGAATGAGGGAGGGAATCATGCTTCTCTGAGGTTTGAGTTATTCACTGGAGCACCTTTGTAGAGCAACCATCTAGTGCTGAGCTGGCAAAAAAACACAAGGGCTTTTTGGACCCAACTTCTGGGTCTGGACCTGACCCCACTGATCGAAAAGAATATCTGATACCAGCAGTGTCCTGATCCAGAGTGAGATTTGAGTTCCAGTCCGATCCACATAACCTCACCAGAGTTAGTAAAACTTACAGCAAAATTATCATGACCTGTTGTTTTCTGGTCTGGTTTCTCATTTTTTTCAAATACATACTTCAACATAAAGAAAGAAAATAAATAAAAACTGTGCAAGTGATAGTCTGAAGCTGCTAAAGTTACATTGCAGGAGACATGGAACCAGCACAAGGAAAACATTCTTGCAGAGGTTTTTTTTCTTTCTTGAATAAAATTGGTTAATCTTGGTTCAGACTTTCACTCACTCAGCAGGCCTGCCCCACAGTATTTACTTTAAAATTGCAGCAAAGTGCATTAAAATAAGGTTAAAGATGAGACACCAACCCACAGAGAGAATATAAAACCAAGGATCCTATGAGTTAAGACAGGCATACTTGGCACCCTCAATCAGATGCTTTTGTTACTTTATCCCATGGTGCCCCCTTGTCGGCCAGTGTCACATATGCAGGGAAGCTCTTTGCAAAACAGAGTGCCATAATTCAGAATAATGTCCCAGGTTTACTTGTATCCTGGGCAGTTCTCATAAATATCAGGGCTGGTTCTCCATTGCCCTAAACGTCACGCTCTCATTTGCCCCTGTTCAAAGTGAGTGGGAAATTATCAGAATAGCAGCATCTCACACCCGAGTGACATGGATGTAAAGGGTATAGCTACGTTTCAAACTGGAGGCATAAATTCCAGCATCAGGAGGCATCCCCACGCTAGTTCTGAGTTATTACAGAGAATTGTTTCTTGGGTAACTGGCTGTTGAGACTTGCTCACGTACTCAGGGTTTAACTGATCGCCATATTTGGGGTCGGGAAGGAATTTTCCCCCAGGGCTGATTGGCCTGGGCTCTGGGGGTTTTTCGCCTTCCTCTGTAGCACAGAGCATGGTTCACTACTGGTGAATTCTCTGTATCTTAAAGTCCTTAAATCTTGATTTAAGGAGGTAAATAACTCAGTCATAGGTTGGGGGCCTATTGCTGGAGTGGGTGGGTGAGGTCTTGAGGCCTGCATTTTGCAGGAAGTCAGACTAGATGATCATACTGGTCCCTTCTGACCTTAAAGTCTATGAGTCTAGCTCTGATCAAGTGAGGGTGCTAAAAGTAGCACGTTCCCCATGGCAGCATGAGCCTGCCCCCCGAGAGTGTGTCTAGTGTCTCCGATGGGGCTGGGCTCAGGGCAGCTAATCCTCTATTTTTAGCATGCAAGCACTCTCAGATCTAGCGTGGGTATATCACCTTGCACTGGAATTGACACCCCTATGGCTACATCTACACTGTGGAGCTAAGGGTGTGATGGCCAGCTTCCATCGACATCATCAAGCTAGCACCACCAAAATAGTAGTGGAGCTGAGATAGCAGGGGCAGGCACAGCACTGTTGATAGTCACCCCAGATACAAATCCCCCTGAACGCCACGGCTACATACTCGGGACAGCCAGTCCATCCCGCCACTGCCCCTGCCCATGTTACAATGGCTACGCTACATTTTTAGTCTACTAGCTCAATGAGCACGAGCACGCGCATGTATAGTCAAGCCAGGGATTGTCCCGCTAGCTCATAGCGTCAGTGTAGCCTCAAGGACAACGCATGAGGCAGAGCAGTGGGGAAAGAGGGCTCTCAGCATACTTAGCCATGCAAATCTAAAGAGGGTAGCATTTGAGACCTGGCATGGTAGTGGGAACTGATTTAAAACGCTCACTGTGTATTGATGGCTCAGTCCACAGACCCATCGTTCAAGCAGAGCAAAGAGTTGATGACAAGAGGAAGTTAGGGATTCTGCCAAAGGGCATGGCCAGAACCTATCAGGCTCCACCCAGGTCTAGCCAGCAGATGGCTCCTGGGGATGCACTGCAGCCATGATGTGGATTAGAGCAACCCTGAATGGGGAACTATATATGTGCATAACGGTGTTTCTGCAACCCCAACCTCTGTTTACCCCAAACAGGCCATCCTCAGCTGCAGGTTATCCTGCCTATTTTATAATCTCAGACCAGAAGCCACTTTCCTCTACTGCACATCTAAGGTTCAGAAAGGGCTTTCTTAATATCCACGAAGAATGACCTCATTGGCAGAGCATTTGAACAGAAGTTGTCTGAAACTCTTTTCACATCATCCTGGGACATTCTCCACAAAAGCTCATGCGATAAGTAAATTTGTTAGTCTTTAAACATGCCACAGGACTCCATGTTTATTTTCACCTCAGTCTCTCCCTTCAGCCTCCACCTGTCACCAAATCCTATTTCGGAGCTTTTCCGCCTTGCCACCAGAGCAGGAGGAGAGAGAAGATGTAACATTTTTATTTCTGATTTATTGTTTATACATGTTTCTCCAGCTATTCGCTAGCAGACATCAAATTCAGAGTTAGACATACCCAGAAGCTGAAATAAAGACACACTGGCTGAATGCCTATGCAATGAATCAAACAATGACCACTCAATTAAAAGATCCAGCCTGATTTCCTAAGGTGCTAAGCACCTGCTCCTCCCATTGGACCAGGCTATGGGAACCTGGCGCCATGTGGGGTTGTATACCCAAGCCCCATTTTCATTTGGTAGTATTCACAGCCTCTGCACCTCATGTAAATGACTGCAAAAGGCACAGGGTTATCATTAGTAATAATTATACTATACTCTTAATAATAAACTAATAATAAATTATATATTATTACTTTCCTATTAACACAATAGCTAATATAATATAAATTAATATATATTATATTTTATATATCTATATAATCCCACTTCTACAGATTTAGCGACTCATTTTCTCTCTCTAACCTCAGGGTTTTTTTTATAATTTCTCATCTACAGACTACATATCTGTAAAATTTCTCGCCGCTATACTGTTTAACGTCCACCCCTGGGGTGTTATTCATCGAGGGTTGCGAGCAGACAAAGGTTCTTTTGGGAGTAGGGATAATAGCCCTACCTTTGTCTGGTGACTGATTGGTGGCCCCTGATGTTGCACAAGAGGTCAGGAGATATACACAATAGAGGATTGAACCGAGCCAACAGATAACCCAGCCAAACATTAAGGGAACTGAGTATTGTTCCCAGGAGGGAAGAAATGAGAATGAGAGGGGAGCAAAGGAAGTTAGTAGTGACAGAAAAAGCACCAGCGGAATCAGAAGGGTTATGAATAAAAGGGATTTATTTTTGATTACCATGATTACAAGTTTGAGGCTTTCGTTTCCTGTTAAAAAACCTTCGAAAAGTGACAGACAATAGTGATAGACAATAGTGACGCAGTTTCAAAAGCAGAAAGTCTGTGTGTGCCTATACCTTTCTATTCATATGTTGCAGCAGATCTTAAAGGCAAAGATTATAACTGGGACTTAAAGGCCCAGGTTAAATGCTAAAGCTATTCTTATTATACTGCGCTTAACTCTCCTCCCACTTATAAAAGGAGACACAGCCTAACCAACCTGTCCTCCCAGGTTCTAAGGGTGCTAACTGCTTGGTCCCTAGCCTTATCCCTAGCTAACCTGTCCTCCCAGGTTCTAAGGGTTCTAAACTACTTTGGTCCTTGCCCCAGGACTCAGGGGTGCTAAAGTCTTCCCGTTACTGTTTCACTGTAGCTACCATGAACCAGCCTTCACCGAGGTCTGTGTGTGTGTGTGCTTGTAACTAGTTACTCACCAAGCTCTCAGCCAACGTGTCAGTACTGTCACACCTAGGATCGGGGTCCGACCGTTCTTCATCCGTTCTTCTTGCCAGTCCCGTCACCTGTCCGGATCAGGGGAGCTGACTCTTCTACCCTGGCAACAGTAGTCCCCACTGGCTCTTGAGACTACTGCGCCTGGCTTGAGCGACCCGCACTTGCTTTCGACCCAAGGGCAAGCCCAGGGATCGGGGCGTCTTGAGATCGCTCTGCCGCTAGCTAGCTGAAGTTACGGGGGTTCGGGGCTCTTCTTTTATAGGGATTAGGTCCCCCATGCCCCCACCCTTGTTTTCACACCTTTTGCAAACGAGCTCCTTGCAACTTAGTTTGCAGGACTTTTGCAGATCTTTGCAGACTATTGTGACGTCCGAGTTCTTGGCATAGGTCCAAGAGAGTTTGTTGCTGGGCAGAAAAGACCTTTGAAGGTTGGTTCAGATTGGGACCTATGTTGACTAATAGCTAAGCTTACTTTATGCCTAAAGCTATTGCAAATACCCCCATTTAACCCCATTTTCTACAAAAATGTGCACAATCAGAGTATTGCACCCCCGCTCACCTCCCCCATGGCACCAAGAGGGTTCAGAGCTCCTGATGAAGTTGCCCCAAATCACACTAAATCCTTGTGCATTGGAACTACCCCCGTGGAATCGTAAGATTAGAAGGGACCGCAAGGGTCATCTAGTCTAAGCCCCTGCCAAGATGCGGATGTGTTGTGTCTAAGCCCTCCAAGACAGATGGCTATCCACCTTCCTTCTGAAAACCTCCTGGTACAACCTCCCAAGGCATACTAATAATTTACCCATCTTCCTGGGGCCATTCTTCTGTTTGGCATCTTGTCACCAACATTAAAATGTACTTTTAAAGGGGAAAGAGAAAAAATCAAAACACCCTATGGCCCCCTCATGTCTCAAACCTCCCTCCTCCCCACGCACTAACTCCCAAAGTAAAAAACAAACTACAGGCTCAGAAACCCTCCAGTGTCTCTTTGTCTGAGTTCATATTTGGAAGACTAAGCCTGTAATACAATAACTTGGATTGTGACAGTAGAGAATTTATTGTGGGATCTTTCACAGGTGGAAATTATTAGAAAAAGCTGAACAGTTTAGAGGGCAAAGGTTCTGTTTAAATGCATAACAAACTGTAACTTAGCACCAGTTTTATAGAAGAATTAAAAAAGCAGTTTTTGGCTTCACATGAGCACCAAGTTCTGGAGATATTCTAGTTAACAGAGTGTCTCTTTCAGGAAGGATACAGTACAAGCAACTAGCTGAGTTAAATAAAACTCTCTCTCTTGTCCAGTTGGTAAATGGTGAGAAGCAGGACATGAGTGAAGAATATTTTATATTAATGCAAGAGGCAAAATTCAGATTTCAAGCGTGTGTGGGTTTGGCTCTGGAGTTTTATATCAGCCAAAGGTGGTGGGGAGGGCATTGGTAAAATCTCACCCAAAACTCTGAGAGAAAGGGGAGGCACGAACCATTGTTGCCAGCTCTTGAGATTTTATGATGAGTCTTGTGATATGTGGTGTTTTCCTTAAAGTCCTAGCTGATGGAGTCAGGTGATGGTATGAGAATTTCAGCTTTTCATTTTGAAAAAATTTGGTTTCTAATGCTCCTGGTTGTGGATATGAAAACGTGACCCCCAATGTATTCTGAAAGCTTGGAAAGCAGAAGGCAAATAAAAACAACTACAAATATATCCTGCTTGTGATTTTGAAGCTATCTCCTGGTTTTGGGAGGCTTGACTCACGCCGGAGTCTGGCCATATTGTTGAATCCGTGATTTAGTTTCTCAGCCTGTTTCTTCTCCTGCGCCTGTCTCCATGGGGGTCAGTGTACTTTGGGAAGCACTTGTATTCTTCAGCAGTCAGTAGGTTCCATTGTCACCCATAGCAGATCTGTAGGGAGAATGTGTTCCAAAGACAAAATCTAGACAGGAGAATTTTGCTAGCTCTCCTAAAAAGAGAGAGATTCCACACAATCTATTACATCACACGATGGCACAGATTGTAAATTAAAGTCTGATCTCACACGCTTGCTATCTGCTGCCTCAAGCAGCTGTACGTACAAACATGGTGGGAGATGGATACATTTTTAGCAAGATCTGACAAATTGAATTTGGCTTTTACGCTCACAGCTGTCTACCCTCTGGATTACATTGTAGGGGAATTCTTACTTGAGTTATTGGTCTACTGCTGAATAGTTCTGCTGATTATTTCCCACCCTTTGGTTGTATTACTTATGTCCTTAATGGCTCATCAGGTTACTCCCTGGGCCCATTGCAGCTGGCAGATTCCTTAACATTAAGGAGACAATGGTTTTAGACAGCCTGTCTTGGGCGTTCCCACAAAATCACACAAGTTAAAGTATAGATATAACACCATGTTCCTAACTTCTAATCCAAAGACAATGCCTAGACATAAACTATATAATCATTCCCAGCAAATTACTACCTTTCTATTGATACCAAACATGACATAGTTCCTATGGATTATAGCATATATGAGATATTAATAGAAAATAATATCATAAATGCTTCCCTAAATCCAGACAGCATCACACAGGGCTATGCCCTCCCCTTGGGGGGGAATGCCAGGCTCCCCCTGTACTCCCCGCGGCAGAGAGGGCATTGGTGTAGTCCTGGGGTAGCCCTAAGTTGACTTAGGGCTACCCCACATCTACACTGGCTTAATTCGACTTTAAAAAGTCGAATTAAGCCTTAAATCTACTTAAATCTAGGTTTAATAAAGTCGACTTAATTTTCATTAAGTCGACTTTATTTTCCTTAAGTCGACTTAAGCAAGCTGCTTAAGTTGACTTAAGGAAACTGTAGTGTAGATGCAGGGTAAATTAAGTCGACTTAAGCAAGCTTAAGTCGACTTAATTCACAAGTGTAGACACAGCGTGAGAGCCTAGAATAGTGACCATAGACACATCTGGACAGTTGGAATGCTCTATTGTTAGCAGAGAATTCCCATTAGTGGACTAACCTGATCATAAGGCTAACTGTCCCAAGAGCCTGCCGGCTAGCAGATATGCCTTGAGATATGCTTATCTTGATACAGCCATCATCATCTTGATATATCCAGGTTGGTTGTCCCAAACTCACTGGCCATGGGGTGGATGCATTGGGAAGGAACAGTTCATCCTTCTCCAATATGAAGTCGTAGTAACTCCTTTATCATATTGGCTTTCGAGCCACCAGTGCCTTAGCCCTGGTTGACATTCATGTCCCTTCACAGGGTCTACATGCTACGACTGCTGGCTATAGGCACATGCTGGCTGCAGTAGAATCAGTGAGTAGTGGCTGCAAGGGTGGCTCCGAGTGCATTTTCACAGTAGCGCAGAGCTGGAGGCTTGGGAGCAGAGCTGGTCTATCTGGGATTAATCATCTTGCATTTGCTACTGCATGGTTCACCCAAAGAGTGAAGGCTTTGAGGCTCCTCAGAGCAGCCACATGAGGATCAGGTTGAGAATCTGGCCTATAAAGGGGGCTTGACGCCGACTGTACACCCAGAAAGGAAACGTTAGATTGCTGATTTTGAATAAGAATATCGCTGCAGCTGCCAGTATGTCCCTGGGTGGCTCCATCAGCATCATGCTCATTCACCTTTTTGTTTCTCTTTTAGGGCCGCTGCATCAATTTCACACGAGTGAAGAATGCCGAGGCGCTGCCAAAATACCCACTCAACCACGCCTACCCGCCCTCCTCGCCACCCCCTGCCCCCATCTACAATCCTCCATCTCCTGCTCCGATCTATACCCCACCGCCCCCCAGTTCACCCACACCTCCCACTCCATCCCCATCATCAACACTCCCTCCACTCCCTCCGCCTCCCCAGGCACCAGCCCCCAACCGAGCCCCTCCCCCCTCCAGGCCCCCACCTCGCCCTTCTGTCTAGGGGCTCAGTCTTGTCCCTCTCTCTTCCAGAAGCATTTGGAGGGCTCTTTCAGCAGTACTGTAACCAACCTGTCTTGGGGGAGGGGGCGTTATAGGAGGCTTTTACATTCTGAAATGGGTGACAATAGAACAAACCCATCTATCTATCTATCTATCTATCTATCTATCTATCTATCTATCTATC
>ML685810.1:8414926-8447953 GCA_007922175.1 Pelusios castaneus
ATCTATCTATCTATCTATCTATCTATCTATCTATCTATCTATCTATCTATCTATCTATCTAATCTTCTCACAATGCATCAGTGTCACCAAACCAGCAAGGAGAGACAATCTAGAGTGCTGTAAAAATGAGGTCACTGCACAAATGTAAATCACTCACGTTCGCTTCAAGCGAGGTTTTTGCCCCCTCCAATCCTCTGTGGCTTTCTAAATTGATCCTGAAGAAATTGGAAATTAAAGCTAGCTCTTACAAAAATCAGAGACTGCAGGGCAGTCCTGCACCATGAAGAGCATAGCTGAAAGCTTCTTGCAGAGCATTTGAACGTCACAATTGGCTGCTTTGCAGTGGCTGCATGAGTTCTCTTCTTGTTTCAGTGCTTCAAAATAATATAAAAACCTGATTATTTCTCGCTCACTTGTGAGCAGCCGGATAATAATGATGAGTGTTAAATCACTGAGTTTTAATCTGGAAAAAAAAAAGCAGCCATCCCAATGGACTTTGTTTTGGAAAATGAACGAGGCTATCATCCTTTAGTTCCAAGGAACGTGTTGGATAAGTGTCTGGTGTATGGATTTGAGTATGTTGTTATGTGGAAGTGTGAGTGAATGAGGTTGAAGCACCACTAGAAAAATGCATTACATGTAAAATAAAATAAAAAACACCACAGGAGGGCTCCAACCCCACACCTGAAGAAGAAGAAGGGTTAATGAAAGATCAGTCTTCAAAGTTCTCAGCAGGCAGAAGGGGGCAGGAGACCACTGAACAAAGGAACCTGTGGAAGAGAAGGTTGAAAGAAGTCAGTACACTATGCGTAGGCTAACAGCGCCTGTCTGATCAGTACAACAGTGTAATTCAGTGTAATTTTAAAACAGAACTTTCTGAAACAGCTGAAGTATGATGAACAAGTGGTTGGTTCTATTAATTCTTTTAAAATCTGCAATCCCTTTAGACTCCTTAAATTCTGTAATTGTTACCAGTTTCACGTCATCTCATGGATCCTTCTTTTTGTAAATTGCCTTCTTCTGCACTACCAACGTTTTTGTTTTCCTTTCCTCACTAAGCAGTAGATGCCTTCCATACACTTTGTCAAAAGGACACAGTGCGGCTACATTTTCCTTTTGTCACTTCCATTATCAGATGTGGCCAAGGTAAAGTCATGCACAAATTTGCCCGAGATGGGAGTCAATCTTCCAAGAAATGCACTGGTTGCATTTCTCCATATTTTCTCCTTTTTTTTCTCTAGTGAGACCCTGTCATCATCTACAAGACTGCATATGTACATGTTTTAACCTATAGTAAACTTCCTAAGCACCTGCCTCTGTAACACAGTGTTAGAAATAGACAAGATCATTCAGCATTAAAGTCAAACCTTCGCCACCCTAGTTTACTTTTGCAATCAGCGGTCATGAAATGAATATCTCCCTGAAAATTTTCAAGTCATAAAGAAAAATCATCTTTTTAGCTACAGTTCTATGATTCTCTGAGGTTTTTCATACTCATATAAAGTAGTTGGTTTCAACCAGATAGAGATATGCTTTGCCAAGTAGTTACTCCAGTGCTGATCTAAATGTTACTTTTCTAAGGCAAAAGGCTATACGAGAAAGAGGGAAAGAACAGATCTAAAGACCTAGTCAAGAAATGAACTGAAATATCTTGTGGCCAGGACCTTTATTAATAGTCCCTTTCTATTAGGCTCAGATTCAGCCCAGTTGACACTCACCAACCTCACTCACCCTTTGACCACGTTTTATGTCATATGGAACCAACACTTTCATAGAGAGATCACAATGGCTCTGAGGTCTCACTGTCCAGCCATGTGCAGGCTGGTCTGTGAAAGGGCTGATGGCTCCACCATTACAACTGTTTTGTTTGTAGGCAGCACAGAGCAGACCCCTTCTAAGAACAGACATGAAATGTTTGACGTTTATGCTACTCAAACTATAGTTGGTAGAGGTCATGGTCAGTTCAACAAGACTGTCAGATGGGACTGGATGATTGTCATATGGGACTGGAAATCTTCAAAAGTCCTGACAAAATTTTAGTTGGACTTCCCCTTGGGATGGACGGCATGTAGTTAAATCACTGATGGTGGAAAGTGTAATAACTGGGAATAGTGTAATAATGTCCTGCAGGATTGCTAGATCCTCAACGTCACAAAAAAGTTTGGAAAGAAAATTATTTTTTAACCAAACAATGTTAAGTAACTTTTTTTGTTTTAAGTGTCAACCAGTAAAATCAGAACAACTGCTGAGGAAAAATAAATGAGTTTTCTACTCTAGGATCAAAAGTAGTGTTTGGAGATTTCTGTAAAAAGAATTCTTTACCACAATCGAAGAGGGAAAATCCTCAAGACCTAATTTAAAAAGAATAACAGAATAGCTCCATCAGGCCAGGAAAAAAGTAAGTTTGATGTATCCCTGTACTCTAATCCTTCTCATGAGTAAAAAACAAACTCCAAATTGTTGTTGTATATATTGTTATTGCATGCTTACCATGTGTTAGATGGAAGCATTTCCTGTCCAGTGTGGATAAAAGAACATTTTTCAAGTTGTAGTAAATTATTATAAAGCCAATGATATTTCATGGCATGTTATTGTATCAAGCTGTGCTTGTTGTATTTTTGTTCTTTATGTGTGTATTGCTTTTTATAAATGTACAAATATTTCCTATAGTGACGAGTACCTGCTTTACGTAGCATTAATTGTACCACAGGACTATGGCCTATCTACTCACCTAAATCCATTGAACAGGAATCAGGTACATAGATCCAGGGAAGTGTATGACTATACTACAGAGGGCATGTGCAGAAATACCTAGTGATAAACAAATGACTATTTTTATTAACTAAAAAAAGAATCATTAACTGGTTATTGACCAGTTATTTACTAGATATTGAACATGCAGGTTATTAAGTGGATGTAGAATCAGAGTGACTGTAGGTAATCTAGGTTACTTGTTTTCATTAGACACTAACCATCTAAAATGCATTCAGCAAAATCATAGCAGGTGTTGGCTAGCAGAATGTATGTCCAGTGCTGTATTTAAAATCAACCCATTTATACACAATTATGCAACTTTGGGGCCTGGTCCTAACCCACTGGAGTCAATGAGAGTTCTGCATTTACTTCAAAAGGCCCAGGATCATGGTCACATTTTCTGGGGATGCAGTAGGTGCATGAAAAGGTGCATGGTGCAAACACTGACCTATAGGCATACATGCAGATGCCATTTGTGTGTTCTGAAGTGGCTTTCAGCAGGTGCAGAACATTATGGTGCACTGGTCTTTGCAGACCCATGCTCCTTCAAATGCGTGGTCCTAACTTTCCAAAGAGATGGTCCTAAACTGAAAAGTTCTGAAGTGAACTTTGCAAAAGGGGAGAAGATTTCTGAGAGCTGAGGACTCTTTAATCTGTAGCAACCTGACTGGAACTTGCAGGCAGGAGCACAGGCTGAGGGAAAGAAGCATTTAGAATAGGCATCAGGACGTCAGTCTGTGTATACCTCGCTGGAATGCTAGCTGCAGTTTCAGCATCTTTGTAAATAGTTCTCTTAATAAAGGGCCTCTTTCATTTTACAAGCATGGAATCCTTTTATATACTGTCCAGCATGTGGTACGTGAAAGATAATCTAGAAGACAAAAAGCATAGCAAGATCCAATGGCAGGAAGCTGAAGCTAGACAAATTCAGGTTAGAAATAAGGTGTATATTTTTAACTATGAGGGTAAATTAACCATTGGATCACTTAGGGATATGATGTATTCTCCATCACTCAAAGTCCAATCAAGATGGGACGTCTTTTCTTACTTTAACTCAACCAGAAATGATGGGCTTGACGCAGAAGTCACAATGGCTATGTCTACACTTGTCAAAATACGTCGACTTAGCATGTCTACACTATAAAATTAAGTCGACTTAAAGTGGACCTTGCCAAATTGACTTAGAGCATCCACACTGAACGCCTAAGTCAACTTCTAGGGGCTAGGTGGACCTGGGACTAGTCCATTATGGTGGGGGGCACCCCTTCCAAAGTGCCAGGGGGCTCAGCATTTGCCCCATTGTACCCTTGTACAACGAGGGCTAGGCAGGACAGGGGCAGGATATAGGAGTGGGGTGGACAGGGCTGTGTCCTGCCCTGTGGGTGGACACGCCAGGCTCTGGCTGTGTCAGCCACCCTGGCAGGGAGGTCAGTGGGGGAGCCCTGGGGCCCTTTAAGTCGACTTAAAGTCGATTTAGGGCTAATATGCGTTTACACTGGCTAAGTCAACTTACTAAAGTCAACTTAGCCAGTAAAGTCGACTTTAAAGTAGGTTTAATAAAGTCGACTTAAAATTTTCTTAAGTCGATTTAAGCAGCAGCTTAAGTCGACTTAAGGAAATTGTAGTGTAGATGCATATTAAATTAAGTCAATTTAAGCAGGCTTAAATTGACTTAATTCACAAGTGTAGACACACCATAAATGAAATTCCACTCCCTTTGTTATGCAGGACCTCAGACTAGATGATTGTAAAGGTCCATTTTGGCTTTAACACCTAAAATATATGAAATATCAGGATGTAGAGAACCACAGCTGCGCTCATCTCTAATTTTGTTGTATTGCATGAATGTGAAGAGAGAGATGGAAATAACTGGTTTGGGGGAAGTTGAGAGACTAGAAAGGAGAGACAATGAAGGACCCTTTGCCAAAGCCAGAAGCTGAATGGAAATTAAGACCAAAAGGCCACACACTCACAGCTAGTGTAAAACATCTCCCCATCTAACTTCGGTGGTGCTGTGGTGATTGACAGCCGCTGAGGCTTGGACTTAGAAAACAGTGAACTTGTGTGCCTAAAATTAGGCTTCCATGTTTATAGTTGATAAGTTCCAAAGGCGTGGGCATCTTTATAGACCTGAGTTGAGTTTCCAAGGTACTAAACCCCCATGAACCTCACTAAAATCAAGAGGATCTTGCAGGTGCTGGGCACTTTTGAAAAAGAAA
This sequence comes from Pelusios castaneus, assembly GCA_007922175.1. NCBI lineage: Eukaryota > Metazoa > Chordata > Testudines > Pelomedusidae > Pelusios > Pelusios castaneus. The sequence continues at coordinate 8,419,900 of ML685810.1, forward strand.
CCCAACACTCCGTTTATTGAGATGCTTAAATATGAAGTTAAGCCTAGCAGGAAAAGGTGGCTAGGACTGGAAGATGGACAAATTCAGACTGGCAATCAGCTGTGAATTCTAATGGTGAGATTAATTAATGGGAAGGGCAATTAACCAGTGGAACAATTCACCAAGGGTTGTGGTGGAGTCTCCATCACTGAACATTTTTAAAATTAGGATTGGATGTTCCTCTTAAAATGCTGCTGTAGGAATTATTTTGGAGGAGTTCTCTGGCTTGTGTCTTACAGATAGTCAGACTAGATGATCACATTGGTCCCTTCTGACCTTGGACCTATGGGCTTGTCTACACTTGAAACACTATAGTGGCACTACCCTTACTGTTCTCGCATCAATGTAGATAATCCACCTCCCAGACAGGCAGTAGCTAGGTTGAGGGGAAAATTTTCTGTCGACCCAACTTTCTCTACGTTGGGATTAGGCTGAATGAACTGCATTCCTCAGGGGTGTAGATTTTTCACACTCCTGAGCAATGCAGTTTTGTCAACCTAACTTTTTAGTGTCCACCAGGCTTATGAGACTTTAGGCTACCAGGTTGGACAACGTTGGCCGTAATTTTACATGGCCTTCCACTGACAATTAATGCTATGCAAATGAGGTTGAATTAGTTGGTGTATTATATACAGAGACCTGGTACTCTATGTATCCTCTCTCTATAGAACGTTCCTGTTGTGTACATTACAAGGCTAGTTATTTGTAGGCAAATGTTCATTACAGAACAAAAGAAAGGGAAGAGCTGAATAGCGATACATCCGCTTGCAGTTTCAACAGGAATTATGGTTTCATTTTTGTATCGTTTTTAACCACTTGCACATGCACAGGTATAGCAGTGATGGAATTGGTCTTGATAGTAATGAATAGCTCTGAGTGATTTGCTCTGAATTGGACACTCAGACAATGGACGTATATTGTTCTTTAGTCATGTACATTTTTTATATTCAATGCTCTATATCAATCTGTGGCAACAGCCTGAAAGACATAAGCAGTTGCCTTTGAGAGGAAAATTTCAAAATGCTGAAAAGTTACAAGCTGCTGCTGGCTGTAATTTGAAGTCTTTGTTCAAATTAGCCTTGTGATCTTCCAAATTCTTTCACTAGTCCATGTTGTGTCAAAGCATGTTCTGGCATTTAGATTAGGGGAAGTGGGGGAACAACTAGTTTCTTTGAGAACTCAGGCAGTATTCAAGTCAAGAACACTGCTAAAGGCTGGTGATGATGCAGCAGTGGAAAGGAAACGGGCTTTGTATTTTGATATTGACTTACATTTTGATATCCCAGGACTGGTTGGAAGAAGGCAGTTCAGCCAGGTTTAAGTGATAATGTTCTATTCCATGTGTTTGTTGCATGTGTCATTTGTTAAATTCAGTCATTATTCTTGCTGATCTTGATGTTATTATTAAAGAACTACACTATTTCAGACCTGATTTCATATGTTTTATTTACTAGAGAAAAGCAAACACACTAGGAGAGAACCAGGAGAACATACTCCCTATTAAACTGCCCTTTCATTAGTGCAATATACATGTGGTCCACTATTGTGGGTTTCTAATAGCCAATATTATGTGGAGCAGCTGTCATGTAACCATGCAGGGTATGCGTGCAGATACCAAGCCCACAATATCGAACTGCATTGGCTAATTACCGTTCCTTCCTCTTGGAGTTCATTCTACTCATTTCACCAGCACTAACCCACCTGGATTTGGATGTGAGCAGAATATTTCCTTCCATGGAGAAATGAAGGGTGATTAACGGAAATAGAAACATAAATGACATGACCAATGCCCTTGAGTCAGCAAAGCACTTAAGCATAGGCTTTAATTTAAGGAAGGGCTTGAGTCCTGTCTGCTTCAATAAGTAAGTCTACACTGCAAATGAAGATGGGATTGCCTATCCCAGGGTCTGCAACCTGTGGCTTCAGATCCTCTTGCAGCTCTGGGCTCCGGGCTCCTGTCTGTAACTGGGGGACCCTGTGGGGAGACCATGCCAGGCTCCAGGTTCCCCCCTACCACCAGGGGACGCCACAGCAGGCACCCTGGCCCAGCTCCACCCACCCACCACTGGCAGGCTACACCTATTGTGGCTCTCAAAACACCTGGCTATTGAAGGAATATTTTTAAGTGGCTCTTCTTAGCTTTTGGGTTGCCGACCCCTGGCCTAGCCAATCTACAAGGCCTTGGCTTGGATGATTTAGTTGGGGGTGGCCTTGTTTAAGCAGAGGGTTGGACTAGATGACCTCCTGCGAGGCCTTCCAATCCTCATTTTCTATGATTCTAGCTTAATCTAGCTAGCACGGGTAACAATGACAGTTTAGACATGATAGTACAGACATCAGTATGAGCTGGCAATCCATGTACATACCCAGGATCTCTGAGAGGCTTCTATTCAGGCTGCTAACATGCTAAAGTCCATGAAGACCATGTCTCCATTATGAATGTCACCCGTCCTAGCTAGATGAAAGTTAGTGTTAGTGTGGGTGGTGCTTACATATGCTATGTTTCATTTGCACTGTGGACAGACCCAATGGTATTTAAGCAATGGTTTGAGGAGTTTTGCTGTGTCGGGGCCCTCGCACATGGTGTGCAAATGGGAACTTGCAAATTGACCCGGCACAACGTTCTTGGCCAAATCTGTCTCGCCATCTATCTTGTTGCCAGCATTGAACTTCCTAGGAAATGCAAATGTTCTTTCCCCAACCCCCAGCCACTGATCCACTCAGCACGGTGTAATGCTCCAGCTTAAGTGGTGCACCTCATTGCAGACTATCGGCCTAACCCAGTTTTCCAACCCGCGATTCCATCCATCCGTATCCTCCTAAAGACTTTTCCCACAGAGTCCACCCCACAACAGATTCAAAGCTCCTCCAAGTTTGCCCATCCATCCTCCATGAAAGGCCAGCTACGCTGAATACTGTGAACTCTTTAAGATAAGGATTATCTTACTGTTGTGTCTTGTACAAGCACTGAGTACACACACACTCTGCCTTTAGCAAACAGCACCCAAGATACTGATGTCTGACAGCCTCTCCTTCCGGGGTCCTCTGGTTTGGGGCTCTGGACCTGAGCCACTCAAGAGCTGAGAAAATCAAGTCTTGAGGATCTGCTGCTCTGTGAAATCCACACAGATCAGCAGCAGCACTGCAAATCAGGCCTTAGTGACTCAAAAATGGGCCATTCAAAATCAGTAGCCATCCCTGAAAACATGGACCTTAATGCTTCCTGTCCAGTCTTACATGGCCTAACCCCAGCTCCCTGCAGCATATCAAACGTACAGTTCTCAACCACTGTGTCAGGACATGTTTACTGTGTTGCCACACAGTGGTAAGCGTCACGGCGAGGGGGGCGGTTCAGCCTGGAGGGGTGGGCTGGTGTATCCTTTAGGGTCTCACATGCCCCCAAGCATGTCACAACCCGCAAGAGGTTGAGAACCACTGCACAATGCAGGCTTAAGCCCCATGTTGTTGCCGTTGACCTACCTAAGCTGTCCCCAGTGACTGCAAGGTAAGGAAATGGGAAATGATTCAGTATGCTTGAGATGTCATAGAATCATAGAACCATAGAATAATAGGGTTGGAAGGGACCTCACGAGGTCATCTAGTCCAACCCCCTGCTAAAAAGCAGGACCACTCCCCCTAAATTATCCCAGCCAGGGTTTTGTCTAACCGAGCCTTAAAAACCTCCAAAGATGAAGATTCTACCACCTCCCTAGATAGCCCATTCCAATGCTTCACCACCCTCCTAGTGAGAAAGTTTTTCCTAATATCCAACCTTGACCTCCCCAGCTGTAATTTGAAACCCTTGCTCCTTGTTCTGTCCTCTGTTACCCTCGAGAACAGCCTAGCTCCCTCCTCTTTGGAGCAACCCTTCAAGTAGTTGAAGGTTGCTATTAAATCTCCCCTCAGTCTTCTCTTCTGTAGACTAAATAAGCCTAGTTCCTTCAGTCTCTCCTCATAGGTCATGTGCCCCAGCCCCCTAATCATTTTTGTTGCCCTCTGCTGGACTCTTTCTAATTTGTCCACATCCTTTCTGTAGTGGGGAGCCCAAAACTGGACACAGTACTCCAGATGCGGCCTGACCAGTGTCGAATAGAGGGGAATTATCACATCCCTCGATCTGCTGGCAATACTCCTACTGATGCAGCCTAATATGCCATTGGCCTTTTTGGCAACAAGGGCACACTGTTGGCTCATATTCATCTTCCCGTCCACCATAACTCCCAGGTTCTTTTCTACAGCGCTGCTACTTAGCTGATCGGTCCCCAGCCTGTAGCAGTGCATGGGATTTTTCCGTCCTAAGTGCAGGACTTTGCACTTGTCTTTGTTGAACCTCATGAGGTTTCTTTCAGCCCAGTGTTCCAATTTGTCCAAGTCTCCCTGGATCCTGTCCCTGCCCTCCAGAGTATCTACCATTCCCCCCAACTTGGTGTCATCTGGAAACTTACTAAGCACGCAGTCTATTCCATCATCAAGATCATTAATGAAGATGTTGAATAGAACCGGCCCCAGGACCGACCCCTGGGGCACTCCACTCGTTACCGGTTGCCAACCAGACATCGAGCCATTGATTCCTACCCGCTGAGCCCGTTGATCTAACCAGTTTTCGATCCACCTTTCGATCCTGCTCTTCAGACTCAGAACAATGAACCTTCTTTGTGGGGATTGTCTGGGAAAAGACAATAGACAGGCATAACCCTTCCCCCAGCAACCCAGGACAGCATCATTACAAGATGTCTCTGATAAAGGTTATCAGGCAGATCTTACCCCTACCCCAGATGTAGCAAAGTTTGGTATACTGCTTTAGCTTGCTCAGCTCAGCTTGCAACTTAGGGCTTTTATGATCTCTGCATGAACCATCCAGCCAAAAGCTGGGCATACACTGGAAACGAGAGCAAGAAACCAAACCACAAACCGTACTGTCTCCTGTGAATTCTACTCCTCCTCTCCCTTAACGCTGTGCCCTACTCACCCTAACCCGTCTCTGAACAGCTTTGGTCTCAGAACCCTTTGTGACTAGCAATTTGGAGACTTTAACACTATACCTTAAAAGGGGGCTGGTTTTCAGAGAACTGCCTGCAAACTAAGCCCCTTCAGATATCTCACCTCAAGTTCCCAAAAACACCTGAGAAATTAGGAGCCTACATACTTCTGAAATTCCACCAAACCTCATTGCTTTTAAAAGCCTTGACCAGGCCACTGTGCTTCATGAGTAAGCACTGCTGATTACTCACCTGTCTCTCAATCAGCCCCCAGCTGAGCTGAGCTTCCCCTAGCGGCAGGGAGTGGTGCTTTGCTTTACTGGCCCAGTGGGAGCCTGGGAAAGCCAGGGAGCTGCTGTGGCTATGTACACGTGATCAGATTAAAGCGCAACATGACAATCGCGCTATAAAAAACACGTGACCTTTATTGCGGGATAGCGTGTACACACGTCGCTCCTTGCAATGCAACAGAATTCTTTGCAATAGCGCGGTGTAGCGCAATGAATACTGGGCACCTAGCCCACAGTTCAATTTTCCCTCAATCAGCGCTTGGAATCATGGGATGAAGGAAAGGAACGCAAAGTGCCAGGGGTAAACTCTCAGTTTCCTGTGGTGCACTGTGTTCCCTTTGCGTCTTCCTCGTTGCCAATAGCAACTCGTGCCTATTTTCAACATTGCAGTGACGCACCGCACCACTTGCAATCAATCACAACAGCGACAGCATGGATCCTGCTCTGATCTCCACTGTTGCCTTCAGGATTCTAAATACATCTCGGCTGGTTGCTCAGTACGCAATGAGCTCCAAGTCAGACGAGGACGCTGAGGAGCAGGGGCTGATCGATGCCATGCAGAGCAACAGCACCACGTTGCTCAGCTCCTTCACCAATCACCTGCACACGGTGCAACACCGTTTCTGGTCGCGAGAGACAAGCACCGAGTGGTGGGATCGCATTGTTATGCAGCTGTGGGATAACGAGCAGTGGGTACAGAACTTTTGAATGCGGAAAGCAACGTTTCTAGAACTGTGTTCAGAGTTGGCCCCTGCCCTGCGACGTAAAGACACCAACATGAGGTCAGCCCTAACTGTGGAGAAGCGTGTTGCGATTGCTGTATGGAAGATGGCGACTCCTGACTGCTACCGGTCGGTTGCAAACCAGTTTGGAGTCGGGAGGTCCACCGTCGGATTAGCCCTCTCACAAGTCTGCCGAGCCATCAATCGCGTTCTCCTACAGAGGACGGTGATGTTGGGCAATGTTCGTGAGATTGTGGACGGCTTTGCTGCCATGGGATTCCCTAACTGCGGGGGAGCCATAGACAGCACACACATCCCTATTTTGGCTCCAGACCATCTCGCGACCGAGTATATCAACAGGAAGGGCTACTTCTCCATGGTGCTGCAAGCACTCGTGGATCACAAGGGGCGTTTTATGGACATCAATGCTGGGTGGTTGGGAAAGGTGCATGATGCCCGCATTTTCAGGAACACTGGTCTGTACCGAAAGCTGCAAGGGAGTACCTTCTTCCCTGATCAAAAAATTACAGTAGGGGATGTGGAGATGCCCATAGTCATCCTCGGAGACCCAGCATACCCACTGATGCCATGGCTCATGAAGCCGTACACCGGTAACCTAGATCGCAGCAAGGAGCGGTTCAATTACAGATTGAGCCGCTGCTGAATGGCTGTGGAGTGTGCCTTCAGCCATTTAAAAGAGCACTGGCGCTGTTCGTATGGAAGGCTGGACTTGGCGGAGGACAACATCCCTGCTGTGATTGTGTTGTGCTGTGTCCTTCATAACATTTGTGAAAGTAGGGGAGAAAAGTTTTCCCCGGGGTGGGCTATGGAGGCACAGCGCCTCGAGGAAGCATACAAACAGCCAGCCACTAGAAGTATTAGGGGGGGGCCCAAGGAGAAGCTGCTCGCATAAGGGAGGCACTCAGGGACCATTTCAATGATGCCCTCCCCTAGTTAATTTCCAGGACGCATCAGGTGCACCTTATGAGATTTTCAATGTGTACAAATAAAGCCACTCTTCAAATTATTTGTCACTGTTTTTATTAAAACCTAAAGGGGGGGGTTAGAGGTGGGTGTAGTTGTGGGTCTCTAAAAAGTAGCTCTGGGGGGGGACTGGATGTTGCAGTATACCAGGAGGACGGGTGGCCTTCAAAGAAATTCTTTGAAGGACTACGGGGTGTGGGAGGCAGACACGGCTGAACTGTCTGGAGTGGAGCCCGTACATTAATCGCCTGGGTCTGCAAAGCAATCATGATCTTCAGCAGTTCTGTTTGCTCCTTCATCACGCTTATCAGTTCGTCCCTGTGTTTCTGCCTCCTCTGTTGGGATTCCTCTCTCCAGGCTCGATTCTCCCTCGCGGATTCCTGTGCTGTTTTCAGCAGGTCCTGAAACATATCCTCCCTGTTTCTTCGAGCACGCCGCCGAATGTTTCTCATGCAGTCAGCTGGGGTAGACACCGGCCTTGTGAAGGTCGAATCTAAAAAAAAAAAAGAATAATAAAGCTCTTGTTAACACATAGCCTAGATAACCAATGTAACCTTCCAGTAGCACATCCCACTGGAAGGTGCAGGGCAGTCAACATCCTATGCTTTGCTGAAGCGGACAAGGTACGTCCTAATAGAAAGCTTACTGGGGGCTAACATTCTGCACAGGGCACACAGATGGAACCCGATATCTCTCTCCTCAGAGTGCCCCTGCCAGCTAGAATACATATCCTACATGCCACCGGTTGCAAGCCAGGACCGTATGCTGCGGTTTGCCTCCTTCGCTCAGTGATAGGTTATTCTTAGCTCCTTCACCTTTGATCTGCACTGCACAGTGTCTCTATCATAACCTCTCTCTGACATGGCCCAAGAAATTATGCCAAATGTATCATAATTTTGCCTGCTGCCGCATAGCTGCGCCTACACAGCAGACTCTCCCCAGATGCTGATCAGGTTCAGCACCTCTGCCGTGCTCCAAAGGGGTGCACGTCTTCCCCGATGGGCCGCCATTGCTACTTATGATCGGAGCTGCACTCCACTCCACAAGGAAGAGAACAGGAAGTGAAACAGACGAGAAATTCGAAAATCCCGGGAATCTGATCAGGGCGGGGACTGTTTCGTCATGGCCACAGAGCGGGGGGGGGGAAGACCAGAGAGGACGACTTTGGAATGCTGGGTCACTTCCAGAGGCCAATCATTGCGCGGTAAGCGTACACACAAGTGGAAATGCGCAACAGCTGTTCCGCGTTAACTGCTACCACCCTCGTCGAGGTGGTTTTTGTATTGCGCTACAACAAGGCAGTTAACGCGCAACAGCCCTATTGCACGTGTGTACGCTGTTGTTGGTAATGATTGTTAATACGCGATAAAGTGATCGTGTGTACAAGGCCTGTGTCTTTTCCTGGGTGAAGCAGCTCTGGGCTAGGGGAGGGCATGTCAGAGTAAATCAGTGCCTTTCAGCTGGGAATATCAGCCTGCAGAGCCCAAGAGCTGGCCATGTGAAGAAGCAAACTCAGGGATAGACACAGTCTCCTCCTGCTGGGGATGATGTGGAAAACAGAAGACTGGAGGTGTCTGAAGGAGGGTGTGTGAACGGTGAGTCTCATTCATACGGCATTATTCTAGCTTGCCTAATGTGTTTTTCCTTGCTTCTCAGCCCAGCTGAGATTACAGTTAAGTAGACTGTTTCCTCAAGGCCTACAGGAGGGGGACAGAATGGAGTCACCTGTCTCTTGTGTTAGGAGCTCTACGCTGGAACCATACTGTCTTTGAGTCCAGTTTCTGCCACTTGCAGCAGTCAAGCAGAAAGGCAAAATGCAAACACACACACACACAGAAATGAAGCCCAAGCCCACTGTGGTTTGGAGCCCGGTGACTCCAGTGGTATTGGATGGGGCCCATGATCAGTTGCATAGTGATTCCCATGTGGGTGCAAAAGGGAATAGATCTTTCCTAACCCGTGTCAATCTTCTAGTTAGGAGCATGAGAGTCGGTTACATGTCTCTTGGTATGCAAATTGTTTGGAGACAGCCTATGTTGTCATTTGAATACCTCCACCTCTGAATACCAGGGGTCTTTGCTTCCAGATTTTTGCTTTGGAGGCAGAGTTATGAAAGTTGTCCTCGGTCGCTAATATTATTCCCCCTTTTAAAAGTACTCCAGGATATTTGACTCTGACCTCAAGACCGATTAATTCTACTCTGGGCAGCAAAGAGGATATTTCCTAATGCTAATAAAGAATATGTACTGTTTGTGGAGAGAGAGTGATGCTAAGGTGTATATTCACAGCTCTTGTAATATGAAAGTCTGTAACTGGATTCAAAATGTATTCAAAGTCTTTATTTTTTGTGTTTTTTATATCTTTAAGCCTGAGGAGTTTTAAGTAGTGCTAATGCCCTTTTTAAAGAAACATGTCGCTAAGATGTAAGAATGGAAGATAATGAAATGGCAAAGAGAAAAGATTCCCACCTCAAAAAAAATTCTGTTGCATGTGGAGAGTGGAAGAGTGACTGAAAAATCAGAGCAGTTTTTCCCCAGCAGTGTGGTATTTTTATTTTATATATTTAATATTTGTGTGTGTGTGTTATATATATCTCAGGACTTGACAAAACCTGGGAGTCTGGTTGCCATGGCGTCCAGGGGTTGCAGCCTGGCTCCTAGCTCTGCTGCAGAAATACAGCAGAGGAGCGCCTTCTAGCAATCAAAAATAAAATTGCTGGCACCTAGCTGGAAGCCAATTTTGTTGAGCCCTGATATAGATAATTTGAAAAGAGTGAAGTCACACCAAATCAGAACTTGATACTGCCAGCTATCCATATTAATTTGATCATAAAAAAGGGTGGAGGGTGGAGTGCAGTGAAGAGAAAACTGCTGTCAGGCTGATATTTTCCAGCTAATTCTAAAGGTGTTTGTATGTGTGATATGAAGCTGCAGTCCATATGGTGCTGTCTTGGCCTGTGATTTGAAAAGATCTCATGAGCCAAGCATGCCCTACCCTGAGCAAGAATTTTCAATGTTTTTTCTAACAGATGAATTAATTGATGTAGCTCCCAAAGGTGCTTTGGGTATCATTTTACCCATTCTACAGATAGAGACAATGTGGTGCACAGAAGTTCAGAGAAGGAAACATAACATAAGTCAAACACCTAGTAGGCTAGGAGGATTTTATGTTCCACTAGTCACAAACATTCAGAACCCTGTATCGTCTCTGTTCTGAGGGCCTGATCCTGGCTGTCATGGTGTGTTTAGGGCACTTAGCAGCTCAGCAGTTGCAGGATCCAGCCCTGTAGTTTTTTTAGTGCTTGCAGTTTTTGTGGTTTTGTTTTTATTTTATTTATTTTTCTGTAGTCTCAGTACTACCTCAGGGAGATGAAATAATTCGAGATCTGTTTTTGTTTATGACATTTCAGCTCCTAATTAGAGACTTTCTTGGAAAGCAAAAACCATAGAGCAATACACTTGCATGTTTGCATTCCTTTATCCTGATGTCGGTGAGTGTGATTACTGAGTCAATATAAATGTTTTGCTAGCGCTGTGTGTATATATAAAGGCTTAACTACCTAGGCATCATGGTTTTGGTAGAATGACTTTTCTGCTTCATTTGTGACACTCGTTTCCCCATGTAGACAAACCCTTAAATTGAAAGAGTTATTTTAAAAATCAGATGAGAGAGATGCCCTGGGAAGATGTGTCCTCTTGGCTCCAGAAGTGCCTCCGTTAAGTTAGAATTGGAACTTCTGAAGATGTGTCATGCTCCAGCCAAACAGCAATCGTGCTCCTTCTCAACACAGTTTGCTGGGTTATTTTCCCATGGTGTTCATGAGACATTGGCTCTCTTAATTAGAGTAACTTCTCTTCTTTTTAATGCTGCCAGGGATTTGTGGTATGTACTGTGGTGTTCATAGGGTGCTGAGGATCACAGAACCTTGATGAAGTGTCTTTTTATTATCTTGCATCTAAATAAATAAAGGACACTTCTTTGGCTCTAGCTGGCCGCTGGCTGCGCAGTTAGGCCCTGATACTGATGGGTTTAAAGGTCACAAGGGACCATTGTGGTGACCTGCACATTGGGGACCACAGAACCTCACCCACCCACTCCTGTAATAGACCCCAAATCTCTGGCTGAGTTAGTGAAGTCCTCAAATCTAGGTTTAAAGAAGTCAGGTTACAGAGAATTCACCTTTTACACTACACTAGTTTAAACATGCAAGTATCCCGTGTCCCATGCTGCAGAGGAAAACAAAAAATAACCCCAGGATCGCTGCCAATCTGACCCAGGGGAAAATTCCTTCCCAACCCCTATCTGGCAATCAGACCCTGAGCCTGTGGGCACAACCCACTAGGCAGACACGTGAGAAAGAATTCTGTTTAGTAACTCGGAGTTTAGTAACTGTTTAGTAGCCCATCTCCCGCTGTTGGGGTTTTTTGCTGCTGGCAGTTGCTCGTGGGTCACATGGTTACGCCTGTACCTGTCTGTCCCAGGGTGTAGTCCAGACCAGTAAGGGGTTGTGTCACTACCTGCCCCGCTGCCTTGGAGGCCCTGCAACGTTTTGCATTTGTAGCTTCCAACGTGGACTACTCACCCCTAATGTGCAGGGCACAGGCTGAGCTAAACCCTGGTCCTGCAGCTCTGAACCCAACAACCTGTCAGCAGACACTCTGGTCGCATTCTGCTTCTCCCAGTCTTGGTTACTGTTTGCAGGGTGTCCCCCATTTCCAAATTTGCCAGAGAATGTGAGTTCTGCACTGTCTAGCCCTGTCTGGGACAGTTCAGCTATTAACGGTGCATTGTTCCTGTATGTGGTCAATATGCAACAGCTGGCTCCCTTCACTGGAGTTACTAAACACGGGTTTAAACACAGCACTGGGTTAGCATAGCTTTAAAAAGTAAAACAAGTTTATTTATAAAAGACCAACAAATTAAGACGGGTGCTGTCTTGTGGCCCCCTGTTCAGCTGTCTGGGGCTGTGTGAATTACCTAGCCCTTCTAGTCACATGTGGCAGAATGTCTCTCTGGTAGCTATAGCAGTGGCTGAGGTGGAAAAATGGTAGGCAAGTACTGAATGTACTTTTAGGTGTCTATTGCTATATAGCAGCAGGAAGCTCTGAGTGACTGGGCACTTTTTCCATTGACTACCAGCAAATGGCCCATGTGTTGCTCAAATCCCATTCCCATGCATAGCAGTTTTACTGAACTCCTGTGAATTTCACTTTCTACGGGCAGGTGAGAAAAAGTGTCTTGTGGGTAAAGCAATGGCCATGGCTGGGGCTTACAAGACTCAAATCTGCTGCTGACATCCTCTGGGTTCTTTGGCAAGCTGCTCTGTGCCTCAGTTTCCCCATCTGTAAAATTTGGGTGATCTGTCCTCTTTCTCTCTTGTATCTTTACTTTGCAAGCTGCCAGGGGCAGAGAGACTCCCTCTTACAGTGTGTGTATGTGCGTACATACATACAAGATCTGATAAATGGAGCCCTGACCTCAACTAGGTGCTATTGGTAATGCAAAAAAGGAACTTGCATACTAGCATATCCAGTCAGATCCTGCTTGCCTCACTTAGGAAGACGAGTCCATTAAGTTCAGTGAAAGCAGGATCTTGCTCACTGTGATGTTACCAATGAGCAGTAGTTAGTGGCAACACTTTCTTTCAATTCCTGTTGGAATGGGACAAAATATTTGGGTGACTCAGGTGAGATTGGCCTAGTCTGGTGTGTAGTTATGAGCACACAACTCAGTCCATGGGTGGTTAGAAAATGTACAGGTCTTTTTAGCTTCAGTGTGAACTGGTTGGAAGGATTCACCCCAGTAGGACATGGATCCATGGGCAAGATTCAGTGGGCCTGTGGAAAAGGGGAGAGAGGATCCTGGCAATCTCTGGCACCCCTCTCTTTGTACACAGGGGTCAACCGGAATTTTAGCGCTCCAGGTGCTGCACGCTTAAGGAAAGGTGGCTGGCTGGGAAGGTGGCTGCTGGCCCTGGAATGTCAGGCAAACCCTGCAGTATCACTAGTGACCCTGTGTAAGAACCACCCCCTTTGCATTCTCAGAGACTCTCTACCATCTTCTGTGTGCTCCTGGCAGGATGCCTGTGTGCAGCCATTGTGATGCACCTCCCCATCCAGACCCACTGAAGTGTGGCTGCCACCTAATCCTTGGTGCGCTTCCTTAAGAGCTTTCTTAATTCGAACTAATAAGTTCCAATAGGGTATTTGAACTAAAGGGTTAATTCGAGCTAACTAGTTCGAATTAGCCAATGTGGCCATGTTAATTCGAACTAATTTCTTAGTTTGAACTAACCGGCCATTGAAATGAATGGGGATCGCTAATTCAAACTAACTTTTTCTAGTTCGAATTAAGCTAATTAAAACTAACTAAAATTAGTTTGAATTAGTTAGTTCGAACTAACTAATTTTAGCAAGTGTAGACATAGCCATTAAGTCTATCTTTTAAAAATGGGAGGGGAATTACAAACTCTTCAGCAAAGCTGATGCCACCTCTTCCTTTTCAAGATTGAAAAACAGGGTTGGCACTCTTCTGAGTTCTGTGTGGCTGATGGTGACTTTTCCATCAGCACAGGCTAAACGCAGTTTCTACAATCAGAGGGCAGCATACAATGAAAAAAACCAACATTGCATTTCTCCCTTCAGTTAAAACAGAGGGTTCTTCATTGAGTGGTGTCCCTGGGTATGCTCCACTCTAGGTGCTTGGCGCACCCTCATGTCGAGATCGGAGATTTGATTCTCGGTGTCCGCTCTGAGCCGTGCACTTGCGGCTCGTCTTGAGATGCCGCTGGTGACCTGAGCCGCATATGCACGGCTCGAGCCCCCATCAGTTCCTTCTTAACCGCCCGTGGTTAGAGATGGAGTTTCGCAGCACTCTCCTTTCGTCGTCTTAGTCAGTTAGGAAATGGCATACAGTTACTTTTATAGATGGTTATTCAGTTACTTACTTGTTTAGTTGCCTTGTGCCTTCATTTGGGGAAAAAAAGGCACTACACCAGTGGTCTTCAACCTTTTTTGGATCAGCGTCCAGTTTTTCAATATTTTCACATTTGCAGTAAGTTTACCGCCCCCCTACATAAATTGTTACTTTTTATAAATTGCCACTGTTGTTAAATTAATTTGTAGCACCCACCAAAAATCACAAAACGCCCACTAGCGGGCGGTATCGCCCAGATTGAAGACCACTGTGCTACACTAACATCTTCAAGGAGGCCCGTTAGAAAGCAGCTGATATTAAAGAGTTAATTAGTTTCTTAGTGCCTTAGGAAAAAATAATAATAAAGCCGCTTCGCTAACCACTCCAAGAGGGAGGTTAGGAGACAGCTGACAGTTACCTCTAGTGAGAGTTAGTTAGTTATTTACTGTGTTGTGCCTCAACACTTAAAAAAAACAAAAACAAAAAGAGACAGAGAGAGAGACAAAAGAAAAGAAAAAGGAAGAAAAGAAGAGCGGGAAGAGCCATTACATTAACTGCTCTAATGATGCCGGGGTACCTGGGCTTTAAAAGGTGTGCCCGTTGCAGGGATGTGATGCCCATCTCCTTCCCGGTATATCCATTGCCTGGGAGAGGAGCACAATGCTTAAAAATGCCATCATTTCAAGAACTTGAAGGCAAGAGTGAGACGGGACAGAGAGCTGAAGTTAAAAATACTCTTCTTAGAAAAGTCCCTGAGTTCGGTGTTGGATCCGAGGCATGAAACATCATCACCAGCATGAGGGAGAGAGGCTAGAAAGAGGGCTCTGACCCCTTTCAGGAACCCCCCTCAAAAATGAAGATTGCCACCAAAACCAGTGGGCTTATCAAAACCATTTGGTAGTGTGGCTGAGAAAGCACCGATGGAAAGACATCCCACTGCAGAGTCAAGGTCCAGAGCAAGGTCTCTTCATCAGCAGCGTGCCAATCCCCTGCACTGTTGGTGCCAAAGGCTGACTCGGCACTGACCGACCATTCTGAATCAGAGTCTCCAAAGGGCTCAAATACAACCATGGCACCGAGTGAAGCCCCGGCACCGAGCCGGGCATCGGCACCATCGGCTACTCAGACAGTGCAAGCTAATAGCACAGGGTCTAGTGCCGAGGCGACAGGGAAAAGGAAGCTGAAAACTAAGCTCGTTGAGTCAGAGGGTTCAGACCCGCCCCAACAGCCATTACCGTATGAAACGAGTAATTCACCCCCTGTGTCACCACTCTATAGCAGCAGGGAAGAAGATAACGTGCCAGTTGTGTTTTCGACCGAACGGGAAAGATCACGCAAGTACAAGAACAGGTGCCCTTGGCCTCCATGGTTTATGTCCCCATTCTTTATGGGACCAATGTCAGCACCTAGGCAGTGGCGCAAGTGGGACACTTGGCCATCATATATGGCACCACACAAGAAGCGGTCTGCCTCGAATATACAGACAGCCTCGTCAGTAGGCTCTTCTTATCTATATAACTAAACCACAGTTGTATATATGCACGGAGGCACGTGGCTGCGCGCGCATATAACTGACACAGCTGTGCGCGCGCAGCAGCTGAATCCATGTCCATGCTGTGCATAAGCCTGTGGATTACCGTATATACTCTAGCGCCCCCGCTCCTGCTGACAACCGGAGCCCGGGAACTGAGCTGGGGGGCCGGCTCGAAGCAGAGCTGGCCCCCCAGCTCAGTCCAGGGGTTTGGGTGGCGGCACACCCCCGGCGGGTGTTTGGCCCGCCCCCCGATCCCTCAGCTGCTCCTGCTGTCAGCCAGACTAGCGTGCGACCCCCCCTAGCATGCACCTGACCCGAGTATAAGCCGAGGGCGACTTTTTTCAGCACATTTTGGGTGCTGAAAAGGTCGGCTTATACTCGAGTATATACGGTAGATAGCTCGTGCGCACGGCTGCCCTCCTGCCCACCCAGCGGGTCTCTTACACGAATTCCCGCCCAGCGGCTCTCTGCATGAATCAGCGTCGCCTGTTGATCAGCGTCTTCTGTTGCTGCCTGGCTGCTGATTCACTGAGTGGCCCGGTGACGCGGCCGGCAATGAGCCCGCCCATTGGATGAATCGCGGCTGTTCTCGAAAGCACAGAATCTCCTCAGGAGTGTTGGAGGCTGTGCTGTGTCCCGTGCCGCACCGTATTGTAGTAGTGTCAAGTAAATTAAATCTATCTCTGTGCTGTGTCCTGTGCTGTGCCAGCCACCAGTGCCACCAGTCGGCATTTAGCTATCTGAGCCTGTGTTTGGACATGGTCAACTTTATGTTGCCTTTTCAAGAGTCCGGCGTTCATGTGACGTTAAAGTGAAGGTTTAAGTACACCCTACCAGGGAGAACTGATTCAAGGACGGGAAAACATCTTCACAAAAAATGTCGTTTATAAGGAAATTTTTGATTAAATCTTTTCAATTGACCATTTCATGATTTTGTGGTTTTTAATTTGCATAATTTTACCCTTTGAACGCCAATGTTTTTCTTACTTATGAGTGCAGAAACTCAGGACACTCCACCCTCCATCATTCCTCATCCCTGAAAAGTTTGGAGTAAACACTAAGTGATTACCATTCTTCAATTTGCGATTCTTTACAGAATCGGGGGTTTACTGGTCAAGTTCAGAACACCCACTCATGCATCAAGGGAGGATGACCCAGATGACTGGAGTGGCCATTCAGACATGGAGGAAGAAATTATACTACATACTTCCTCTGCCCTCCTGGAAGAGACAATTCTACCATCACCATCCACTGCTATGGATGATTTTAAAAGTTTCCAAGACCTCGTCAAATGTGTAGTGCTGGACTTGGAAATAGCATTGCAGGAAGTGCCACAGAGCCAGCATAAGCTCCTGAAAATTCTGAACACATCTACATCTTCAAAGATCGCCTCACCTATGGATGATGCTATTATGGACCCTGCCAACATAACCTGGCAGACGCCTGCGACCAGAACCCCAACATGCAAGCGAGCTGATAGGAAATATTATATTCTGGCTAAGGACAATGAAGATCTATTCGCTCATCTGCCCCCCAATTCTCTAGTGGTGGAGGCTGAGCAGCAAAGCAGTAGGCAAAAACAAAACAAAGCGAATCCACAGGATACAGAGTGGAGAAGGGTGGATCTTTTCGGCCGCAAGGTCTATTCCTCCGCAACCCTTCAATTTACAATATCGAATTATGTGGCTCTATTGTCAAATTATGATCACATCACATACTCAAAATTCTCGAAATGTATTGAATTTATTCCACAACACAAATAACAACCATTTCAACCATTGATCAGTGAAGGTCAGCTCATATCCAGGATGGCATTGCAAGGTGCATTAGATGCCGCAGATACAGCCGCCAGAACAGTAGGAACATCAGTAGTAATGAGAAGGGTGTCCTGGCTCCACTCAGCAGCCCTTTCTCAGGAACTGCAAGCATCCATCGAAGACCTGCCATTCAATAAGACAAAACTGTTTGGTGAAAAGATGAATGAGGTGATGCACACCATGAAAGATTCGCATGCCACATTACACACCCTGGGAATCTATACAGCACCTGCCAGAAGAACCAATTACAGATGTCAACCATACCAACGGTGGTACCATCAGTATTCACAATGTCAACCCACGATGCATTTACCTTTGGTCACCGTCTGAAGCCATTCCTAGACAGGTGGCAGTCCATGACATCAGAAATGGGATAGGAAGCTCCTATATGCGTTCCCACCTTTACCACTAATCCCCAGAACACTGCAGAAAATACAGACAAGCAAAGCAAAAGTTGTCATAATTGCCCCAGCCTGGCCAAGACAAACGTGGTACCCTCAGCTGTTACAGATGTATGCCATCCAATAGCACTTCCTTTGCAGAAGGATCTCCTCTACCAGGATGATGACCGAACTCTCCACCTGCAATTACACAAACTACACCTCACAGCATGGATGCTCCATGGCTCTGACACAACGAGCTACAGTGCTCACAACAAGTAAGGGATATCCTGTTAAACAGTAGAAAACAATCTACAAGAAAGATTTACCTGCAAAAATGGCAGAGATTCTGTGCATAGTGCAAACTAAACCAGCTTTCATGCATCTCTGCTCTGATTTCGATGATCCTGGAATATACGCTGCATCTCAAAAACATGGGTCTCTCCAACAGTTCCATCAAGGTTTACCTGGCATCGATTTCCACTTTCCACCTGAAAAGAGAAAACAGTACAGTGTTTACTGACTCACTTGTCAAACACTGTATGCAGGGCATGAAAAACGTATACCCAGACATCCGACCACCTGTAACACTTTGGAACTTGAACATTGTGTTAGATCATTAATACAAAAACCATTCAAACCTCTGGCGACCTGTTCTTTGACCCATCTATCAATGAAGGTGGCCTTTTTAGTAGCCATAACCTCGGCCAGACGGGTGGGTGAACTGTTAGCGCTCATGGCCGACTTTCCATGCATGATTTTCTATCCAGGCAAAGTGACATTATGTACACATTCTAAATTTATTCCCAAAATTAACACAGCATTCCATAACAATTAGGAGATTAATTTACCAACTTTCCACCCAAAACCTCATTCGGACAGATATGACGCAACTATGCATACACTGGACATGAGAACGGCTCTGGCCTTTTACCTAGACAGGACAAAGTCATTCCAGAAGACAACAAAGTTGTTTGTATCTATAGCAGAGCAATCAAAGGGACAAGCCATTTTCTCCCAAAGACTTTCCAAATGGATAAAGGACTGCATAAAAACTGCATATGTATGGACCGATGCTTAGATCCCAGGGCCTGTCAGAACTCACTCAACACGGGGTATATCAACTACCACAGCTTTCCTGAAAGATGTTCCAATCAAGGACATATGTGCTGCAGCAACCTGGAGTTCTATTCACACATTTACAAAGCATTACACGATCGATCAAATGCGCAAATCAGGTACTGCCCTAGGGGCCTCAGTCTTAGCAACTCTTGACTGCACAACACCCGCAGTAACCCCAGCAGGGGGAACTGCTACATAGGCACCTAGAGACACCACTCGATGAAGAAACGAAGGTTGCTGCTCACCTTACAGTCCAATCTTCTTCAAGATGTGTGTCCCTGGGTACGCTCCACTAGCCTCCCTCCTTCCCTCTACTGTGGAGTTGTGCGAGGCTCTGCAGTCGAGAAGGAATGGATGGGGGCTTGAGCCATGTGCGCACGGCTTGGGTCACCAGTGGCATCTCGAGCCGAGCCGTAAGCTCACGGCTCAGAGCAGACACTGCGAACCAAATCTTCAATCTCGGCGCAAGTATCCACCAAGCACCTAGAGTGGAGCATACCCAGGAACACACATCTTGAAGAACATTGGTTGCTGTAAAGTGAGCAACCTTCGTATTTGTAACCCAAACCAGCCATACATACCATTTCCCATCATGTCCCACACCTGGATGGGTCCATCTATATACAGTGAAATCATACTAAGCGCTTAATTGAACTCATGCAAATGCAAAGCCCATGTAAATAAGGTGTCCCCGTTTTTGTTGGCTGAACAGGAGATGTGTCCAGCCACTCAGCCCTTGCTTACATCGTATTTAAACTATGTCCCCTCTCAGCCCCTTTTCCACCCCATAAGTTCTTTGCTAGCCATCTCCTAGAAATCCTCCTTTAGTGCCGATTGACTCCACAGATGTTATATCAAGTATGGAGCAACTCCCAAATGGCGCATAGTTAATACCTATATCCACAAGGGAAGACTTTTACATCCAGATGCATCCATTTGTGTGGCCTACACCCTTTATGACATGACAGCCCTGCCTGGCTCCATTCGAATCTCAAGGTCACAACTTTCCACTGAAGTCGGTGTGAACAGAACTAGAACATGGGGAGAGCAGCAATGTCTCCTATAGAACAGATGACTTGCTCATTGGGCATCCCAACGCACACGTAAGGGTGTGGAACCAGATGCTCAACTGGTGTCATCTCTGTGGCTCCATCCAGGCCCAAATACCGCTCTGAAGAGTTTTCGATGTGCAAAGGTGATGGAAAGAGGTCACCACCACAAGAGTATTGCAGTTTATTTGAATAAGAAACACAGCAATCAGTCCCCCTTAAAAGTTTTCCAGTTCTTTAAATATCTCAACAGCCTCTATTGCAAGCAGAGGAAACTTGGTAACACTCCAAATATGGAAGTAACTTTATCTATGGGTCGGAGGCAAAACTGGCAAGGTTTAAAAGGGTGTCCTTTGTAAATGGAAGGCCTCAGAGATAATGACTAAGAAAAGCCCTGCGCTGGCTGCTAATCACTAGAGGTATTTTTGGCTCTACAGATACAAAATACAGTCTTGTTTCCATCTGAAGACTGGAAATACAAACTCTGTGCTTGTTCCCTGGGATTGCTTTGTCTAGCTCATGGGTACACATGAAAGGAAAATGTGAGTTTTAAAAGTTGGGGCCTTGCAGATGATTATGAGGTGCTTCTCCTAAGCATAGGATAGAGCATGAGGCTGTTCTCAAAAGGTTCTTGGGCTGCTTTGCAAACAGTTGAGCATCTCCAATGAGGATTTGTCCCCGTTCTAAAGATGGGTTACGTTAATGGCCCAAGCTTGCCCTAGGAAGGATCAGAGGACGACCTTGGCCCTTTTATCCTTAGGTCATTTGCTCCAATCAGTAGATAGTACTTCCTTTTATCAAAAACCCAAAGAAGATCATGAACTAAACATACAAGGGAAAAAAACCAGAGCATGTGTGTGATTATAATCACTCTGCTGAACAATAGCTGGTACTGGGCTCAGGCAGGTTTGTTCCCTCATGGGCTATGTCTACACTTACTAAAGTTAGTTTGAATTAGTTAATTCGAACTAATTTTAGTTAGACAACAGAGTCTTGTGGCACTTTTAAAGACTAAAAGATTTAGTCTTTAAAAGTGCCACAAGACTCTGTTGTCTTTCTACAATAGACTAACACGGCTACCCCTTGGAATTTAATTTTAGTTAGTTCAAATTAAATTAACTTGCTTGGTTCGAATTAGCGAATTGCATTGAGTTCAATGGGCCGGTTAGTTCGAACTAACAAGGCCACATTGGTTAATTCAAACTAATTCGTTTGAATTAACCCTTAGTTCGAATAGCATAGACAATCTGTCTAGTGCAAAGAGGCCCTGATCCCAGAATCCTCTAGCACTCAGATTTACCAAACTTTACCAGACTTCTGTCAAATGAAGTGATTTATAGTAGTTCAGCGCCATCCAACCAACAGCATTCTTTGAAAGACAGAATTTCTCTTCCGTGTCCCAGCACCACCTGGTGACTCCTGCCATAACAATACCTGTGTCTTTCTCTGCTTCTCTGCAGCAAATGTTTATCGGCTCAAGGACCAAGACTGTGTATTTACAGTGGCCACAGCAGGAGGGAATGCTGGCCATGAAGGACATCTCAGATGTTATAGCTTTTAGTGTGTGCTCACATGTGTGTGTTGCTTTGTTTTTCCCCTCAGACTCCCTAGGAGCGGGAGCTTCTGTAGATGACAAAATAGCGGCCATTCCTCTGTTGCAGTTCGGCTCAGCTCATCTCAGGCAGCTCGCTGAAGAAAGATAACCCTGGAGTTTTACTGAGGCTCCGAAGTGTTTGGCTAAGTGGGTTTTTCCCATCATGCAAGTTGCACTCCTGGGTTCTGAGCAGGGTCAGCAGTGCTGAAATACTCTAGAGGAGTCTCTTCTTTCAATCTTTCCCGCCAAGATGGGAAACAGAAGCACCTGGGTCTTTGGGACAGAGCATGTTCTTATGATTCCCAGCCCAGTCCTGCAGACGCATTGAATGAGAGACCGAACCCAAACAATAAACCTCTACATGTTCCTTTGCTGATTTTAATTCCCTTCTCAGTCCATGTCTGTAACATTCTCTGTCACCAGAGGTTTTAGAACAGGGGGATTCATTTATTGTTATCCCTCCATATGAAAAGGATACTAAACACCCATGTCAAGGGATGCCAAATATACCAGAGACTTTTGAAAGCCGCTATCCCAAAGTGACCCTCAAATATTTCTGCTCACAAACCCAGGCTCCAGGGCAGTCCAACAAAAAAAAGCTTGATTGGTTTTCTTTTAGGCTGGATCTTATCAATGAGCCTCTTCTGTCTTACTGAGAGAGATGTGGGGGAAGAGCAGGTTTAAAAATCTCCAGACACTGAGATGGGTTCATAGACAGAGCAGGCTTTAGAGTAAGGATGTGTCTATAGGGGGAAGTTATAGCCAGATAAACTAAGATTTGAATTTAAAGTACAATAGCTATTCAGCACCAACTCCCCATGTGAAGAAACTTATTATACTGCACCATGGGCTTGTCTGCATGATCAGTTATTCCAGAGTAGGAAATCCTGATTAATTCCATGTGTGGATATTCTTATTCAGGAATATGAGTGCCTTATTCTGAATCAGTTTAGTCCTGATCATGAATAATAAAATCTTCTTTAAATTGATTCTAGATTAACATCCATGTGTGGACTAAACCCAAATATCCTTTTGCAGTGTAGCTCGATCCACTTCCAAATCTGGCTAAGCTAAACTCAGCAAAGGCACACTCCATACAGAATGAAAGTGCCCACATGGGGAGTTAGTGGGCAAACTCCACATGTTGACAAGCCCTAAAGTGTCTGACAGCAAAGAGGAGCCAACGGCCAACTTTGCAAAAGGAAAATCAATCAGATTCTCTACTAAGGCGTTTTACAAATCTAGAGCCGGCTTTTACAGTCCTTGCTCCCCAGAATCCCTAATGAAAGTTAATTTCTCTGTCTAGCTAAGGTGTTGCCCCTTAGTATCCAAGGAACTCTCAGTCTTCAGTGTAGCTATTCTCTTAACGCTTCTGTGACGCAGGTCGAGTCCCCATTTTACAGATGAGGAACTGAGGCACAGCCTAGGCAAGCCACCCCAAGATCATGCAGGAGGCCCGTGGAAGAGCAGAAAAATCAACTCCAGTTTCAGGACTGCAGCCCTAGTGCTGTAACCACGGGCCCATCCCTCTGCTTGAAGTCAATGGGAGTTAGCCTGCTTATGGACTGCAGGCATTGGCCTTTGCTTTGTTTCTCTTTTGAATCTGTGTTTTATCAAAAGCATTTGACTGAAACGCCTCTGCCAAAGCTCATCCAGACGATTGGGAAACCCGCTGGGCACATCTTAGTTCTCACAACATCAAAATTCAACAAACAGAAAACAGGCTGGAATATGGAAAACTTATAGTGAGGCAGGAATTGCTGGAAACTAGCCAGAGAAGAATTGTTTGACTCAATGGATTAACCGCTGAGTTTGCTCAGAACTGTAGGCAGAGATGTTGTTAGCCTGGGGAACCTTTTAATGTGAGCAAGTTGGCAGGAAATTTTAAGAGGTTAGTAATCTCCATTTAGAGGAAGAACCACAGTCTTGCAAACTCAGCTCTCGTCTTAGCCCCTTGCCCATCCGCATGTTAGCAGGACCACCAGGAAGACAGAGGCCCACAAAATTAAATGTCATCTCACTGCACTGCCAACACACCAGGAAAAATCCCCCAACGTCTTTAAGTGGCAGTAGGGAACAGAGCTGCTAGGAGTGAGAGTGACTTTTGCCAGCAGGGGGAGAAATGGGGGGAACTGTTGTATTGTGGTCTTGACACACACAGTAGCATATGTTGGGATATGTGCAAATCAAGGCTTGTGAGTTGGAGGGATTCAAAGGGTGCATCCATATTCCAATTGCTGGGTATCACGTCAGCTCTATAAACATACCTGATGTAGCTTTAATCTAGCTAATGTGGGTCCTAAACTGTGAAGCTGCAGCAACAGTGAGGTCTAGTGGATAGAGCACTGGACTGGGGCTTGGGAGGCCTAGGTTCTGTTCTTGGTTCTAGCCTGCTGATCATGTAACCTCCCTGCCTCAATTTCCCCATCTGTAAAATGATACCACCATACTTGGTGAAGTGCTTTGAGATCAATGGGTGGAAAGTGCTAAATAAGAGATAGATATCATGATAGGAGCTTCATGCCTGAAATTGAATTATAAATTTCATTAGTGCACTTTATTTTCCATCTTCTCAGGTAAATTAGTTCATTGCTAAAGGGCTTGTCTAAATGCAAATCTCCACCAATTTAACTATGTGTTCATTTTTGGGGTGGGTTTTTTTTTTTTTGGTGGTTAGTTTTTCTTACAAAAAAAGAAAAGATTTAAGTAAATTGGTGCAAGGGTCTGAGTGGACACTTGTCATCAAAGGCCAGGTTTACAGTATTGCGCTAAATCGGTGGGAGATAGGCAATCTGCAGTCCACAGAATACGCATCTCCCATCGACTTAGTTAATTCGACTTACCATGGCGTACTCACTCAGCTCCGTCAACTCAAAGCGCTCACCGATTGATGCAGCCTTACTCCACTTGAGGGGGTGGAGTAATTGCATCAACTGGAGAGCACTTCTGGGATCGGCTGAGCAAGTCTAGACTACCCGCTTAATTGGTCCCGCTGCATTGATCCTCAGGGATGGATGCAGTTTTTTAAATGTAGATTGGCCTAAACCAGGCTTTCTTCAGTTTAGCTTAGATCAGTTTTGACTTATACATAGAGAAGCTATTGAAAAGGGTGTGAATTTAGGGGGAGTAGTGCGAGTGGTCCTGCTTTTAGCAGGGGGTTGGACTACATGGCCTCATGAGGTCCCTTCCAGCCCTAAGAGTCTATGATTCTATGGATTTAAAGTGCAATAGCTATTCTACACTAGCTCCCGGCATGGACACTCTTATTCTGCACTAAGGCTCAATCCACACAGAAAGAACGACACCCCGACTGACACAGATATGCCAGCAAAACTTCCAGCTATGTTGAGGGGAGAGTGCTTCCGTCAATGTAATCAGCATCATTCCAGGAGATGACGGTCTTGTTCCAAAAGGAAGATCCCTTCCATCAGTATCGGCCGCATCTTCACTGTTGGCTACGGGGAGCTGATGGTCACATTTATGCTATGCACCAGTGGCAGTGGCATGTAGGGTGTGTGCAGAGTAGGTAAATTGGTGAAAAGTAAATTGGATCCAGTACGCGCTATGTTGTGTATCTACATGTGTCAGTGGAAGGCTCTGATGGTGGAGGCAGAGAACACTATATGGCCCAAATAGCAGTGTAGATGCAGCAGCATGGCTGGGTGAGTAGAGGACCATGCAGGGTATGTTCTGAAGTTGGTTCCCACACCCTTCAGATGCGTCTTTACTACCCTAAGCTGTACCTCACCAGCTATGCTGCTATTTGTAATATGAGTGCCAATGGGGAGATCTGTATGTGTACACCACATACTGCAAAAGAAGTGTGCAGCATGCCATAAAAGTATTTGATTGTGGTTTAGCTTAATCCACTTCCAGAGACATTATGCCTTCAGCTGCAGTATAGATACACCCAAAGAGTCAGGCATTGCCCTGTAGAGTTTGCAAGCTAAAGAGACAAGACAGATATTGAAATCCAGATGTATGCACTAAGGGCCAGATCCAATTCCCAACCCCCCAACCCCCAACCCCGCCGGGAGTTTTTCCGTTAATTTCATTGGACTTTTGGATTAGACACTTCCATGACGTGATTGCAAGTTCAGCCCCGTGTAGCTGTCTCTCTAGTTGCTCCCACTCAGTCTTTGAACTGAGACTTGCAAGCAGAATAATACAATCCCTTTCCTGTGCTCAGGCAAGTGGGGAAAAAAATTAATAGCCTTGAACTGCACAGATGTCAGAAGCTTTACACTTTCCACACCCTTGAGGAGTGCTGGGCTCGGCCAGACTTTACACAGCTGAGTTAGCCAGTAGGGTGACGTATATGTCGTGTGTAATATATTTCCCTTCTACTCACAGTGGAAAGTCACGCTAGCTCCTTATCTCCATCAGTCTCGCCAGGATTAAGCTATAGGCCTAGAACATGCTTTAAAAACTCAATCTGTCACCATTACTTCTTGCAAGGCTCTAGCGATTGCTATGCCTGCACAGAACCTTTCATCCAGGGATTGCTGAACACTTTCGAAACATTTCACTGATTTAGCCCATGAGGCAGGTAATTTGTTGCCCCCTGAGTAGCATAGCCTGGTTCTTTATTGTTTTAAATTTGCATATAGTTACCAATGGACCTTACTAAGGGATTGGGGTTCTTGCCCAAATCCAACCAAAATCCAGTAAAATTAGAACATGGACACCTAGGATGCTCAACCAGAAGTGTTACAAAGCTACTCAAAAGTATTTATTGATGGAAATGTTTTATTGCAATAAGCATAAATGATAAACAATGAAAATTGGAAGAGAATTAAATGAACAAATGAGTAATAATCAAATCACAGTTACTTCTACTCTAATACACACAGGAAATATTCCAAAGGGGTAGCCATGTTAGTCTAGTTCAGCAAAACAAACAAGGAGTCCTGTGGCACTTTTAAAGACTAACAAATTTATTTACCACATGAGCTTTTTTGGGGAGAAAATCCCACTTCATAAGACGTTTTGAGGGAACTTACAGAATGGGAGGAAAATAAATGCAGGGAAGTGTAAGTTATAGGGTCAGGGCAGGCTGTAACAGCAAATCAAAGCAGATGTTAAGATTCAGACATGGGGTAAGAGGATGTAGAGGAAGGTGAGGTCTATGTGCTGTTCCCCAGTGTTTGAATCTTAACATCTGCTTTGATTTGCTATTACAGCCTGACCTGATCCTATGTCATACACTCCCCTGCATTTAGTTTCCTCCCATTCTGTAAGTTCCCACAAAGCGTCAAAGTGAGATTTTCTTCCAAGAAAGCTCATGTGGTAAATAAATTTGTTAGTCTTTATAAGTTCCAGAGGAAATATTATGTGGTATGATTTAAACTATACTAAGATTTATGTTATATGCCTTGGGTTAATATTCTCACACCCGTTTCCAATGGCTTGGTTGAGAGAGGTGCCCAATTCCTTAATTTAAAGGAGAGGTGGAGAGCTTGACAATACTAAACAGCTATGGGCAGGGTATATTTAAACAGTTAAAATAACTAAATAGCTAGTAGGAAGATGGAGGGCTTGCACTGCTGCTGAGCTAAGAAGCTGAAGCTTGAGCTGAAGCTAAAAGCACCAAGAAGCTAAGAAATTATCCTCAACAACAGGGGTGGTCCCTTTATACACTGGATACCGCATGAGTAAGTTTGGGTCCTCTTCTATACCCAAATATAGGTTCTTCTTCCCCACAATTATTGGAGTACATTTATTGTATAGATTGGCAGGTTCATACGTATGATTGATGCATCTCATCCATCCAGAATGTTCTTCTATCTTCCCCTTTATTATTTCTAGATATTTCTGTGGGTTTTGCATTGTACTTTTAGGTATTTAGGGCCCAGACTAGGCAAATTCCTTCTTGTTTTGATGTCTCCTGACCTACCTCAGACAGAGTTCATGGTCAAAATATAGGCCCTGGATTTCCACATCACTGCCCAATGCATAAACAAGTCTGTCTTATTCCAGTTTATTTTATGCTAATTTATAAACTCCTATGCTTTTAGCTGTCTTATAGAGGCCCGGTATGATCTCTACACAAGCCTGCAAGGTACTTTGCATTACAACTTTTAATATAAAATATTTACACTATCTTATGAATCTATGTCAAGACTATAATCTATAATAACATGATCACTTAAACTTATAAAGAAAATATATATGTATGCAAACGAAGCACAGGTTTGGTTATGGGCTACAGCAGGGATGAGTCCCAGCTTCTTTGCTGTTGACAGTGCTTCAATCTTAAAGTCCGGTACTTCTGGGGGTGCTGTATATTGAAAATTCTATTAACATCACAA
The DNA here is from genome assembly GCA_007922175.1 of Pelusios castaneus. NCBI lineage: Eukaryota > Metazoa > Chordata > Testudines > Pelomedusidae > Pelusios > Pelusios castaneus. The sequence goes on from ML685810.1 coordinate 8,447,636, forward strand.
GTATCCCTTTACATTGTGAGATTTTACCTGGTCCTGCTTGCAGGCAAATGGGCCCTGTAGGGAAGCATGCAATCTGGGTCCTCAAAGGTGTGATCAGTCTGGAGCAAGGCAGCTTGAGATGTATCTTTCTACCTTTGACAGCAGTCTGCATTGTGCCTCTCTGTAACTTGTGTGTTAATGTCTAAATTCTAAGAGAAAAACCAGAAACCTTCAGCTGGGAGGTTATAAGTGTTTCCTCCCCCGTGTGTGTGTGTGTGTGTGTGTGTGTGTGAGAGAGAGAGAGAGAGAGAGAGAGAGAGAGAGAGAGAGAGAGAGAGA
>ML685810.1:8455248-8503529 GCA_007922175.1 Pelusios castaneus
GGGGAGAAGGAAGCACATGGCTTCCTTCTTGCTGGGACCTGAGCGGTTCCGGTGAGAAGGAAGCCCCGCGGTCCCTTCTTGTAGGGATCTGAGTGGTCCCGGTGAGAAGGAAGCTTAGGCCGGCCACACCCGCTTAAGTCGACTTAAAAAGTCGACTTAAGCTTCAAAGTCGACTTTATAGGAGGTTTTATAAAGTCAACTTTGAATTTCCTTAAGTCGACTTAAGCAGCAGCTTAAGTCGACTTAAGGAAATGCCAGTGTGGACCCAGAGTAAATTAAGTCAACTTAGGCATGCTTAAGTCGACTTAATTTAGTAGTGTAGATGCACCCTAGGACTGTAGTGGGAATCTTAACGGAGTAAGAACTGCAGGACCAGGCCCTAAATTTCTAGTCCTGTCGCTCACACTGCACGAAAGAACAAGTCTCGTAAGTATGGTGGGGAGATGTTTCATTTAAGCAATTGTGGCCACGAGGGAGCCTCTTCTAGATGGAGGTGAAATTATGGACGCTCCAATATTCCTAAAATGGCTGCATTCAAAAAGTGTTGGGCAAGGATCTAATCCTACTTCCCCTAAAGTCAATGGCAGTCTTCCCACCGAGGTCACTAGTACAGGATCAGCCCCCAATCTATGCCTGTCAAGTTGTTCCTGTTTCTATGCAGTGAATGGAAACCTGGTTAAATGGGGGTGAGAAACAGCCCCTCCCATAAGGCTACAGGCCCAGGGGGAATCCAGAACTAGGGCCAAGATCTCACACTCCCCCAAACCTCTCCCCCAGGGTTTTGTCTCACTAAATACTCCAAGCAGACAGGATCTTCATCTCCTTGGACTCCCTATGAGAATACAGGCTTGGGTTTCTGTTTATGCTAATGCTGGGCAAGTAGCACCCACTTTGGGTAGCGGTTGTATCAGGCTGCCTTGGAAACAGCTGCAATTTCCTGCAGGCTGAGTAGCGTTAAGTTGCTAGGTTGTCGGCTGAGCATGGAGAGTGCTGGTAGCAGCATCTAGTCCTTAGGAAAGTGCTGGAATGAAATGATGCAAAGGCCTTAGGAGGCAACTCCGCTCCCTCATGCAGTCTGCTTAATAAAGCATCCGTGTGCGCACACATCTTTGGCTCCGTGCACAGTTACGGGAGCTGGGAAAAATGAATAAAAATTCAAATTGGGAATTGTTTTCTAGAAGGGGTCCAGGGATTCCCAGCTATGCTACCGATGCCTGAGATTAGACAAGTCATTCATCTTCCCTATCTGTCAGACAGGGTGACCCTTCCTTGAACAGAGAGCTTCTCGGTTTCCGGGTGAGAAGTGCTCTGTCGGAGGTCCTTGCTAATCTAAACTGAAGATGTCTCCTCTAAAAGACTGCCCCAATGTCATCTGCCCCAATGTCACACGTCCCTCTTTGTTCCCATGTCATGAGGACATTTCTGGAACAAACAGGTAACTTTTAAGGGTTTCTTTTCCACATGTGGAGTTAAAAACAATGTGTCTCAGAACAATGGCCATGAGCCTCCGGTTAGCCATACAGTACTGGCTGCTGTTCTGCTGAGAAACGGCTGGTCATGTGGTACTTGCTCCTCCTTCTCTCCAGCTGTTGCATTAAATTCAAGACCATTCTGAACACATCTTTTTCCTTAGTACTTTTCCATAAAAACATTGGCTGTAGTTGTCAGGTGGGCATGTTGTGATTCCAACTGTGGGGAGTGACATGACGTATGGAAAACACACCCACACCCACACACACCCATAGGTACAACAGGCTTGTTTTCCATCTTTTGTCTCTTTTGTTTACCAGAGACCACGCACAGAGACATCTAATGGCCAAGGAATACACTGCAAATATAAATTACAGAAGGCTTGTGGGAGCCAATTGCCTTATTAAAATGTGGTCCACACTGTGACAAAGTTAGAGAACTCCTGGCCTGCTTTGTAAAATAAGGGAAAGAAGCATGTAATGAGAAAAGGAGCGCTGTGTGTATATTTCCTCTTTAAGAAACTGCAGCATCTCTCTAGGTGGGGATGAAATTGCTGCTGTATTTGCACACAAGAAGATATTAGAAAATTAAATGAGGACAACTAGAAGATCCCTGGACTGATGTAATGTGCAGGTGGCTGGATGGCTTGGTGTGTGTGGTTAGACTAGATCTGATCTCTTCTGATCTTAAACTCTGGGGCTTGGGAGATGTGAGTCTCAGCTAGCTCTGCCACAAGATAACTGGGTGATCTTGGAGAAGTCACTTCATGCTTCAGTTTCCTCATCTGTAAGGTGGGAGACTTATCTCCTTTATAAAGTGCTATGCAATCTCTAGATGAAAGACACTGTCAAAGAGCTAGGAATCTGTAGCTATGCTCTTCACCAGTCTGACTCACAACATCCAGAGGATGTCAGGTTGTGAGAGTTTTGGCCTGGGTCTCATTTCTCATTTGGGTTACTCTCTCCTGAGCAACCAACAGCCATGGAGCCAGGCAGCTGTGTGTCATGTGTGAATCATGCCATGTGTCTGCCCCATCCGATTCTGCTCACCGAAGTGCTTGGAGAAGAGCTCTAATGTTTGTTGCACATGCGCACCATTGCTGGATTGCTTAATGCCAACCTCACAAGTCACTGAACCTCACTGAAGGAACTAGGCTTATTTAGTCTACAGAAGAGAAGACTGAGGAGAGATTTGATAGCAACCTTCAACTACTTGAAGGGTTGCTCGAAAGAGGAGGGAGCTAGGCTGTTCTCGAGGGTAACAGGACAGAACAAGGAGCAATGGTTTCAAATTACAGCTGGGGAGGTCAAGGTTGGATATTAGGAAAAACTTTCTCACTAGGAGGGTGGTGAAGCATTGGAATGGGCTATCTAGGGAGGTGGTAGAATCTCCATCTTTGGAGATTTTTAAGGCTCGGTTAGACAAAACCCTGGCTGGGGTAATTTAGGGGGAGTGGTCCTGCTTTTTAGCTGGGGGTTGGACTAGATGACCTCATGAGGTCCCTTCCAACCCTATTATTCTATGATTCTATGATCCTAAGTCAGGGCAGCGTCCAGAGTGAAACAGCTTCGCCTGTCTCCCACAGTATTTTCATGCTGAAACTTGCATCTGTGTCGGCAGCTGCCATGCTGAGGGTTCTGAGTGGCACAGCTTGGGATGTGGCTTGGGGATGACCTTGGCAGACAGACAGACAGATGCAGCAGAAACAGCACAGGTGTGGTTTGTTGGGGATTTTCCTCGAGGAACGACGATTGATCTGACCAGGAGCCGAAGCCAGGTCAGAGAAGTAGGAAAGGAAAATGAAGAGGAGGAGAATCCCCATAGTTTGGTGTTCCCGTTAGTCATATAAGCTTGGCTGTGCACTTTCCACGTCCTTCTTCCTGCACAAACCCCTCTTGTGGTGTTTAGAGCCCCAAGAAGTTGAGTCGATGTTCTTCTCTCCCCTGAAACCTCACATTCGGTTTGGGTTGCTCGTTACTTTGTGGCTAGGCTGCCCAGCGCTAGGAACTTCTGCTGGACTTTGGTTTATGGATGTGGTTGTGATCCACTGCCTTCCACCTTTGTTTGTCTCAGTAACACATTTGCCTCCCCTGCCTGAACTCTGGCAATGCTCTGCAGAGGGGGCCTTCCTCGAACGGACGTCTTCATTGTTCACATTGCGCTCTGTCCTTGAGCCCTTGCTGAAGGATGTCTGCCAGTCCCACAAAGTTTATAAAGGGTGCTGTGGGTCTGCAAGCCAGACTAAGCTATACCTCTTAGCAAAGTCACTAGAGAGCAAAGCATTTTGCCTTGTGATTTAAAAAATCCATGCCTGTTGGGACTTTTGATGAAGCTAGGTGGGAATTCACACAGCTTTCAGCAGTTGCTGGCCCAACCCGGCCCAGTCCCGTTCCCTACCTCCCCCCGCCTGCCAGTCCTTTAGAAATAACTGAAGTTCCACCAAGAAGTGGCTTTGTAGAGTTAGTGTTGCATGAACTGTCCTGCACTGAATAGGTCCATCTTGATTTTTGCTGTGGGCTAGCATGTCTGAGTTCTCCCAGTGCCTCCTGTAATGCAGGCCAGCTGGGCTACTTGATTAAGGAAGACTTGGTTTCGTTTTTGTTTTTTGTTTTTTTTTAAAGTGTGAGCATGGCTGTAAATCTCACAGAAGTGCTCAGCAACAGTCATTCTCCTCAGCAGGGAAGATGCTTCAAAAACTGTCTTGCAAAGAATGCAAAAGGCGTGTTTCCTTGCCGCTCTTGCATTCAGTGTTGGATGTGCTGCTACTTGGCAGTCCCAGTCCCTCCCCATCTTTTGGTTTCAGAAATCCCAGTGCCTGGCACTAGCTCCAGAGCCAGGTAGCTGGCTCCCCTATTTGCAGGCCTACATGCATCCAGGACTAGATTAACGCAGGAGCTATAGGGGCTGAAGCCCCAGGCCCTGGCCTGAAGGGTGGCCCCAAGCTCCAGCCCCTATGGCCATGCCACATCCACCCCACTGAGTCCCCAGTGCCAGGGGAGGGGGAGGGCACTGAGAGAGCCCCTGCCCTGCTGACACTGGGGGGAGTGGGGACCTGGGCCAGAGGCTAGGCTCCACACTCCTGCCCCTCCCATGGGCTGGCTGGTCCACCCCTGGGGATGGGGCAGGCCAGACCTGTTTGCTCTGCTCCCTTCCGGGGGTGGGGCCTGAAAGGCTGTGCCAGAGCCACACCACGCACCAGCTGGCTCTGGCCCCACCCTTGGAGTAGAGTGGAGCAAACAGGGCTGACCTGCCCTCTCCCCAGGGACGGCCCAGTGGCAGGGTGGGAGCGTAGCCTCTGGCTCCCCAACACCAGCCCAGGTGGGGGCCCCTAGGCCAGGGCGATCCCAGTGGTGGGGCAGCCTGGGGCCCCAAGACCCTTAATCTGGGCCTGCATGCATCACACATTTTTGCTGTAGCTACTAAAGCGTATTGGTTCCCCTTGCTGCTGAAGCAGTAGCTCCAGGAGGAGACAGGCATGACCTCAGAACTGCCAGGTTCTCACTTGATTTGGCACTGGCACCCCACAGACATATGCCAAGGGAAGACAGCAGAGTGGAGTTTGTTTTGGGTGGGGGCAGACAATGGAAATTAATGTTTGGCGATTTTGACCCTCCTTCCCCCAATTGCCCCATTTTTAAGAATGGAAACTTTTATTTGGCTTTGTCCCTCCCTCCCACCCCCATGAAAATTGCCCAAATATAATGAAAATGGATTCTTTCAAAGGGGAAGGAGACAAAAAAGCTTTGATGAAAAATTTTCACCCTGCTTTAGAACCCAGCTAGCAGAGGAAACTCAGAGTGACTACCAGGGTATTGTGTAGCAACAGAATCAGGGATCTTAAATTTAGAATGACAAGCGGTTGGTTATGATCTTTTGCTGTCTTGCTTCAGATGTGAGCAGGAGAGCAAGCAGCAGGAGTCTGTACTGTGTACAGCTGATTGCGGCTGGCTGGTTGCCTGCTGGAGTGCAAGAGGGCTCCTTTGCTTAGGAGGAAGATCAAAGCTTCGAGCGGGAATAGAGAGTCAAGCATCTAGGAGGAAGAGTCAATACATGTGAGAGGCAGCCTTTGCTAAGAAAAGGCCTAGGTTGGAAGGAGATGTGTCTACCGGTAACTGGTTCTGCTGAGTTGTAATCCACCTCTTGACAGGTGAAGTTTCAAGACTGACTGTCTGGTTTCCTGAGCTGCCCTCTCCCCAACTAAAGCGGAGTGTTTTTGCAGCCAAGATGAAAATCTGCTCCGGGGCAAGCATAGCATGGAGACAGTCTCTGAATTCAATAGACAAACGGGAACCCCCCTCCTCCCGAGGACACCAGAAATTGAATTAAACCTCATTTTTGGTAGCCTAAGCCAATAACGAGCTGTGTTTTCTCGGGCCAAGGAAAGATCAGGCGTTGTGGGAGCTGTGTGATTGATAACCAAGATATAATGTATAGGATGAGCAATAAACGGCAGGGCAGATGCTGCGGTGTCTGCTCATGACTGAGGAGTGTGAGTCATGTCTCAAACAGATGAGCCACAGAGGTGAATTGCTTGTGCAGTGTGGGGTGCTGGGCCGGCGGAAAGCGCCCTAGGAATCTCAACAGGCCCGTACTTGAAGAGGCCGGTAAAGCTGGAATTGGAGTGAGAGAATTGGTGTTTCTCATCCACTCGTTTCTGTTTGGCTTGTGTTTTCAATGACTCGCTGATACATGCAGCAAAATCCTCCTCTGACATGGAAGAGACATGGTGAAAACGCCTAAATTAGTTTTCACCCACAGCATTCTCCTTTTTCCATAGCCTGGTTTTACCGGTGGCGCAGGGTTCCAAAAGGTGGGGACACCCCCCCAATCCCTGAGTCCCAAGGAGCATTGAGCACAACTCCAAGGGTATGTGTGGGGCGCTGCACTCACGCTCCTCCATGCCTGGGACTTGCTGTTCACACAGCTGGTCCATAGCGTAATTTAGAGCAGCCTTCTGCTTGCTCTAGTGTAGAGCCCCAGGGATGTGTGTGGAAGCTGGAAAGAGCTGGGGAACTGGGATAGCGCAGGCACGGCCTGCATGCTAACTGAAGGGAATCGGGACAGGCTTCAATAGACCAACTCTGCCACCAGAAACTCCAGCCCCTTCCATTGGGTGATGCACCTATGCCTGGCTGCTCCTACTTTAGCAATGCTGCAGCCCAGTGAAGCAGCACAAAGCTACGCCAGTACAGCAGAGGAGCAGGACTTAAAAGCCTGCCTTGCTTTTCACTGTGTTGATGTATTGTGAGCTTAGACCGTGAGAATAGACAAGCTGGAATCCTGCGTGCTAGTCTGGCTCTGCAGTAACCACCCCAACAGGGATTCATTTGGCAGGTCTTAAAAAGAGGGGGGATGCTTTATTTGCCCATAAATTTAAAAATAGAGCATCTAGTAATTCATTGGGCTAATTTTTCGCCAACAGGGGGGGTTCCTTTAATGCTGAGTGAATGAGGGGCTTGTGCCTAATGAGCAAACTGGGCCAGTCTGATAAATAGGAGTGCTCTTGTTCCAAGAGTCCTTTACACCTGCTGAACAACAAAGGATCACAGGGGGCGGGGCGGTCCCCCATAACGGGAGGTGTTTAACTTTAAACCATGATTGGAGGATTTCAGAAAGTCAGCCAGAGGTTAAGAGTCCATTACAAGAGTGAGTGGGTGGGTGGATGAGGGTCTGTGGCCGATAATGTGCAGGAGGTCAGAGCAGATCAGGGGTTTTCAATCTGGGGTCCACGGGCCCCTGGGCATCTGCAGACTATGTAGAAGTTTTCCAAAGTGGGGTGCACCTCCACATAGCATTATTTAAGGGGCTTCCTATGAATAAAAGACAGAAAACCACTGAACTAGATGGTGGTGGTGGTGGTGGTTCCTTCAGGCTCTAGTCTGTAAGCCTATGTCTAAAACAGCTCTTCCAGAAATTCCACGTGTGCCTTCCCCTCTTGTGTTACATGGAAGTTGTTGCTGATTCTTCTCATAGATGTGACATCAGCAAATTGGTTTCTGGTTTTGGAGAATTGAGGCACCCTGATTTTAAGACTTGGGGCAGGCCAAGACAGAAAAGCTATTGCCACTGTAAGGGCTGCAGCCGACATTGCCCCTTTAAGAGGAGCTGAAACAGTTCAGAGCTGCTGCTGCTTTGCTGTTTTTCAAGCCTCCTGCCACTGAATTTGCCTCTGAAGGCAGTTTTCTTTCAGCGGCAGGGGCCACCTGCTGCCAAAAGAGCTGGCGGCTGCTAGGACCTTGGTGGCGGGGGGGGGGGGGGAGCGTGGGCATCAGGGGTACGCTATTTTTAATGCTGTCAGTAAACAGCTTACCCTGCCAGTTAAAAACAAGAACAAAACCCTCAGCCTTGTCAGTAAAAACTAAAATGCAAGGTTGGCAACCCTGGAACTGGCATCCTGCACAACACCCAAGTGGAACAAAATCTTTAATTCAGTTACCCTCCCATTCTGTCCTGGCCCCTGTTGTTGTGATTTCGGGGTATGTGAACTCTCTTTCAATGTATTTATCCCCACAATACCCCATTGTACAAATGGGGGGATTGAGGCCCAGGTCTTCAAAGGTTCTTAGCATCTGCACAGCCAATGACTTCAGCAGGTGTTAGGTGCCTAAATCTTCTGAGGAGCTAGACTTAGGTGACTTGCTCAAGGTCATGCAGACAGTCTCTGGCAGAGCAAGGAAAAGAATCCAGGGCTCCCAAGTCCTAGGATATCCCCTGGCCTTTGGGCCGTCATGCTCCAGTTCATAACAAAGGAGAACAGAAAACGCTGTGCCTCAAGATTGGGAATACTAGAAATCTTGAGAGAAGGTGAAAAAGAAGAGTATGTGGGGGAACTCTAAGCAGCAGGTTAGAAGCTGTAGATGGATAAGAAGGAGTTCGTGGGAGTCATTCTAACTTGGGAGGTCTCTAATCCCTGTAGAGTGCTTCTAAATGTTCCCCAGTAAGGCTCTTTTTCTTGTATAATAAATGTGCACCACCAACTGCACTGCTGGTATTCATACTAGTGGGCACCCGTAACGTAAATACAGTGTAAGCAGAGATTAACACCTGCACGTGGTCCTGTAAATAAAGTCCTGTAGTTATATGGGAGACACTTGCACCAACGCATTCCAGCCTCAAGATGAGAACTGAGCTATGGAAGTGTGCTAAACTGCGCTCGGTTTAGGATACCCAAAAGCTTGTGGTAGACAAAAGCAGCATATCTGGTTTTGATCCAATGCGTTAAGCAGAGACATGACAAATAAGCACGAGGAGCCAAGTTTTAATGGGATGCTTATGCAGGGTCTAGAGGGGGATGTAGACGCTCTGGACTCCAATTTGGTGTTTATCACTTTTTATGTGACTTGGATTGTGCAAAGGGGGAAATTACAATGAGGGATAGGTCAAATCGAGCAGCAACTGAATGACTGTGCAACAGTAAGTAGTATATTGGCAAACACAAAGGTAGTACAGCCACTAGATGATATTTTGTTTACGTACTGGCTAATTATTTTAACATAACAGCGAAGTAAACAAAGCAGCAGGCGGGGCATTTAGTTCAAAATCAATCCAATAGCAGATACAATAGTGACAAGTTGAGCACTAAAGCATAACTTATGCAATACAACAAAATATTTACTCCAGTGCACGAAACATTACACTCTGTGCACATCCATGCATTCACTCAATCATAGGGTGGCCAGCCCCAAAGTTAGTTAGGTGCAAAGGCTTGGAGGGGTGAGGAAGCTTGCAATGCACACCAACCCCTATTGCAGTCAGATGGCGCCTCCCTCTTTACATCCCTGGAGTCGGATCCTTATATTGAATCAAGAAATACTATGCGGGTAGATGATGTGTCCCGAAATGCTAACCTGAGTCAGCCACACTCTTCAGCCCCCTGTCCTACTATTTTTCACCCACCACATACACACGTGTTTGGTGTTCTTTGCAACGCAAGCAATTTCTTATGTAAGAATTGCATTGTAAGCAATATTTTCCCAGTACAGTGCAATCTTATTCCATTTTATACCTAGAACAGAAGGGGAATCATGCACTTATGTGATCTTCCTCTTGTGAGGATACATTAACTTATAATTGTCACTTAAATTGCAACTGCAGCAACTTTAAACTGAAAAACAGGAAAAGAGGAACCTGGTCAAAGGGCCTTATGCCTAATTTTGCCAAGGCCTACCTGACATAAGGGGAACACAGTCGAAAGGCCTTATGCCTAAATTTGCCAAGGCAATTGCAGCACTTTTAAACTGAAAAACAGGAAAAGAGGGACTTGCTTAGGTATAGCATGATGATATTGCAGAAAGCCTCTGATTCGCTTGCAGAGGGAGGGGAGGAAAAAAGAGACTTAGGCGTTGGCATTAGGAAATTATTCCCGATAGTCACACACAATCCAGCCATGGAATAATTTCTGCTTCCCGCACAACAGTATTAAGGTCCCCAAGGATGCAACTCAGCTGCTGGGAATGTCCATTGGATTGAAGCACTACAGCCCCTAAAGATGCAGACAGGAACCTTTTCAGAGCCTGGCCCCAGCTTACCATGGTGGAACTCCTCATGTCCGAAGGAACTCCTCATGTCCGAAGGAACTCCTCTGAGTATAACAGGGCTTGTAGGAGCTGGAGCCAGTGCCTTCCCTGCAGATTTCCCACTAGCTTTAGTCAACAGAAGATTTCCAAGGTAGTCTGGCCTAAGTGGATAAGGATTGGACTAGAAGTCACAAGGCGTGAGTTCCATCGTTAGCTGTGCTACTGACCTACTATTTGACCTTTGGACGCTTGGCTATGCTTGTTTCCCTCCTATCCTATGCGTGTTAGGTATGAATGATGGTCCCTTCCTGCAATCTGGACTGGTGTGCTGCTGTGCCACCCCAATTCTCCACCCTAAGGCCCCAACTTACCCTGCCTTGTTGTGTTAAACCCCACTCCTGGGTCAGCTCACGCCCAGGCTTTGGTGCGTAATCGGTCCCTCACCCAGTGGAAGAACGCTCTCACTAGCCACTCATGGGATGGCTCCTCAGCAAACACCCCCAGTTCCAGATGCAACCCTGGGAACTACCATTTTGCAGGAGTCAGTGCATCCCCACTGCACCCTGCAAGCTCTGCCTCATTTACACTTGTCTGTCAATTTAACAAAGAAATTGATATGCATCAGCTTTCACCCTCAGTGAGGCCTCTACACACTGTCATTCCACAGTGCACTGCTTTAGATAATACAAACATAAATTTGTTAACTACAGTAAGATTTTTAGTGATTCCAAGTCAAACTGATTTAGATCCAAAGTTTAACGATAAGTCAAGGAGTTTATCGCAATCAAATTAAAGAAAATTCACATTCTAAACTAAAATTACAGTCATGGTCTGTAGTTCATCTTACCACACAGGTTTGGTTGCTATACGATTTGCAGCTTGCCCTCCTTCCCTGTCCTGTGGGTAGGTGTCAGGTCTTGATGTTGCTTAGAACATAGCTTCTCAACCTGTGGTACGCGTACCCTTGGGGGTATGCCAGGCACAGGCTAGGGGTACAAGTGGCAGCCACCTACTTCCCCTGGTCCCAGCTCATAGGCAGTTGAGTGGTGGGGTACTTAGTTTTCAGAAGTTAGGGGGTACTTGCTACTTGAAAGGTTAAGAAACACTGGCTTAGAGAGAGATTCCAGGGAGAGCGCCACAGCCAAAGGTCTCTTAACAAGATTCCTCGACATCCCCTGGGGTCTAGTGATCATCCGTGTCTGGAAGGGGCATGATCTTTCTCTTTTAAGCCAAGGTGCTTAGACAAGTCCATTGTTCCTGTATGCATGCCTCCCCGGGGCATGAAACTACCGCACTGTGTTTCAGTTGGAATCAGGACATAGCAGTTTCACATCTGCACTTATGTATGATGATGTAGGAAAAATGCTCCCATAACAGTAATGTTCAGTATGTCATGAGCATTCCAAAAACACCTTACCTAACATTCTTTGTATTAAACCAGTGGTTCTCAACCACTTTGTAGCGACACAAAAGTGTGTCGCAGCAGAGTGGTAAGTGTGTCAGGAGCTAAGCCTGCTCTTCCCCCACTGAGCTGCCGCAATGACACATAGGCTGCAACACATGCAGCTGACTTTTGTTAACCTGGGGTCGGGCTGGGGAGAAGGGGAGAGACGCGGGGGAGAAGGGAAGAGATGCGGGGTCAGGCTGGGGAGAAGGGAAGAGATGCGGGGTCGGGCTGGGGAGAAGGGGAGAGACGCGGGGGAGAAGGGGAGAGATGCGGGGTCGGGCTGGGGAAAAGGGGAGAGACGCGGAGTCGAGCTGGGGAGAAGGGGAGAGATGCAGGGTCGGGCTCGGGAGAAGGGGAGAAACGCGGGGTCGGGCTGCGGAAAAGGGGAGAGACGGGGGGTCGGCCCGGGGAAAAGGGGAGAGACGCGGGGTCGGGCTTGGGAAAGAAGATATGGGTTGCAGGGCTAGGATGCAGGGCTGCTCGAGGGTTTGGGCAGATGCAGGGCTGGGGGGAGGTGGGGCTAAGACATGGGGGGTTGGTGTGTCGCATAGAGCTGGGAAGGCTCTCAGCAGTGTTGCGACCCTTAAAAGATTGAGAACCCATGCATTAGACCATACACATTACACTGTAAGGGTGAACATGAATGATACACGGATCACTTTGCAAAGGTTTACATGGGATGCAGCATGTCATGGTATGTTTACAGTGTGCATATTATGTGATAGTACAGGTTTTCAACCTATGGTCTGTGAACACCAGGGGCTCCACAGACTGTTTAAGGTTTCCAAAGAGATTTATGCCTCCATTAGGGGTCCACATATGAAAAATGGTTGAAAACCACTGACCTAGTATATACCCCACCTAGCAAGATGGAGGCCTTCTCTTGGTGTGGCTTTGAGCACCTGTGAAATCTGTAATGCAAATAAATGAGAAGAGCACCTCCAGGTTATTGATGAAGAAATGCTTCTAATCCAGCATTTTGGGAGCTTGTCCATCAAAGTTGATGGATTTACTTGTAGTAGCAATGAATTTGGCTGAGAGTCAAAATAGTCCCTTGAAATTTATGCACAAAGGTCCATTTCTTTTGACAATTGCCAGTGCTTATGCATTAACAAGCTAATGTGTGCAAGCGCTGCATTCTTCTCAATGCAGTCAGAATGACTGTTCCATTAGGCCAAGTGGCCTCAGGACCTGTGTTTCCTCGGTAACAACGTGAAGCATGACAACCGATCTAGGTGGCTTTTAGAGTCCAAGGCTGGAAGGAACCCTGTGATCACCCAGTCTGCCCTCCTGTATAACATAGGCCAGAGAACTTCCTCAATGTAATTCCTAGAATGTATCTTTTAGAAAAAAACATTTTAAAAATTGGGGGCAGATTGTCCGTCATCGTACCCTGTGGTAAATGGTTCCAATGGTTAATTAATCTGACTGTTATAAATGTACACCTTATTTCTAGTCTGAATTCGTCTAGTTTGGATTGCATTAGGCCTTCCTCTGCTAAACTGAAGGGCCCATTATCAAGCCTTGGTTCCCCAGAGACTGTGATTGTCACCCCTTAATGTCCTCTTTGTTAAGCTCTTTGGCTATGTATACACTTGCTAAAATTAGTTCGAACTAACTAATTCAAACTAATTTTAGTTAGTTCGAATTAGCTTAATTTGAACTAGCATGGCCACACTGGAATGTTAGTTCAAACTAAGCAAGCACTTGCTTAGTTCAAATTAGTGATCCCCATTCATTTCAATGGCTGGTTAATTCGAACTAAGAAATTAGTTCAAATTAACATGGCCACATTGGTTAATTCAAACTCGTTAGGTTGAATACCCTATTCAAACGTATTAGTTCAAATTAAGGAAGTCCTTAATTCGAACTAACTAAAGCCTAGTGTAGCCATGGCTTTAGTTAGTTAGAATTAAGCCTCCTTAATTTGAACTAACTTGCCAGTGTAGACATAGCCTTTGAGTCTGTCACGATGCGTTTAATCATTCTCATGGCTCTTCTCTGATCCCTCTGCAATTTTTTAACATCCTTCTTGAATTGTTGGTGTTGGAACTGGACCCTATCTCCAAACATGCCAAAGAGAGGTCAAATAACCTGTCTATTTCTACACAAAATTCCCATTTATGCAGCCCGGAATCACATTAGCTGTTTATACCAGTGTTTCCTTCAGAGGTTGTTTTCTGTGGATGTCTTCCTTCCCCCACCCCATCTTTTTCAGTTACTGCTTTCCTTGAGAGTTTCCCATTGTACCTCCCATTCTACACAAGGCTCAGGTTCTTTGTTTCTATGCTTAATGTGAGCTTTTAGAGCTCAGTGCCATCCTGAGTAATTTAAATGAAGACTTCTCTAGCTGTAGGCCTGTTTATTACACACCTGCCTGGTTACATTAAATGGCTATTATAAGGTGACAGCAAATGTAACATCTTTGCTGTTGTGGTCCTGAGTGAAGTTACCATTGTGAAGTAGGCATGCAAATAACTAGAGGACCACGGGGTGTCAGTGCCATACTCTGTTAGTATCTAATTACTGTGTACTTGATTAGGAGAAAGTAGTTCCCTTACACTCACTACTGGGCCATAGGCAGCAAAAACATTCACTAGCATTGGCTATGCACACCAGCCTGCATTTCGCTGTACTGCAGAGTTCAATAAGTGTGTTATAAATGCAGAGGGAAGGGTCCAGTTTAGCTTTTCTTTAGTCGTTACCCTTTTCCCCCTTAATTTGGTGTCAAATGTACGAGCCATGCAATGGGGGAGCTTTCACGATGATTCCCAGAATCCCAGTGGTTCGAGAGAGGTGATGTGCATTTTATTTTTACATGGCAATACACCTAAGCAAACCCTGAGAGTAGCTGGTGAGAAACTGACTCATCTCTTTGCAGGGGGGAATACCAGTAGCCATTAAATCATTGAAGGCACTAGTCAAATCTCTAAGGATTTGTCTTGGAGGATGGAATTTCAGACTCACTCTCTTGCTTTTGTGGGTTTAACTTACAGGGATGTCTAGGTATTGAAGGCATTTCCTTGCAGTGAACAATCTTGATTATCCCTCAGCTGCTGTCTTCCTGGTTCTCTGCACTTTTGTCTCTCTTTAAACTGTTCTGTTAGTACTGCCCAGCAGGAACCTCACCACCCTACTTATCTCCTTGATCTTACAAGAGCAAGTAGCCGTCCCACTGAAAGTGGAAGGTCACATGGTATCAGCTAGGCCAAGAGGGTGGTAGGATTCAGGTGCCATCAGTCACTTCTCGTAAGGGTAAGCCATGAGATTCTAGGTGGTCTGGGCTATACTTTGCTTCCATATTGCCATCCTTCTAGTGTTATATCTTCTGGAGTCCGTTCAGGTGCTGGGTATCTACAACTCTGGCTTTTAAACTGATGTTAAGATATGAATAATGAGCACTGATAGATTGGAATGGGTCTGAATGCTCGTTTTTTTTTTTTTTGACAGGAACCCATCTGTAAATGACATGGTTTAGGAAGAAGCTTCCCAACAGGCAGGTTACTAGAGAACTGTCCCTTGTAGAGCTTGTTATAACTTCCATCTGGAGCATCACGGTTCTGATTAAGTATGGCAATTGTTAAATTCGTGAGAGTTGCAGTGCAGGTGCCAAGATCATTCCCATCATCTTGCTGCACTAATGATGAAAGTGTATTGGGCATCTTACAGACTCGAGTCAGATCTTCAGTCACGTAATAAATATTTTGCTTCAGTTTAAATCTTTTTATAGAATAGTACTCCTCCTATTGTTAGGGCAGGGCTGGTTTAAGCAGTAGAAAATATTCCATGATGAAAGTGAAGATTGATTTCACTAAAGACAATCTTTCTCCATTTACTAGTGGGCACTTCATTTTATTTCAAGAATGAGATACAAAAAGTAAGCAAAAGACAAAACTCAAACTATAACAAACGCTACGGACAAAATTAAAACATCTTCTGCAGAGTGTACACAACAAGAAGCAAGATGCAAAATGGTCCCCATCAGCCAAGCCGGCTGAATATGTACATGCAAAGGAAAACAAAACTAGAAAGGAAGAAATATTTGCTACTTCCAGTTTCTATTTACACACACTAAAGAAGTAAAGGAAACTAAGTTAGCCTTCAATTCAGACAGATACCAGTTAGTTTCCCTGTGTCAGTTTTCTTCCTCTGGGAAGAGGGATCCCTATGCCTTGAGATTAGTGACTAATGGGGACTTGCATAGGGCCTACCTGTACCCACAACTAAGTTGTGCTTTACAGTAGCCTGCTTGGTGTAAAGACCCCTTCATCCCCCATATGAACGTCTGCCTCCAGAGTGAAGAACTGTCCAAAGTACATCCCCCATATGAAAGGCATCGCAGCGTACATCTATGCTGCAAGCAGTTTGTGACTGTATCACATGAGGACATAGCAGAGCTAGCTTGAATAACGTTAACAGTGATGCTGCAACAGCATATCCAGGAGTCCCGGGTGGACTTGGCTAGCCACAACTTCACTCTAGTGTTACTTGAGCTCAGCAGATTGATGCTAGTTCAGATATGTCCTAAAAGTGTAGAGTCACACGGCTGAATGCAATACAAACACACACCTTCAGTCTCCCACGTGGCAGTCTAGAAACTAATATAGTAACCACGGCTAATGTCCTACAACTGGCTTCAGGAACATGGTGCTTTGGCTCTGGTTTTTAAACATTCTTATAGATTTTTGTATTCCACGGGAGCCCTTCATTTACAGTAGTTTAAATATAAGTCCGATGAATTTTATTTAAAGCTGTTCCTTCCTCCACCTCCCCCCCAAATTTGAATGGTCATTTCCAGAAGCATATCCCCTTTATTTCTAGGTGGGAATCACATTGGAATTTGTCAATTGTACATCTGAAAAAGTGTTCAATGGCTGTTTTAGGACAACCTCTGTATTG
This sequence comes from Pelusios castaneus, assembly GCA_007922175.1. NCBI lineage: Eukaryota > Metazoa > Chordata > Testudines > Pelomedusidae > Pelusios > Pelusios castaneus. The sequence continues at coordinate 8,471,581 of ML685810.1, forward strand.
GCACAGAATTTAAACTAGAAAGGAGCCCATATTTATTGCTTTTGGGTCTTGCTGTTGAATAAAAATTGAGGCTAACTGTTCTACTCAAAGAGTATCCACAATAGTTGAGATTTCCTTCTAAATAATACACAAGGGAGTAGTTAAAACCTTACCATAACATTTTAAGTGTGAGGCATCCTTCAAATACTATGGTACCAGTAAATGTCAAGATTTTAAACATGCACGGAGCCTCACCTCACAGTCTTTACACAATACCCTAGCAAGGGGCAGTGCACAAGCACAGTTTGGATTAGCAGGACGGGGGAGACAGAATAGCTCATGGCTTTTCCAGCTGTGATAATGCTGCTGCTCCTGGACAGGCTGGTATCAGTACATCTGCCTCAAGTTCCAATAATGAATTGGACTGAGACCCACTTAGCAAATACATTGACACTTCCCCAGGGAATAGCAGGGTGCTTTGCCTGACAAAGGTAAAAATATTTTAGCTTTGTTTGTTTAAGTAATTGGTAGGAGACCTTGTATTTCTTCTCTCTTGAAATAGCAGCAGTAGAGGTTCACTAAAACAGAACTGAATATATGCCACATTCTTAGTAAAAATGCTTTTCAGACAAGTTTATGTAAACCATATAGGGGTGACAGTCTTACCTATACTGCTTGATTATATATTCAATTTATCGGAGGCTCAATTTTGGGGAGAGGGCTACTGAATTTTTTTTTTTAAATACATCAGTTAGGAAGGAATTAACATTACTGGATCAGTAATCTAAAAAGTAACTTCAAAGAGCACAAAACATTCTAAAATGTCCAGCTTGCAACAGGAGGATAAACTGGTCTAGGGAAAAGGGATGGGGGGAACACATTCAGTTTCATCAAAATGCAAGACATCTAGACAAAGCACGATAAGAAAAGCGTGTGTACATTCTCACAGCACACTGGTCTGGCAATTACCAATAATGAGATGCTTTAAGAAGATCACACTGTAATTACTCAAAAACATTCTTCACAGTGGGTGTGTTCCATAACAATCTTTGATACTAAGCTATCACATTCCCATTATGCATTGCAAGAACTGGTGTCTTCACAGACACACTGCAGTTCTGGCAAGCTGAATTTTGCAACTTAATGCAGTTGCCAAGTTAAGCTCATCCTTTGCAATTTACAAAATCAAGCTGAATTTAATGGCTAGGGTTAACTTGCTCAATTTCTAACTCATGAAAAATCTGTGTAATAAACAGTAAGGCATGTAGCCTATAAAATTATGACTAGGGGCTGTCCATTCTAACATTAAACCGAACACATGACTGACTTTCCACTATTTATAAAATCTCCAGGTAAAAAGGCTCTGTTGAAAGCGTCAGACCGACATCTCTTTAAGTTAGTATTGTGTTTCTTTGGTCCTTTATATAAATGTAGCTATCTTTTTTCGTAAATATGAAGCACTTGATGTTCTCAATTGGATTTGTATCCTGTAGCAATTCCTCTTGGAAAGATAACTAGTGTATATGGAATATTCCAGCAGAGAAACAAGCTGTACTACTTCTAAAGTAAAATCTCATTTGTACAAGCCTAGATGAGCAATTCTAGCTAGCTTCCCACCAAGTCGATTAGGGGAAGAGAAAGCTGCAAATCATTTCCTCTCCGGGAAATGGATGGGTACAGTAGCATGCTCAGAACACTTCCCCTCAGGAAGGTCTCATTTACCGTAGCATTAATATGAATAAGAAGATAGGATCTTAGCCTGCACATCCTCCTCTTGCTTCAGCCTTTCCAAGTGAAAGCAGTTTAAGAAAAGCTCTCTACCTTTTAAAAAGGAAAGTAACATGAGCAGAGACAAGAGGAAGAAGAGACCTCTGGTTGAACTACGTATAGTTAATCTGTAGTCCTTTGCTATACAAAAGCATTGCTTGTTCTGAAATCCTTGGGGGAAGTCTCAATCTTCAGTTCAGGCTGAGATGCATAATGAAGTTAGCATCTATTGTCGTAAACCAGGGCTCGACAAAACTGGCACCAAGCTTCCAAGCAAGACACCTAGCCGGGACGCACCCGCACCGCCAAAATACTGATGAATCCACAGAGTGCTGGTAGTTTTATTTTTGGTCACAAGAGGGCGCTCCTCTGCTGCATTTCCAGAGAGAGCTAGGTGCCAGGCTCCAGGCTCCAAACTCTGGGCACCACGGCAACCTGGCCCAGGGTTTGTCGAGTCCTGTCATAAGCCAATACTATAAGGAATTAAATTGCTATATTTACTCCATCGTTCCAAGGTCTACTGTCAGACAGACCCTCTGGTGAAGCAGAAGTGTACAAGGTCAAAACAGTACACTTTGCAAAGGAAAAAAATATAGTTCAAGGGCAATGAGTGACCTTGAGAGTTCCATTAATAATTTACAGGCTTCACAGTAGGTCTTACAGTAACGTTCTTTTATCAACCTTGTGTGTGACTTTGGCTGTTTGTCTCAAACACCTCACTGACCATATCAAATGGCTCTTTTGCAATGAGAAAGCATATTGCCAATTATGTCATTTTTTGTGTGTCCAAGGTATAATTAACATTTTAACCCAGTGCAAGCAACTTAAACTCTTTTTGTAGTCTTGTGAACTAAGGCTTCTTTTTATTTCCTCAGATGGCAATGGCTCTAATTCTCAAACCCTTGAAATAAACAGTTTTAGTGGCATGTGCTATTGTTCACTAGTATTAAGAAAGTTCCAAAGGGGTAGCCCTATTAGTCTATTGCTGAAAAACAAACAGTCCTGTGGCACTTTTAAAGAATAAGATTTATTTATTGTATGATCTTTCGTGGGAGAAAATCCCACTTTGTAAGTTTCCCATCTTCAAAGCCTCTGACGAACTGGGGTTTTCTCTCACAAAAGCTCATGCAATAAATAAAGCTTATTCTTTAAAAGTGCCACAGGACTCTGTTCATTTTTAGTACAAAGGGAGTAGCTATAGCAATTAAAATGAAAGCCATGCATTTGTTCTGTGCAACTCTCCTGATGAATGGGTCTGAAATTCAATAGCTTAAAAAAACTGACATCTTTTTGTTTTAAGGGATGCTGTAGAGCCTAAAGGAACTTGGCGCCATCCCTCCATTCACGCACACTCATGTAATGGAGTAAGCAAGAAGGTTGAAATATACAAGGATTCTATTCTTGGAGTGTTTCTTGTGTGTGAATGGCAGCAAAAGAAACCCAGCACCCTAAATTGGGGCTCTTTTTAGCATTGCACTGCCGCGGTGGAGGTGATAGATTTCCCCCCGCTCCTGATATGGGGATGATCCCATTTGTGAAAACAACATGTTGGGTCTTTGAACATGGCCAGTGTTCCCTCTGTTTTGGTAAGCTATCCAATGCTGGGTCAGAAGCTGCTCTCACTTCAGTCAATGGAGCTCATTCTAAACTTCACTGCAAGAACTCCACACTTGTGGTACCTAACAGCAGACTTTGGCCCACTGTCTATACAGGATTGTCAGTTGCTAGATATTTGGCATAAGCCAGATCCTTTTTGAAGCTAATTTTAGGTATACTTACCCAATGACAGAAAAAGACTTGAGAGATTCTGTTCAGTCATTGGAGTTCCCTTTCCATAAAGAGGGTAGATCTTGACCTAATCTCTGAAGGCTCATTCACAATCTATCACAGTTCTAATTTCAATGTCACATGTGGGCACACACCTTCAGTAGCTGAAGGCAGTGCAGATACTTCAGTCAACTGCATTATATCGGAGAGGGTCATTTATCCCTAAGCCATCTCATCAAATTTCAGGAAGAGTCCCTCCAACTGCTCCCTTTAAAAGATTATCAAGTCTTCTAGTAAACAACTTTTGCAAACATCTTATCATTCAATGACACAAAGCTACAAAAAGGGGCTATGGAATCGATTTGACGATCACTAAGGTAACAATTATGGTGATTTGTATACACAAACTGTGATTTAGCAAAATAAGATTGGATCTAGGGGACATGAAAATCAAGTTATTTTGGTACCAAAAAAAAGTCTCTCCATTTACTTTCCCTTTGCCCCCAAGATTCAGATGAGCTTTTACTCTACAGTGACCGATTTGGCCAGATTTCTTGGGAAATCCACCTGTAAAAAGAAGAAAATGTTTGTAAGCAAGATCACACGTACCAACATTTTACACTTCATGACCAACGAAGGTATGACGACATTAAAGTTACTGGAATCTGTTAAAAGGCTTTTGTCCCTGCAAGGAAATAACATGTCCAGAAAGTATTTCATATAGTTGCAGTTTGCAGAAAGTTTACTCTGGCTAGGCCTCTCTTGCATCTATGCAGCACAGGGTTGGAGTGTTAGTGTTTTATAAAATATTTACTTCAGAGAGGTTTCATACACATTTTAAAAGGGACAGGAGTGGGTCAAGGTCACCTTTATAGAAGGAGAAGACAAAAGTTTCTGCAAAGAATTAGAACTATTCCATCTCCGTTCATTTAAAGGAATGTGTGAGAAAACCACTGTAACAGTGGGGGGGGGGTTTGTTGCTTCGAGGGGGGGGTTAGTTTTTTTAAAAAAAACTATACAGAAAATGCTGGACTTGGATGAAATACTTAACAAAACATACCATGTGAGTTCACTGTTAACTTTTTGCAAGTCTTAAAGCACTTTGAAAGAAAACCCCATTTTGTGGCTGATAGGGTTTGATATGTCTTGTTGTACAAAGAAAATGAGAAAGTATTTTTCAAATGCTCTTTACTAGGGTTTGCAAGTAGGAAAGAGGCCACTTTAGTTTTCTGATGAGGGCTTTGGAGACAGTAGGTCAGCCAAGAGAACTGTTGCAAGTAAATCAGACTATAGAAAATTTCTTTGGTCCCTCCTCTCTCTCTAGTGGCAATTACGCTGAGTTTTCAGCACGCAGAGGGCTCATCTACCCCAGATTTCATTTGTCGCAAGCCAGGGTGTAAATCTACAATGCTCTAGCCTGCCACATGCTAAGGTGTTGTATGCTCTAACCTACTGCAGTTTTAAAGCACTGTAGATGTGTACCCAGGCTTGCTGCACGCAAAGACTCTGTGTGGACGTGTTCTGAGATGAGAAAAAGCAGGAGGACAGACATCTTATGGAAGTGTTCTGTAAAAAGGGCGGCAGTGACTGTGGCCAGGCTCCTAAGTGAAGGTATGGTACACTGTATTTGCCAAATATTCTTGCGGGAGTCTTGGGCATGCACCATAGCGACATGCGAAGCACAGTTTCTGAGGAAGGGAGGGATGACAACTTCCAGCAGCGATGTACAAAGAGGTTTATGTTGAGGAAAAGGAGTATAATGGTAAAAGCCAATAACCTAAGCCCCTTAATGTTGCTGTAGCTCTGTTTCCCCAATGACTCAATCACAACCACCTTCTTAGATTAAAGGTGCGAGTGAGTTCGAAGAACTGCACAGCAGTCTGCTCAGTGTAACAGAGCACTGTACGAGTCCTTTGGGAGGTACAGACGCAGCAGAGGAGGGGACTGAAAGACAGTACAGTACTTACGTCATATCCTCTGAGAACTGCAAGATGGAAAGCCAGAAGCTGTAAAGGGATGACACTCAGGATTCCCTGCAGACAGTCCACAGAATGAGGCACTTTGATTGTCCTCTTATTGTTCTTAATCGTCTCTATATCTTCCTTATCACAAATCACTACAGGTCGCCCCTGGAAGGAAAAGAAGTGTCAGTAACAGATGACGTGAGGCTCCATAAAGCTGGCCCTTTCTTGCACCTGTCAAAATCGCTGTGAAAACTGCCATTGATTTCGAAGGGCAGGAAACTGACCTGTAAAAATAACCCCAAACAAAGCAAGTGAGAATAGCAATAGTATTACCAGAAACTGAGTGACTGCTCTTTTTGAAAAAAAACAAAACAGAACAAAACAGTTGAGCCTAAAATTTGGTGGGCATGCGGGTGGGCGTCTGCTCCTTTGCCTTAATACGGGTGACTTTTCATAGCGAAGACTGAATAGCGTTCAAATACTTGAAATGTATGCGTGCGGCAGCAGCACACATCCTTACAGTTTAGGACAGTGGTTCTCAACCTTTCCTGGGTTGTGACACTCTTGGTAGTAGGCACGATCCTACAGGACACACCAGCCCCTCCCATCCCGGCCAAATCTAGCCCCTTCCCCAGCTCTCCATGACACACTTACCGCTGTGTGGTAACACAGGAATGTGTCCCGACACAGTGGTTACGAATCTCCGGTTTAGGATATGAAACTCATATAAGCCCTGATGGAAAGTGATAGTGTCAGGCACTAATGAAATTGTTTAAAGGGTTCGACATAGGAGACTGCCTTTGTTTGACCAGGTATGTATGCTCTCTTCTCCACATTAAGTGAAGAAAATAGTCTGGTTCACTTGCTATATCACTGTTGCAGGATTTGGGGACGGTTTTGGAAATTCTCAAACATTTTCTTCTATATTTAAATGGCCAATGACCATTTTTAAAAAATGGAGCCTTGCCTGCGTTTTCCCCTTATGACTTACGAGCCAGAGCTTCCCTACATAGAGAGAGTAACGCCTCTAATTTTTAAACAACGGCAGCAGTCTTCCCTCACGAAAGTTGCTGCATTGAATCATTGTGGAATTTCCAGACAGTTAAACCGATGAGCCCAACGCTAGGCTATTATCTTTTGGTAGCTTGTAAAAAACTGCCATTTACAACGCCCAAGAGACCGTTTACTTCAGAGCACACCATTTAGGCACTGGCCCTCTCTGGATTGAGACTAATGAGCCATCATTAGATGGTAGAGTTTATATGGCGGGACTCAAACTGGCATTGTACAGTTCCACAAAGGAATGATTGGGGGCGCATTGTAAAACTGTTCAAGTGAAACTAATGATGCCAATCTGAAGAGTTCTCGATCATCTTACCAATGAAGGGAACACTTTACACTTCTAGACTTAAGCTGATACCATTTATGTCCATCTCTAATGACTCACCTGCCGTGCAATAACCTGCTGGAGAGCATTCTGGCACTTGGCATAGGTATGGTCCCTCATGATAATCATGATAACAGGCATCAATTTGTCCACGAGGGCGAGGGGACCATGCTTCAGCTCACCGGCCATTATCCCTTCCGAGTGCATGTACGTGATTTCTTTAATTTTCTAGAGAAAGGAGGAGATGCCTATTAATTGAGTTACAGCCTGGCCTTTGTTCAGAATGCAGACAAGGACCGGGATGTGTTTTGTCCTGTGATGCATAAATTAGCTCTGTAGTTAATCACCCTTCCCCGGAAGGTAGAGGTATCTCAACTGTCTATTTGTGATCTCTAGGCCCAGGTGGAATTGGGATGAGTCATCCGAAGTGGGTGGGAAACCTGGATGAGCGTCACACCTGAGCCACTCAACATGGAGGATGGGGCATCGGACTTCCTGGGCTCCGTTGCCACCACAGGTGTGAGTTAGTCAGTGTCAGTCTCTCATTAAACTCCTGCCTACCTTCCTTCCCAGTGGTCCTGAGGCCTAGTCTTTGTATTAGGACTGGAAAAGGTCCTACTCTGTTTAAGTGTTACCTAAATAGTAAGTCTGAGAAGAGAAAATATTAAGAAGCATCAATAGCGGCAGCACACAACTCCCACCAAAGGCCAGATCTTCACTGGGAATAGTTGGGTGTGCTGGGCAGCTAAAAGAATCTGGCACCAACTCCAAGGGTACCAAGTCCTCTTGAAAAACAATCCCGGAATCACTGAAGGAACTCACTACAGGTAAAGGGTGCCCGTGTTTCAAGGTCATGTGCGCCAGTGGGTTTGCATTCATCATCCTGTTCCGGCAAAGGCATTTAGAGGGGTTTAAAAGGAAGAGAGAGACTCCTTACCAAAGCTCCCTCAAGACATGTAGCATAGTGATAGCCACGGCCCATGATCAAGACAGACTTCTGATGGTAAAGCTCCGTTGCTAGTTTCTGGATCTCATCATCCATGCTCAGGACTTCTTTAATCAAGTCTAATCCATAGGAGGAGACAAAGGGTCAATGTACAAATCTAAAGCTACACACCCGGGCCCCAATGTTTACTTGGTACCGGGAGCAACTAAACAGGTTTGCCTTCCTTTAGCATCAACTGCAACTGTCCCGTAGCGCTGTATTGAGCCTGGCTTTCCCTTCCCCCGAAGTCCCTTGACACTGCTCTGCCAGTGTACGTTTCTGAATGAGAATCAGGTCCAAAGCTCACACTGAGATGTGGATGTACCCTCCCCTTCCCCCACGATTGTCATCTCGCTCCGAAGCCCTATTTTGTGATGAGATTCCAGTGCCGCATACATCTTGGCCTGACCCTTGACTGAGGGATGAAGGTCCCTTGGTAAGAACAGTGTAAACGCAACACTGCGAAGAGCTGCTTCATACCTGGCAGTACCTTTAGACCACGCATTATTTCTTTTCGTCTTTCTTGCATAGAAATTCTGTCATCGCACATCATGAGAGCAAACATCACCAGAGAAACAAACTGGCTAGTGTACGCCTGAGGAGGAGGGATGGAGAGAAATGCATCACGTTTAGAAACAGAAATATTACCTAATCGACTACGATTTTGTGAGGAGCAGAGAGCCAGTCTCTACAACGTCCATGACAGATAAATAACTTCATGTGCTCAAGTATCATAAATTTAATACCCGAATGTCAGACTATGCATATATACAAGCTATTCAAGACTACCTTGCATTTCTGTGGAAAGAGCAATGGCCAGGGTTTTGAAGGGAGTCAAGTACCTGTTTAGCAGTGAGGTGGTATCTTTGAAAATCTCAACTGGCATAAAGGGTAAGATCCATTTACGCCGCCTGAGCATCATAAAAGCAAAATAACTTAAATGAGAATTGGGGCCAGGGCTTGAGGCTCTCCTGTAATAGTTAAAATTGTAAAGATGCCACATTGCTAAAGATAACTAATGGGATTGTGAAGCGAACATGCTCTGTACGAGAGCTGGAGGTCACCACAGTTAAGACAGCCCTGTCGCAGGATGGTGTGCGGCTGTGATGCCACCAAATGCCCATTGTGCAATGTAAATGTATAGTTTTTAAATGGGCACATTAAGTGGTTTGGGAGATCATTTTTTCTTTTGGAAAGTTTGTGAGGGTCCTCTGAGAACAAGCTGTTTTCAGACTAGTCTTTGATTTTTGTTTTTTATCATGATAGTGATGTCATGCTAGAAAAATGCACCTTTCATCTTAATTAAGGAAGGAAACTAGCACATGAAATGTGCAAAACATCTGTTCAAACCGTGGATCATGCTGATAAATTGTGGACCGCTTTTATTCCTAAGTGCCTTAGCTAACATGCACACTTTGTGTTTGAGAATGGCGCCAAGTAAATGACACGCCATGAGATAACGGTAAACCAAGTGGAACACAGGGTTTTCTATACAAGACAGAAAGAAAGTCTGTTCAACCAGTGCAGTAAAGGATAAACCTGGTGCCATTAGAATCATTGGGAAAAATCCCTCTGGGTTCAGCTGTACCAGAATGAGAGCCGGAGGTAACTAGCTTATCGCCCTCCATCTCTATGGCAGTAAGATCTGATCCATCCGTTAAAGAAGAAAAGATTAGAAGGACAACAACTAAATGGTAGTCTTTGTGCCTGGAAAAATTGTGGATCACTGACTTTCCCAAAGCTGAATTGATACATTTCAATCCGAAGCAGTTGACCAAACATTTCCCCTCGTGTGGCCTTGGTAGAGATTAGTGAAAAATGGCAAGGAAACAGAGATGGTTCGCTCGCTCCTTTAAAAACATGAATCCAGAGGATCGCTTAACTAAAATCTTCCCACACAAGTAAATACTATAACTGGACAGAATCAGTCAGGGAAACGCAGATGAAGAACGTTACCTTTCATTGGTTGTAAAATGAAGTAAATGCAAACATTTGACAGGCTTCTAATGATGTGCATTTTGGCTGCACTGAAAACCAGGGATGAAATACTGTGCTCAGCTCCACTAAGGAGTGAACTCATAGGTGGTAGCTCAATTATCAAGTGACATCAAATATCTCTAGATATCCCCGTTTTGCTAGTGTAGAACAAAGCTCTTTCAAGGCTTAATCAGTGAAGGGCTTTGAAATCCTTGAAAAAAGGCCTAATGTAGCTGCTAACTAACTAAATAGGGTGACCTTGGACTTAGTTGCTAGTGAGGGATTCTACAACAATAGAACTAAATACATTCTTGGTTCTGCTATCTAAAGTTCACATAAAGAAAAAGGTTTGTAACTATGTCAGTCACCGTTTGTGGAAAAGAAATTTGAGCAAATTGCTGCAGTAGTGTTAAATAACTGCATTTGTGCCGCACAGTTGGATATTGCAGACGCTACCACCATTAAGCTCAGTAGCATCCAGCTGACAGGTACTGTACTAATGCAAAAGAGCAATGCAAACGTTGTTTGGATTTTTGACATCACAAGGAAAGGCTGCTTTTTGGATTATGTTCTCCAATGAGATTTTGTGAGCAACAATGCTTTCTCAAGAGTACGATTGCTGGACCTTTAACCTGCAGGCCACGTGAGTGCGTCTCTGCATCTCTAGAGAGAAAGTAAGTGCATTTTCAGCACCTACAAACTGTAGCCTTGGCAATATGAAAAGAGCTTAGGGAAAAATGGCTCAAGCATGCATTTTTGCCAGATACTCATGAATTTTCCATGAGCAAATTCCCCAATGAACTGTTAAAAACTCACCTGTGGTTTTTGGCTGAATTGATGTAGTGGATTGATATCACCTCTCTCCTAAATGTAACTAAATCGAAGAAGATTTCACACTGCAGAAGCACTGTATCCAGCAAAGGCAGACAAGCAAGTACCTTGTCAGCCAGAGCAATGAAACCTCCTATTTGGTGGACATCTAAGTCCTTTTTGGTTGGCTGGTTTGTTTTTTAAAGCTAAGTTACTACAATTACTGCTCTTCATAGGCCTGTTAGTGCAGCAATTTCTTTTCATCAAAATAATTCAGACATTTAATCTTCTCTTTAATGACCTGAACCCCATGCCACAGGGGGAGCACCTGGAGCAAAGTATAAGAGAGATGTCTGAAAATGGCCTCAAACTTGGTCTGCCAGTCAGCTCTGGAAACTAATCTGTTGGAGCAGATGGTGTGGTCAGGGACGGATTACCGCACAGGCCAACTGAGTCCGTGCCCAGGGGCCCACCACAATGTGCGGGGCCCCTGCCCTGCCCGTAAGCCTGGCACTGGTGGGGGTAAGAGGGGTAGGCCAGCCCAGAGGCCGGGCTCTGCGCTCCTGCCCCACTCCTGGGCCAGCCACCTCTGGCCCCAAGTCCCCCTTCCTGCCCCAGCACTGACCCGCCTGTGCCAGGGCCCTAGGCTGGCGAGGGAGGGTGGAGATGACCAGTGGGGTAGGGCCAGGGGCCCTGTGGCCCCTGATCCACCTCTTGTTGCGGTAAACGAACTGCCCCCTTCAACCATTACACAAAAAAATCACCTACATTTTCTCCAATGCAATCGTTGCAGGTTTCTCATGCTCGGCCGATATCGTGTAACGGTGATGTAAAAGCTGTGAGTACAACAGCCCCAGAGATCGGTGGGTAGAAGTGTAAAAGCATCTACGGGGAACTCAGAACCTGGCCTTTGGCATAAATGAGGCATGTGTGCGGTCTGCAAAAACCTATTCTGCCGTTGCTCCCTCTTTGCTTGTGCTGTCATGCCATTTGGTTTTAATGGGATGGGGCTGAAAACAAGCAGCTTAACTAGGGTCCTCATATCTGGACCTCATTTCCCTGGTGGTCCACCAGAGTCCCAGCTTGGTCACCTTTACTGCATGGTGTAATTTGGTTTATGCTCACCTCATGGAAGAGTTGCCAAAGAGGCGGGCGGAAGCCTTAATAGCAGGAGGATTGGAGGAAATATCAAGTGGGTCATAGAAGGATTGTAACAATAGGGGGACCAATTCTCCTTTCACTTACAGGTGTGATTCCGACAATGCGAAAGATGGCTCTGGATTCAGCGCAGGACAAGTGAGAGGAGAATGTGGCTTGAGAATTGCACCTGCGTCAGGACTGCCTAAATTAGCACCTTTTGAAGAAGGTTAAAAAAAAAAATCAGGGTTCTACTAACTGTTTATAAAAAAAACTGTTGGTCTATTGAACCACAGACAGCCTTGGAGGGAAAAGCAGGGTCATGGTTAGCCACCGGAGCAGTAATGAGGCGTCCTACATTGCATATCAGTGGCACAATTTTATCACTTTCCATTTGTCCTTCTGTTAAACTGCCCCGTTCCCTTAAAAATGTATCTGGGAGTCTGCAGCCCTGCTGGTTGGTGACATTTTAACTGCACTGCTCAGCACACGATAGGCGTGCTTTTGTTCAGTGACAGGCAGCAATGTGAAAGCTTTGGCCAGGCCTGTAGTTCAAAGATCAGATTTATTGTTGTGAATGCAGCTGTGTTAATATTTCATTTTTAATTCCTCCGACACATGTTCTGAGCATGAAAAGGTTTCAAATGAAAGGTTTTATTTCAGAGTGTAAAATGTTGTCTTCTTCTTTAAAGAATCTTGTTTCTTGCCCTCCACAGATCCTTGAATTGAGGAGCCAATATGCTTTGTTCCCTATCTTACAACATTAAGACTATTTCCATCCCATCTGTGGCTCCATGGAAGGCTGTAGCAGTCTCGTTTTGTTTTGTATTGACACAGCAAGGAGGTTTTACTGTAATGCACTGGAGGTGGCTCACATATTGACTGCTAAAATCTCATGGTGTGCAGTATCACACAGTGTACATGGTTGAGAAGCTGTGGATGGAATGCAAAACACACGCTATAGTTAACCTGATTGTTAATGAATGCAAGAGCTCCCTCTTTGATGCGTACCTTCGTGCTGGCCACACCGATCTCCGGTCCAGCATTGATGTGGACACCACAGTCCGTCTCCCTAGATATAGAACTGCCGACCGTGTTCGTTATTCCGACGGTGAGGGCTCCTCTCTCCTTACAGTACCGAAGGCCCATCAAAGTATCTGCCGTCTCGCCTGCAAAGAGAAGTGTGCAAGGTTGTGAGTTAAGATGAGTGTGAGGAGCCTCGACACTGCTCTGCATCAGTGGCCACTGACAGTGTCAGTTCCGGGGGGTAGGCCTGAAGTGGATACTGGAGGAGACTGATAGCCACCCTGTTTGTCTACTGAAACAGTGGTCAGCAGGAATGGAAAATGTAAAGTATAACGACCAAAAGGGAACTTGTCTTTTGTTTTGGTTATCAGTGTAACTTAGTAAATCACTGAGAAAAAAAAACAAACCTACCTAGGAAATCATAGAATCATATCATAGAGTCATATAATCTTAGGGCTGGAAGGGACCTCATGAGGCCATCTAGTCCAACCCCCTGCTAAAAGCAGGCCCACTCCCCCTAAATCATCCCAGCCAGGGTTTTGTCTAACAACCTTAAATATCTCCAAATACGGAGATACCACCACCTCCCTAGGTAACCCATTCCAATGCTTCACCACCCTCCTAGTGAGAAAGTTTTTCCTAATATCCAACCTTGACTTCCCCAGCTGAAACTTGAAACCATTGCTCCTTGTTTTGTCCTCTGTTACCACTGAGAACAGCCTAGCTCCCTCTTCTTTGGAGCACCCCTTCAAGTAGTTGAAGGTTGCTATCAAATCTCCCCTCAGTCTTCTCTTCTGTAGACTAAATAAGCCTAGTTCCTTCAGTCTCTCCTCATAAGTCATGTGCCCCAGCTCCCTAATCATTTTTGTTGCCCTGCGCTGGACTCTTTCTAATTTGTCCACATCCTTCCTGTAGTGTGTTACTTGTTAGCTCTGTGTTCTCGGAACCAGGCACAGTATCCTGCCTCTGTGACTCACCCCTCTCCCACACCCCCAGTCTCTGCTTGAACCAGAAACCAACACCAATGAAAAGGCAGTGGGAGACACACTTAAACCCCTTGGAACAAGGGTGATGGAATTAGTGCAACCCCTCTAGCCTCATCTACAGTGAAGATGTGATCCATTAGCATACTCAATGGACAGCGGAAACTTCATTTGCATCAAAGATGGAACCAGAATCAGCATGCTGAATGGAGAACCAAGCTCCAAGGCAGGAGTCACACTGAACTCTGGGATTGGCAAAGCAGGGAAGCACTGCATGATGGGGGATCTCTGCTCCTGAGACAAATGAACTCATGTCTGTACACACCCAGCTCAGCAGTTATCAGACCAATTCTAGACAATAGATCTTGTATTGATATCTATCCAACATACTGAATCTGCCTGATTCCCTCATAGGAATGCCCCCATAGCCAGGGCCGTCCTTTGGGGGGGGCGAACGGGGCAATCGCCCTGCGACCCGTAGTTATGTGGGCCCCGCGCTGTCTCACTCCCAGTGGGGCAGTGCGGGGCCTGTGCCGCAGCTCCCCGCTCCCCCCACAGCCACGCTTTGCCCTGCTCTCCCTGCCAGGGCGGAGCAGGCCAGCACAGGGGTGGGGCAGTTGAGCAGGGCCCAGCCTCTCCGCCGGCTGGCCTGCCTCACGTGGTCAGCCAGCCGGCCCCAGCCAGGGACGGAGCCTCAGCCAGCCAGCTCCCGGTGGCAGCCTCAGGGCTGCGGCAAGGGCCAGCTCCCACTGGTGGCAGGGCCTTGGCGGCAGAGCAGGCCGACCCAGTCCGCCCTTCCCCCCTCTAGCGTGGGGTAGGGACCCCCCAGGCCAATTTGTCCCAGGCCCCACTCCACCCTAGGGACAGCCCTACCCATAGCCAGGAATGATCAGCACCTATTGTCCAGCTAAACAAAAACAGCTCTGGTATACTCGCTTAAGTCATTATTTCCCCCAAACAACTCTAGTGTTCTGCCTTAAACCATTGTTCCTTCCCTACAAAAATCCCTACCCAAGTTGTGAAGTTAGTTCTGAATTATTTCGAAGCTACTTCTGAAGTTAGTTCTGCTGCCTGGACCCAAAAGCTGCATCAGTTTCACTGGGACATCACCTTTCCCTTGCTGATCATGGTGGGGGTTCTGCCTGTCTCCAGCACTCCAGACCCTAAGCTGAACAGCCTGGTTCCTGGGTACTTTTGAGCTGCACTGAGTGGTGAGACAATCCCCGGGCCCCCCCCCCCCCCCTTTCTCTCTTTTTGCTCTTAGTCCATATATAACTCTCTGAACTTGATCTTTGTAACCCACTTGGCTAGATTTCCCCAATGCTACAATTGAAACTTGGTAATATTGTAACTCTTTGATCATGTCTCTCTCTTTGTATGGTTATTGATATTGTAATTGTTTGGGTATTTTTCTTTCCTTTTATATAAGTTTTATGTACCTGGCAATAAAGTAACTTTTGTAATCAAGCTGGTTGCCAGACTCTTTCCCCCCTCCTTTGTGTTCTTGGCTTCCCTATATTGCTCTGCAGCAACGCTTCTTTTACCTAGCCCAAGATTCCTATGATGCCCAAAATCCTGTAAGGTCTGCTCACTAAAGGGGTTACTAATGTGCTGAACCTGTGGCATATAAGGGCAGCAGCTGGAAGTGCTGTTTTGACCCAGCCTGTGGAGTCCAGGGGCATATAAGGGTGGCAGCTGAAAGTGCTGTTTTGACCCAGCCTGTGGAGTCCAGGGGCATATAAGGGGGACAGCTGAAAGTGCTGTTTTGACCCAGCCTGTGGAGTCCAGGGGCATATAAGGGGGACAGCTGAAAGTGCTGTTTTGACCCAGCCTGCTCCAACATGTGCTCAAGTCTAGTCCAGTGCGGTGCCAGGGGCATATAAGGGTGGCAGTAGAGAAGTGCTGTGTAACCCAGCCTGCTGAGTTCAGGGACATATAAGGGGTCAGCTGAGAGTGCTGATAGACCCGATCCACTCAGATGCACTTAGAAAGCAAGTCTTGGGAAGTTTAGGTCCTGCAAGGGTAGGGGACTTGCAGAAGGGAGAAATAAGCTCTATACAGAAAGACAAGTAACACAAGCAGTACACTGATAGGAGTACACCACCTCCTCCCCCTCCCCCCCCCAAGAAAGTAACCCTAATAAATGAGCATACCCCAAGTTTATGGGCAAATTTGGTAACAAGTGGGGAGCCCAAAACTGGATGCAGTATTCCATATGTGGCCTCACCAGAAGTAGTGTCATGTGGGTTGAGTATATGAGCTATGGAATATCTGAAATCCTATTAATGTGTATATGAAAAGGAGAAATGTCATGCAACTCATGGCAGCCTGCTGTGGACTGAATCAAACAGATGTACTCCCCTCTCCCCAAGCTGTAAAAGATAGACGGGGACAGGGTTGGGGCTAGAAGAGAGCAAGCATTCCTATTTGTGACCACCAAAGGCCTCTAATATTCTATTTTATTACAGAGCTCCGGTGCATTTGGTCAAGATTACAGTTCTGGTTCTTTCCTTGATCGATGTTCTCTCCCCTAAGGAATGTGTCATTGCAGGTACCACCTGTTGGAAATGATGGGACTAGAGTCCGGGCAGGAGTACCAGAACACGGGCTCCTGAAGTGGCCTGGGTCTGGCTTGCTTGCCCCCTTTAAGACTTTGGAAAAGGGCATCTCAAAGGCCTAGGGTGTGCGGAATGTGAAATGGGGCCAACCCCATCTAGTGTTTCCAGGTTTCTTTTCCTAGGAGACTCAGTCAGAAAATGGTGCAGTTGATTGCCATCTATGAACAGCGTGGTTCCACTAAGGGGCAGTAAATAGTCTTAAGAATCCAGTTCTATTGCCCTCAGAATGAAGCCCCACAAATGGCAGTAAAAAGAGAAAGCCTTTGTTGGTATGCTTTAATAACTAGTACCCCGGGGGGGCGTTCCCTCCAACTAGAGGTGACCTGTTGAAGCTGAAGTGAGAGGTGATAAAAAGCAAGGTGAAATGGGTAGATTCTCTTTTTCCTAGAATGAAACACATGACAGAAATCCCTGCCTGCATAACTCCCCCCCTGCCTGAAGCAAGCATCTCTGGAGGGGCCTTCGCAACCTTCCCCTGTGCTTGGATTTGCCAGCAGCTGGAGATATTCAGCAGTGGTCTGCTGTCCTATGAGGAATCCTCTTGCTTGGCTATCTCTGCTTTGTAGGCCATGGGTTCCTGCAGTGCACTCCTAAAGAGGAGTTTTGGTAGACAGAGATGGCTTTTTGTTCTTGTAGAAAAGCAGCAGTGAGAGGTGGAAGAGCGAAGTGACTGAAAGGCAAACCTCCCAACCCCCAGACTTGTGAAGGGTTGAAGAGCTATGACAGTCAGGGGCAAGGTATGTGTCAGCTGTGCTATTGGCAATGGTACTGCAGGAGTGAATGGATAGTGCAGATGTGTGGGCTTGCTGCGGCTGGGAGGGCAGCTGTGGCTGATGGCTTGGAGGTGGGCCTGCCCTAATGAGGGGGCCTCGAAAGGTGGCAGGCCCTTGTGCCATGGCACAGGAGCCAGTCAACAGGACTGCTAACAGGTGAGTTTGGGGACAGCGAGTTGGGGATGCCAGGAGGGGGCAGCTGCTGCTGGGTCTCCTTCCCTGACCGGCAGGAAGTGGGAGGGGAAGGGCTCTGCCACAGACAGAGGCAGCACTGGGGGAGGAAAAGACCCACATGCTGGGTGGCTGGCCTAGCTGAGAGAATCCTGCACCTAACAAACAGACAGCGTGGCTGTCCTAGCAGGAGGGGAAGCAAGGTGGGCCCCATAGCACACCTGCTGCAAATGACCAGCCTTGTTCAAGCAAGCATGAGCTCATTCCGGTCAAACCTACATGGAAGGGGACACAAAAAGAGCTGTGCCTAGGGTCCTGGACTCTACCAGAGTTTACTCTAACAAAGGAAGGGACTCACTCACTTGAAGCAGTGGACTGGACTAAGGCGCTCAGGGCTCTCATGGCCAAGGCAAGTAGGAATCCCTTCCAGTCACATTTGCAGGATCTGTCTGAGGCCAGCCTCCCATCACCAGGGAAAAAGTCATAGGAGTTGTAGACCCAGCAGGCTCCCAGAGGCAGGCTGGTGCTGAAGAGAAAGAGGAAAGCCAACAAGGAGTGGCAGTGAGCAAGATTAGCCTAGAGGGCTACCTCTTGCAGATCAGACCATGTCAAGATGCAATGAAAAGGCCAAGGACAGCTGGCCCTCACGAAGGGAATTGAAACCAAGAGTCAAAGGTTTAATAGCCAGAGATGCAAGAAGAAAACCCAGACAGAGAAATTGGACCCACTAAGCACTGAGGATGGAGTGGAGATTAAGGCTACCCGAGCACAGTCTCAACTCTAGACAAATACTTGGCCTCCACTTTGAAGGAGACTACTGAAGATCTTAGATATAAAGGCAGGGGACCTCATGGGATTGAGGATATGGAGGTACATATGACCACATCCAAGACAGAAGCCCAACTCAAACCACTTCATGGGATTATACTGGGGAGCCCCGATAATCTCTGTCCAAGATTATCGAAGGAACCAGCCCCTGACATTGCAAGCCCCTTAGAGAGGACTTTTAAAGACTCTGTACATTCAGGGATCACACACAGTGACTGGAGAATTGCTAACCTAGTTCCTATTTTTAAGAAAGAGGAGAAAAGCTATCCAGACAGTTATAGGCCTCACTAGTTTGGCATCAGTAGTCTGCATAGTTTTGGAAACACTTTGACAGAGAAAGTCATTAATGACATTGATGTCATTGGGACAAAAGACAACATCTACCTAAGGTAGATCATGCCAGACCGCCTTGATCTCCTTTTCTGAGAAGGTGACAGACAAAGAAAACGCAGGGGACCTAATCTAGTTTCGGTAAAACATTTGATACATTTCCATGTTGGGAATTATCAGTGACATTTGAAAAGATGAGGATAAATATGAAAAGTGAAAGGTGGATAAGAAACCGGTTCAAGAGGAGGCTAAGATGGGTAATACCAAAAGGTGAACCATGAGGCTGGAGGGGAGGTGACTGACTGCATTCCTCAAGGATCGGTCTCTGGCACAAAGAGTGGGAATGTGTCCATAAGGTTTCCGGAGGACACAAAGTGGAGAGGCATTCGTACAACAAGACCTAGACAACCCTGTAAACTAGAATCCTAAATAAGATGACATTTAATACTGGAAAGTGCAGGGCCATGCATTTAGGGACTAATAATAAGAACCTTTGCCAGAACCTAGGGATCTGTCCATTGGAAGTGACAGAGGAGGAGGAGGACTTGGGCATATCAGTCAATCATAGGATAACCATGAGCCACCAATGGGATGCAGCGATGAAGGAAACTCACATGCTCCTAGGAGGCATCATGCAAGATGTTTCCAGTGGTCACAGGGAGATGTCACTACTCTTATTCAAGGTATTGGTCAGATCTCATCTGGAATGCTCTGTGCAGTTCTGGTTCCCCATGTTTGAGAATGATGAATTCAAACTGGAAGGGTCCAGCAAGAGACTGCTGGAATGATCTGAGGAAAGGAAAACCTGCCTCGTGAGAGGAGACTTGAAGAGCATGGCTCCTTTAGCCTAGGCCAAGGGGAGATGCGACTGCTCTCGCTAAGTACATTATAGGGATAAAGACAGAGAGGGAGATCGCTCATTTCAGTTCAGCACCAATGCGGACACAAAAACAAATGAATATAAAAGGGCCTTCAGAATGTTTACAGCTGACATGTAGCTGAAGGTTTCTAAGCCATCAGGGGGCTGGAGTTCCAAGACAGTCTTCTGAGGGGAAAGGTGGGGGCAAGAAACCAAGCTGGGTTCTAAACTGAGCCAGTGAAATGGGAAAACCTGGTTTAGCAATGGACTGATCTTTGACTATTAGTGCTTACTATGCCCGCTGGTTGGGGATGGGATGTTACATGAGGCAGGTTCTCAGTCACTACAGAGAATTCTTTCCAGGTCTCTGGCTGGAGTTTCTGGCCACTTGCTCACGGTTTACCAGAGCATCAGATTTGGGGTCAGGAGAGACTTTACTCCCAGGGCAGACTGGCATAGGCACCTGGGGAGGTTTCACTTTCCTGCAGCATTGGCCATGCGTTGCTTGCCTGTGGATTCCCTGTCCCTCTTTAAATCATTAGTTGAGGGCTTTGATCTCTCAGTCTTAGGCTAGGGGGTCTAAGAGAGGAGGGGGTGTGTGAAGTTTTCCGTCTGCATCATACAGGAGGTCAGACTAGAAGATCGTCACAGTCCCTTTAGATCTTAGGCTCTACAAGTTCTGTACGTTAATGTATGTCCATGAGAACATATTAAAAAGAGAAAACACAGACGTCTTTAACCAACAGTCCACACGACACCAAATTTTATCTTATTACACTTGGGACAAGTTCTTTCTAGAGAAAGAACACCAGCCCATATTTGCCACATGTGAGACTGGCCAAGACGCAACTCGCTAGTCAGCATCCGGTAGAAATCGATACCACGCTGGCATAAAGATGGACAAGATGAATCTTTCCATCTCCAAAATCTATGGGCCACTTTCTACGATTACGTATGCTCGGTACACAGATACCAGACTTCGGTGCTATAGACTGATCCTTAGAGCGGGCAGTTAAGTGACCTACCTGACTGGCTGATAAAAAAGCAAACGTCATCTCGGAAGACCGGAGTGTTTCTGTCCAAAAAGTCACTGGCTAGTTCAACCATGACAGGCAGTTCGGTCAATTCTTCTAGAACTTGACGGGTCTGGTAAAATACAGATAGTGGGGGGTTACTATGCATTTAAACACGAATATCTACAATCCAAAGAAGCTTTTGAATCTCAAGTGCTGGAAAATATTAGCCTAAATACCATTTTGCAAGTTACTGACAATGTAACCCAAGAGTATTGGCTAGACCTAAATTCACAATCACACATGATGGGTCATCCAAAAGGCCACCGATGCCCTTCACACTAGAAAATATTCCACCGGGGCAGAGCCGCACACCACAGTGGGGCGGAATCGACTTCGATGCCACACAGCTGTTGACTTTTTAAACCATGGTTTTATATTTAAAAGAACCCTTTGTATCTATCTGTTTGACTGCAAGCTGGCCAAAAGGGTTGTCTAGACTCCAACACAGGCGTTCATTAGGAAATGATGTTACTGAAGCACCCAAAACCGTTACTCGGCACTGGAGCCAAAACTGAATATCTATTTCAGTCTCGAGGTACTTTGATGGTGATTACTTGTGTTACAAAAGGGCGCAGGCAGCACTCTAGCCGTAGACCAGGACTCCACTGTGCCCGTGCTGTACAAATACAAAACAAAAAGACACACCAAGCCTTTGCAGCAGGGACCAGTAGTCCAGAGTGTGGAACAAGCCACAGGCACTTTGGTTTCAGTTTTGGGTTCTCATGAACTAATTAACTACAGCTCACTTCTGATGGGATTTTTCTTAAAACGCTCTCCTAAAATAATTCAATCCCTTGGTTAATTCATGGACAGTCTTGGCTGCTAAACTGCAACCCACCCATTTCTTTGACTTAAAGCTGTCCCAGTTTGCCCTGAAATTGTCATCCTGTGGGAGCAGGATTACACGTTTGAACTTGGCCCTGAATCTGCAAGAGTTTTTTAAACCACATGGCATAAAGTAGAACCACTGCACTGCAAATGGTTCTCTTTGATAATGGACCATCAAGGCCTGCATGGTTTGCAAGGCCCAAGAGAACGGATACGATCATCCCGTCGTAGATCTTCCCCAAATGACTCCTCAAGCTTACATAAATAGCAAAGTAAGAAGTGAGATGTGCCCCTGGTGCACCTTTTAACTTTCCGAAGCATTCTATTATAATTACATCATCCCTTTTCCCTTGCCAATTGCACCGTCAGATAAGATGTTTTGTTTTCAGAAGTTTTCCATTGCAATCAAGAGATCGACATGTAACATTTTCATGAGCACGTAGGTCCATTTTTTGAAAGCAACTTAGGTGCTTTATGTCCAGGGCACTTGGGCTTCTTAAATACATCTAAACCTCTAGCCTCAGAGTGCCTATGTCTATAGTACACTGACCACTCATTAATCTGCTCAATCGACAAAGAATCGTCTACTTTGGCCATGTTTTGCAACAAAATAGTGACACCTGCTTACCGCAACTCCGGCGTGGTAACTTGTCCCACACGCAATCAGGATTAAACGTCGACACCTTTGAATCTCTTTGATGTGATCCTTCAACCCACCCAGATTCACTGTAATGGATTTGAATGAAAAAAATTAACGTGGTCCATTGGCTCAAGAACAGATGTGACACGCCAATCTCCAGGGCCTCTCTGAAGGCCATATATCATTATAGGGTACAAAACCTGGAGTGTCTCAGTCTAAATCCTAGCAGAAAGGGGGCCCATGTAGTAGAACCTAAATAGCTAGTTTCTCAGCACAGAGAATGAACCATCCTGACAGTGCTGTGGAAGATCCTATTCTTTTACATAGCTCTAGAGCGTCTTTGTCTTAGGCCGCACATCTCCTTCCACCCCAAATCTGGCAAGCACTGGATTTAAAAACGTAAAAAGAAGTCACTGAAATTACCAGTGTAGTCATCAAAGTTGACTCTCCCTCTCATTGTGTTGACGACAGATTCTGGTTGCTCAAAAATTTCCTTCTGCATAAATGAACTGAAGTTACCTGGGGACGGGGAGGGGGTGGGGAGGAGAGAAAAAAAACCCACCAATATATTGGAAGCCTTGTCATACCATCAATGCAACAAACAGCTAAATGCAGAAGAGCGAACGTGCCAATGGTTGCGAGTGAATTTTCTCACCCCGGTATGCAATGGTGTGAAAAGAAAGGTGTGTAATGCTGTTATTTCACCTTGTACCAAAGCACCAGGAACCGGATGCTGCCAGAAGCCAGATACCAGACTCCACAGACTCACAGCCCTATCCAAAAGGACAAGTTCTATTTTCTTTTGGGGACTGAGCTGGGAAATGAGGAACCCTTTTGAATGGGAGATAGAATTCTTGATCTCTCCATTTTAGTTATTAAACCATTGGTTCGCACTGGCAGGGACTGGCTGCAGATTTACACTGAGGACACGGTGAAGAAATTTTACCCTTCATGATCTGCTGAAGTTCCATCTGCAGGGTCTGGACGGCACGCCCAGGGTGGTCGCCTGCTGTGCGTTTGATCCGGTGGATAGAAAGACGACCGTCCACCACGGCTGCTACGTCATCATCTTCGAGAAATATCACTCTGTTGGTGTGCTCGATGACTGCACTGCAAAGAGAATAGACCAGTTGCCATAGGATGCTGCCTCACAAAGGCCTCAGCTAGAATTGAGTCTGTGATCCAACATGCTAGCTGAATGGTTCACTTTTTAATCATCTCTTTATTAAATTAACTGAATGCCCCACTTTAAGAAATCACAATGAATTCCTTAGGCAAAGCAAAGCATATCGTGTGGCAGTGTAGTCTAATCGTGGCAAGTGATGGACCAGGAGGCAGCGTGACTGGATTTTATTCCCACTTCCACCATTCTCTGGGGCTATTTCTACACTAGGAAAATAGGGTTGACTATTCAAGCTTTTAACCAATGTGCTTTTAAACACGACTTTGGCCCTAGCTTGGCCAGGGCAATCTATTTTAAATAAGTCAGCTGGTTATTGTTAACCCTGCTTTCCTAGTACAGAAATGGCCTCAATCTGTGACTTTGGCAAGTCACTTACTCTCTGGAAAAGAGGGGTGAGACGCATGGGGTCTCGTTGGGCCATACATGTAAAGCTCTTAAAAGAACCCAATAAAAAGAGCTGCAGAAATCAGCTATGGTCACCCTTACACATGCTTCTAGAACAAAGGCTGTTCCAGTACTAACATGCAAGGCTGATGGTTTCATCAAGAATTCGGAAACATAACTTTTCTACTGTCATCTCTCACCTTGTGATACAGTTAACAGAAAAGACTTTTTAAGGGATGCAGGGAATTAGACACACAGAGTCCTCCTAAGAACCACAGGGTTGTATTTTAAAGAAATCCTGTTAAAGGTACAGGAAGATACCATTCCAATGTGCAGAAAGAACAGCAAATGTGGAAGATGTGCAGCGTGGCTTAGCAGAGAACTCTGTGGTGAGCTGAAACATAAAAGGGAAGCTTGGACAGATGACAAGGGAGGCCTATAAAGATATTGCTCAGGACTGCAGGGATAAAATCAGAAAGGCCAAAGGGCAATTGGAGGTGCAGCTAGCAAGGGATGTGAAGGATAACAGAAAGGGGTTCTACAAGTATGTCAGTAACAAGAAAAGGATCAGGGGTGGTGTAGGTCCCTTACTGAATGGGGCAGGTATCCTCGTGGTGGATGATGCGGAAAAGGCTGAAGTACTCAATGCTTTTTTTACTTCAGTCTTACAGGGAGGGCCAGCTCCCAGGCTACTACACTGGGTAACGCAGAATGGAGAGAAGAAGAGCGGCCCTCAGTGATGGAAGGTCAGGTTAGGGACAACTTAAATAAGTTGGATGTGCACAAGTCCATGGGGCTGGATGAACTGCATCCGAGGGTGCTAGCCGATGTGATTGCAGAGCCGCTGGCCATTATCTTTGAAAACTCGTGGCGAACGGGGGAGGTCCCGGAGGACTGGAAAAAGGCAAATATAGTACCTATCTTCAAGAAAGGGAGAAAGGAGGATCCGGAGAACTACGGACCCGTCAGCCTCACCTCAATCCCTGGAAAAATCATGGAGCAGGTCCTCAAAGAATCCATGCTGAAACACTTGGAGGAAAATAGAGTGATCAGGAACAGTCAGCATGGATTCACCAAGGGCAAATCATGCCTGACCAACCCGATTGCCTTCTATGATGAGATGACTGGATTTGTGGATGCTGGAAGAGCTGTTGACGTGGTATACCTTGACTTTAGCAAGGCTTTTGATACGGTTTCCCACAGCATTCTCGTCGCCAAGTTAAAGAAGTATGGGTTGGACAAGTGGACCGTAAGGTGGATAGAAAACTGGCTAAATCAACGGGCTCAGCGGGTAGGCATCAATGGATCAATGTCTATTTGGCAACTGGTAACGAGTGGAGTGCCCCTGGGGCCGGTTCTGTTCAACATCTTCATTAATGACGTCGATGATGGGATACAGTGCATGCTTAGTAAGTTCGCGGATGACAACAAGCTGGGGGGAATGGTAGACACACTGGAGGGCAGGGACAGGATCCAGGGAGACTTAGACAAATTGGAACACTGGGTCAAAAGAAACCTCATGAGGTTAAACAAGGACAAGTGCAAAGTCCTGCACTTAGGACGGAAAAATCCCATGCACTGCTACAGGCTGGGGACCGATCGGCTAAGTAGCAGCACTGTAGAAAAGGACCTGGGGGTTATAGTGGACGGGAAGATGAATATGAGCCAACAGTGTGCCCTTGTTACCAAAAAGGCCAATGGCATATTGGGCTGCATCAGTAGGAGCGTTGCCAGCAGATCAAGGGATGTGATAATTCCCCTCTATTGGGCACTGGTCAGGCCGCATCTGGAATACTGTGTCCAGTTTTGGGCTTCCCACTACAGAAAGGATGTGGACAAATTAGAAAGAGTCCAGTGGAGGGCAACAAAAATGATTAGAGGGCTGGGGCACATGACTTATGAGGAGAGACTGAAGGAACTAGGCTTATTTAGTCTACAGAAGAGAAGACTAAGGGGAGATTTCATAGCAATCTTTAACTACTGGAAGGGATAATCCAGAGAGGAGGGAGCTAAGCTGTTCTCAGTGGTAACAGAGGCCAGAACAAGGAGCAATGGTTTCAAGTTACAGCTGCGGAGGTCGAGGTTGGATATTAGGAAAAACTTTCTCACTAGGAGGGTGGTGAAGCATTGGAATGGGTTACCTAGGGAGGTGATGGAATCTCCGTCTTTGGAGATATTTACGGTCTGGTGAGGCAAAACCCTGGCTGGGATGATTTAGTGCAAGTGGTCGTGCTTTTAGAAGGGGGTTGGACTAGATGACCTTATGAGGTCCCTTCCAGCCGCATGATTCTATACGACTCTCCTGGTAATTTCGAGGTCTGGTTTTTTAACTGACATCACGTCCTCAGAAGAGTTCCACTGCTCAACTCTGGAATCATATTAATTGATGAATCTGTACTAGGACATGGTCACTGTAGTAAATCTTCATTTCTTTAATGAATTATTTCACCTCCCTTTTGCACCCACCCATCATCAATAAAAAGGGGCGTACAATTTGACTAGAGGTAAGTACGTGAAATCTCATTTGAGATTACTAAAATGGTACAAAAGTCATATCGCACCCCTTGCTAAGCATTACTGATAAAGCAATGGTTGTATCCCAGGTTACCCGTTAGGGCTCTGAATTTAAAGGGCACATCTAGAGTTGCCTCAGAAACCGCTACGAGACACCAACCGATCTCACCTAGCGTCAGAAGCAAAGTAGTATTCCACTGCTTTCTCTTCAACAGGGAAAAGACAGGTGGTGCTGTCGATACGGGAGAGGCTGCAGCTTCCTTTCTTGTCTTTACCTGCAACGTCATACACCCCTTTAGCAATCGGCATCATGTACGCTTTCCCTAGTAAAGAATGCACCCTGCAAGATGTCAATCTTGACCCGAGTTCCCAACTCACAGTACCAACATGAAGCATTATTTTGAACATTTTGGATAAGATCGAGGGCCTATGGGCAATTTAACGCTGTTGGAAATACATGCAGCGAGCCCTTTTTGAGTTTGCTGACATGCTTTTGCAAACTTTTTGGATCGACTCCGTTAGACATTAAACATGCCAAATAGACGACCCGTACTAATCCCATCTTCGTAGAAAACATCAAGACCTGAACTCAATTGCAAAGTCCTCGTGTGATTCAACTCGGAAAAAGTCCTCAAACTATTTCATAAAGTTCCATGTGAATTATAGATCAATATTTTCTCACTCAAAATCTGAGCTGCTTACATATCTAAACATTTTTTTCAATATCTGCTCTGCACACTCGCCCTGGTGTTTCAGAGGCACGTTTACATCACCATGCTTAATAAAAATTCACATCAAATTCTAACCTCGGTTACACCTCTACAACCACATTTTCATCAGCATAGTTCAAAAAGATGTAACTCAAAGGCAAACACACCTGGTCCTTGCGCTATCATGTCCTAAAGGCTGAAATTACACTGACTATTCCCTAGAGTACAACATTTTTTCACCTCTAAAATATTTTTCTGAACTTCAAGAAACATTAAATAGTGAAGACTGTATCATAGTCTGAGAAGAGCAGCTAAGACCTGCTGCTTAACATTTGAACTTGGACAAAACTCTAACATGCCACAGAAAACAACTTGGCTTCAACTGCAGCATGATTAAAGGAAGCCCAAGTCACAAAGGTCAGAAGTGTTATCCTACACATTTCTCTTCAGATAGAAGAGAAAAAATTCATGACAAATTTTCAGTTGATTTGATCTACAGGCCTGATTTTACTTATACCCAAATAGTACACATCAGTTCAATTATCAAACTTGTATGTTCATTGATTTAAACAGTTCCCTGCATGACAGCTAATCAAATCAATACAGCTGCAATTTACCAATGTTTTCCATAAACTTTTTTTCTAAAATCAAAAATATTGCTTTCATGTTGATACTGATGAAAAATAAGGAAGTTCCACTCTACCGACAGTTCAGATAGTTTTAGATCTCTATGGTCGTTTCAGCGTGCCCATTGGAAAACAAAGAACACAACCACCAGAAAAGGCAGAGCAATGATGGTGCCAGGGGCCACGGTCCAGCTAAACCACCCGCCCTCGATTGAAGCATGCAGATTTTCTTTCCCCTGGTAGGACCTTGCACTGCATCATCTTTAGTATGTCGGAATTGCTTTTTGTAGATCAAACACCTGTCTCTCACAGTCATAATTGCTGTATTTAGAGATTACCTGGAAATGGAACAAGAGGGCGTGTACGCGCGCGAAAGGCCATATACATGCTCACTTCTGAATGATGGGGAATGGAACAAACTGGATGCTATTTTATTCATTTAGTAAAATGCATTAGATTCATTCTCTTAGTTATTGGCACTTAGAAAGTTACAATGGTCCACTTCAGCATCCCAAAGCCAGACACCTACCAGCAGAGGAGATATGGGATCATTGCTAAGGATCACTGGGCTGCCACTTATTAGAATGTAACAGCTACACAGCAGGAATTCCCTGATTTCAGAACAATGACTGTTGCCTCCTACTCAGGGCTTCCACACTGGGTAAAAATGGGGAAGATTTTGCAGACAATTAAAGGAAAAATCCCTCAGAGAGAAAGCTTTTGAACATAGTCTGATACCCTATCCACCCTCCATTGTGGCAATTTTAAGCATATGCTAGTTTTAAAATGCTAACCGAGCACAGAAGAACAATACCTTCAACTGAATATGAGATT
This sequence comes from Pelusios castaneus, assembly GCA_007922175.1. NCBI lineage: Eukaryota > Metazoa > Chordata > Testudines > Pelomedusidae > Pelusios > Pelusios castaneus. Next base: position 8,499,737 of record ML685810.1, read on the forward strand.
TTTTCCTCTAGGCTTACTTGAGCGAGGCTACATTTGAAATTGCACGAAGAGGCGTCTGCAAAGACAACCAGAGTGGCATGTTAATGTCACTCCTTTTGAGTGAAATCACATGCCATTATATATATTACCCAGGGAGAACTCCACAGCACCTCATGCTTGGGCTGTCAGCAGAAGTTATTAACAGAGGTGTGAAACATTTTTCACAGGTGATAAAACAACCGCTTCTTCCATTTTACCCAGCTGGACTGTGGCGTGCCACAGGATCCTTATCTACATGGAGGGAAGCAGTTAAGACCACTTAGGAACCCCCAGCACCTGCCCCACAATCACCTCCAAAGCTTTCAAACCCTCAAAAACTTCGTAATGCCACTCCACCCTTAAGATTGCTCAATCTTTCAAGTACGTGCATCCTATTACAATGTACCTGCATCCAATTATATTAACCCTACCGGTTTCCAAGATTCATCCCCTCCCTGGCACGTTCTGAAGTTAAGCACACTGTACTTCTAGATCTCTGCTCCAGCACAAACCTTGGGCTTAACGGAGTTCAGCATTACAATTTCCCGAAGACAGCATTTTCACTAGAATTTAGTTAGTTCTGGCTTCTTCTCCCACTCCCTATTTTAACTTGAGGCTTTGGATAAAATTTTCAAAAGTCAAAGAAATTTTCAAACACAGTAAGTCCCATTTAAAGTCAATGGACTTTGGCTTTTAAATGCCCATGTCACTTCTGAACACGAGACAAAAGGCAATTTTACAATTTTTATCCTTTAACTCTAACTTCCAGTGAAATCTACTGAATGACTGGAACAAATGTTGGCACTCCACCTCTCCTTCCGTTTGCATTTTTGGTAACTGTAACCATCATCTATGCAAATTATCAGTTGTTCCCAGTTAAAAAGTGAGGTCCTTACTAAAAGTCACCGGTGTGCCTTATTGGCACAGGAAGAACTTTAATAGCACTGACGTTCAAATTCTCCACCCTCAAATTTCAGCCATTGCAATGACGGCTCAGACTCTACAGTCAGAAGGGACCAGTATGATCATCTAGTCTGACCTCCTGCACAATGCAGGCCACAGAACCTCTTGTCCACTCCTGCAATAGACACCTAACCTGCAACTGAGTCACCGAAGTCCCCAAATAATGGTTTAAATATTTCAAGGTACAGAGAAACCACCAGCAAACCGTGCCCCATACTACAGGAGAAAGTGAAATATCCTTCTTCCCCCATCCCACCCCACTCCGAGCCCCTGCCAATCTGCCTTGAGGGAAAATCCCCTCCTGAACCCAAATATGGCAACAGCTAATCCCTGAGCATATGGACAAGACTCACTAGCCAGAAACCCAAAAAAGACTCTTTGTCACCAACTCAGAAACTGCCCCATCTCAGGTCATTGCATATCTACCAACAGTAGTTAAAGATCGGGCAATTGCCAGACGAGGCTCTCCCATTGTACCTTCTCCTCCATCAATTTACCCAGCTCAGTTCTGAAGTCAGATAGGGTTTTTTGCCCCTACTGCTCCTCTTGGAAGGCTACTCCAAAATTTCATTCCTCTGATGGTTAGAAATCTGTGTCTAATTTCAAATCTAAACTTCCTGACAGCCAGCTCATACCTATTTGTTCTCCTGTCCATGTTTGTGCTGCACTGCAATAATTCCTCTCCTTCCCTGGAATTTATCCCACTGATGTATTTCTAGAGTGCAATCGCATCTCCTCTCATCCTTCTTTGGGTTAGGCTAAATGAGCCAAGCTCTTTGATTCTCCTCTCATGCGGCAGGTTTGCCATTCCACAGACCATCCTCGTAGCCCCTCTCTGTGCTTCTTCCAGTTTGAATTCATCTTTTTTAAACATGGGGTGGGGGTGGGGGGGCAGAACTGCATACAATATTCCAAATGAGGTCTTGCCAGCACCTTGTATAAGGGTACTAACACCTCCCTACTTCCATGGGAAATCTCATCTGATGCATCCTAGGAACGCATAAACTTTTTTCAGCCACATCACATTGATGACTCAGTCATCCTGTGATCAATGGGTCTTTCTTCTCTTCCATCACTTCTGATGGCTGCGCCCCCAGCCTATATAAAAACTTTAGTCCCAAGCATGACCTTGCACTTTCTGCTATTAAATTTTTTATTCCTATAACTCCAGTTTACAAGGTCATCCAGGTCTTCCTGTGTGATATTCTGATCCTTCTCTGTGTCAGCAATGCCTCCCAACTTGGTGTCATCTGAAAACTTTATCAGCGCATTCCCACTTTTTGTGCCACGGTCGCTGATAAAAAGGTTAAATGAGATGGGTCCAAAGACCGATCCCTGAGAAACTCCACCAGTCAACTCCCTTTGGCCTGATAGTTCACCTTTCGGTATGAACAGTCATAGTCTTCCCTTGGACCGGTTCCTTACTCACCTTTCCAATTTTCATATTCATGCCCATCTTTTCCAAATTAATTTATAATTCCCCACATGGAACCATATCAAATGCTTTACTGAAGCCTAGGACAATTTAAATCTACTGCATTGCCTTTGTCATCTTCCCAAAAAAGGAGGTCAGGGTGGTCTGGCATGATCTTCCTTTTGAAAAAGCCATGTTGTATTTTACTAGAAAAGGTTCAGAAAAGGGCAACTAAAATGATTAGGGGTTTGGAGAGTGCCTCGTATGAGGAACGATTGAAAAGGCTGGGCCTCTTCAGCTTGGAAAAGAGGAGACTGAGGGGGGACATGATAGAAGTATATAAAATTATGACTGATGTGGAAAAAGTGGACAAGGAAAAGTTGTTTAAATACTCCCATAATACAAGAACCAGGGGTCACCAAATGAAACTGATAGGTAGCAGGTTCAAAACAAATAAAAGGAAGTTCTTCTTCACACAACGCACAGTCAACTTGTGGAACTCCTTACCTGAGGAGGTTGTGAAGGCTGGGACTATAACAATATTTAAAAGGGAACTGGATAAGTTCATGGTGGCTAAGTCCATAAATGGCTATTAGGCAGAAAGGGGTTAAGAATGGTGTCCCTAGCCTCTGTTTATCAGAGGATGGAGACGGATGGCAGGAGAGTGATCACTTGATCATTGCCTGTTAGGTTCACTCCCTCTGGGGCACCTGGGCACTGGCCACTGTCGGTAGACAGATACTGGGCTAGATGGACCTCTGGTCTGACCCAGTACGGCCTTTCTTGTGTTCTTATGTTCTTATCCCAATGACCATTAACCTTGAGGTCCTTAACGACTTTCTCTTTCAAATTTTTTTCCAAGACCTTGCTGGCTACTGAGATCAAACTAACAAGCCTGTAGTTACCTGGATCACTTTTTTCCTTTCTTAAAAATAGGAACTAGGTTAGCAATTTTACAGTCATATGCTACAACCGAGTTTACAGATTCATTAAAAAAACCTTGCTAATGGGCACTTCTGACCATGTGCTACTGACTATGAAGTCCTACCAATTTACACCAAGTGAGTATCGAGTCCCACACTTTTCCTTTCATAAAGAATCCTTCTAGTTGAGTACCATTCTTCGTCAGATCATCAGTGACAATTTTAGCATTAACACGGAAATGGAGTGCTTGAGAAATCAGATTACCGTATTTTTCGGGCTATAAGACGCACCTGACCATAAGACGCACCCAGTTTTTAGAGCAGGAAAACAAGAAAAAAATATTCTGAACAAAATAGTACCGGTACACTAAATAGAAGAGAAAAGGAAGGGAAGAGAAAGGAAGGCAAAGAAGAGAAGAGGAAGGGAAGAGAAAGGAAGGCAAAGAAGAGAAAAGGAAGGAAAGACAAAGGAAGG
>ML685810.1:8503929-8533058 GCA_007922175.1 Pelusios castaneus
ATCTAGTCTGACCTCCTGCACAATGCAGGCCACAGAACCTCTTGTCCACTCCTGCAATAGACACCTAACCTGCAACTGAGTCACCGAAGTCCCCAAATAATGGTTTAAATATTTCAAGGTACAGAGAAACCACCAGCAAACCGTGCCCCATACTACAGGAGAAAGTGAAATATCCTTCTTCCCCCATCCCACCCCACTCCGAGCCCCTGCCAATCTGCCTTGAGGGAAAATCCCCTCCTGAACCCAAATATGGCAACAGCTAATCCCTGAGCATATGGACAAGACTCACTAGCCAGAAACCCAAAAAAGACTCTTTGTCACCAACTCAGAAACTGCCCCATCTCAGGTCATTGCATATCTACCAACAGTAGTTAAAGGTCGGGCAATTGCCAGACGAGGCTCTCCCATTGTACCTTCTCCTCCATCAATTTACCCAGCTCAGTTCTGAAGTCAGATAGGGTTTTTTGCCCCTACTGCTCCTCTTGGAAGGCTACTCCAAAATTTCATTCCTCTGATGGTTAGAAATCTGTGTCTAATTTCAAATCTAAACTTCCTGACAGCCAGCTCATACCTATTTGTTCTCCTGTCCATGTTTGTGCTGCACTGCAATAATTCCTCTCCTTCCCTGGAATTTATCCCACTGATGTATTTCTAGAGTGCAATCGCATCTCCTCTCATCCTTCTTTGGGTTAGGCTAAATGAGCCAAGCTCTTTGATTCTCCTCTCATGCGGCAGGTTTGCCATTCCACAGACCATCCTCGTAGCCCCTCTCTGTGCTTCTTCCAGTTTGAATTCATCTTTTTTAAACATGGGGTGGGGGTGGGGGGGCAGAACTGCATACAATATTCCAAATGAGGTCTTGCCAGCACCTTGTATAAGGGTACTAACACCTCCCTACCTCCATGGGAAATCTCATCTGATGCATCCTAGGAACGCATAAACTTTTTTCAGCCACATCACATTGATGACTCAGTCATCCTGTGATCAATGGGTCTTTCTTCTCCTCCATCACTTCTGATGGCTGCGCCCCCAGCTTATATAAAAACTTTAGTCCCAAGCATGACCTTGCACTTTCTGCTATTAAATTTTTTATTCCTATAACTCCAGTTTACAAGGTCATCCAGGTCTTCCTGTGTGATATTCTGATCCTTCTCTGTGTCAGCAATGCCTCCCAACTTGGTGTCATCTGAAAACTTTATCAGCGCATTCCCACTTTTTGTGCCACGGTCGCTGATAAAAAGGTTAAATGAGATGGGTCCAAAGACCGATCCCTGAGAAACTCCACCAGTCAACTCCCTTTGGCCTGATAGTTCACCTTTCGGTATGAACAGTCATAGTCTTCCCTTGGACCGGTTCCTTACTCACCTTTCCAATTTTCATATTCATGCCCATCTTTTCCAAATTAATTTATAATTCCCCACATGGAACCATATCAAATGCTTTACTGAAGCCTACGACAATTTAAATCTACTGCATTGCCTTTGTCATCTTCCCAAAAAAGGAGGTCAGGGTGGTCTGGCATGATCTTCCTTTTGAAAAAGCCATGTTGTATTTTATCCCAATGACCATTAACCTTGAGGTCCTTAACGACTTTCTCTTTCAAATTTTTTTCCAAGACCTTGCTGGCTACTGAGATCAAACTAACAAGCCTGTAGTTACCTGGATCACTTTTTTCCTTTCTTAAAAATAGGAACTAGGTTAACAATTTTACAGTCATATGCTACAACCGAGTTTACAGATTCATTAAAAAAACCTTGCTAATGGGCACTTCTGACCATGTGCTACTGACTATGAAGTCCTACCAATTTACACCAAGTGAGTATCGAGTCCCACACTTTTCCTTTCATAAAGAATCCTTCTAGTTGAGTACCATTCTTCGTCAGATCATCAGTGACAATTTTAGCATTAACACGGAAATGGAGTGCTTGAGAAATCAGATTACCGTATTTTTCGGGCTATAAGACGCACCTGACCATAAGACGCACCCAGTTTTTAGAGCAGGAAAACAAGAAAAAAATATTCTGAACAAAATAGTACCGGTACACTAAATAGAAGAGAAAAGGAAGGGAAGAGAAAGGAAGGCAAAGAAGAGAAGAGGAAGGGAAGAGAAAGGAAGGCAAAGAAGAGAAAAGGAAGGAAAGACAAAGGAAGGAAAGACAAAGGAAGGCGAAGAAGAGAAAAGGAAGGGAAGAGAAAGGAAGAAAAAAGAGAAGGTAGGAAAAGAGAGGTGAATCGGCCCCCCAGCACACTCCAGGGGTTCGGGGGGCGGGCGGACCCCCGGCCGGGCTGCGGCCGCCGCCCGATCCCCCAGCTCTCAGCACAAGCCGCGGCTGGACAGCATTCGGACTATAAGACGCACCCTCATTTTCCCCCCACTTTTGGGGGGAAAAGGTGCGTCTTATGGTCCGAAAAATACGGTGTATTGTTAATTAATCACAGTTACATGGACACCTCAAACTCAAAGCACAAGAGATTTTTCACAAAAATAGAGTCAGATACAAGAAGCAGAAGGGAAATAAATCCTAGCTGCAATTTGAACTTCACTGTATTCATCATATGCTGTGGATCAGATGAACTACATGTTGCTAAAATACAGCTCTGCTTGGGTGACAAGATTTCCCAACATGAAGATCATTTCCAGTTCCAAAGGGCTTTAATTTCATTGGGTTTTTTTTTTTTTGTTTGTTTTTTTAATTTATTCACTTTTGTACAGTGAATAACTCTTCCTGGAATTCACAGAAGAACCCATACCTAAAACGTCAGACTGCTAAGTGAACACGTACATGTCACGTATAAGTTCAGAATAGCTACAACACTGAAACTTGGGGAAAAGTTGTTGAACTGTGGTGTTCTATCAAGAAGAAATCCCAACCGCTTGGTTTGTTTCCTATTCTTGCACAGAAAGCAATGACCACATACTAAAGAGGCAGTGCTAATCTCCCTTATTTTCAATTCCTTTTCTATGAAGAAGGAGAACTCGTAGCATGAAAAGTATGTCTCAAGTAGGCACCTTTCTCCGCTTCTATGGATATTCCATCAACAGAAAGATCCATAGATTGTACAGCTGAAAGTGTAACAAAAAAGACAAATAACTTTACACAATCAGTGAAAATAAATTTTCAATACTGTAACACTATAATTGAAAACTAAAAGAGCTATACTCTTATAAAAGTCAGCTATACTAATAGTTCCAGGCAAACAATTAAATCAAAATATCTACTCTGAATTCAATTTCAACATTAATTCTATGCACAGTCCTGGGGTAAGAAAGCTGACACCAGTGAGAGATAGCTTTTAGACAAAGGTACAGAACTAGGCTTTCAATACCCATGGGCCTGACCCAATGACAATTAATACCGGTGGCTGCTGGTTCAGATCCTTATTACACAAGAATGACACACGGGATCTAATTGTTTAACCCTTAAAATTAGTTACTGTCATGATCAGAAGTATAGCTGTGGGCCTATTCAAAAAGGGGATTTATATGAAAAAGAATTTTAGTATAGATTATGACAAACTTCACAATCACTAGATTTTTTTTTAAAGAATGGTGTAAGAGAAAAATAGGTTCATTAGAATAGTGTACGTTGGCAATCCATAAAGCCCTCTTTTTATAAATATAGTCCAATTTTTATCTTGAAAGCAATTATTTAAATGCCATAATGCAGACATGCCACATGTGTATTACCCAACTGGATATAAATAAAAGTATATATTGTATAAGGAATAGTCTGCCTTCAAATGTACATCCATTAAGCTGTGGTTGCACCCAAAGAGAATTCCAATGCTATAAAAAGTAGTCTCCCAAAAGCAAAAGGTACAAAACAATGCACTCCAAATCCCCCATCATCCCAACGAGGGATGCCGCAGTTAAAAGAAAATTCTCCCTTGCTGTGTCTCATCCCCTTTTTTGTAATGGTTTAATGAAGTGACTCCAGAATTACACCAGCGGAAATGAGATCAGAAACTCGCTTTTGCGTTCCCTCGGGGCAGGATGAGATCGCTGTATTTACCTGTTCTGTACAGTACTGGAATGTGGTCAGTGGAGAGTTTGTGTTCACTTCGAACTCCAATCAGCAGGGGACTTCCTCGTCTGCAAACAAAACATGATGCCATAACCAACGATGCACGTAACTTCATCATAGGAACCTTAAACTAGATAGGCTCTTGTTCAACAGCAAGGTATCTAAACTAGCTGATCTCACGGAGCTCCATTTATTGAATCTCTTCACAAATGATCGATTGGCTAATGTGAGCGAAGGAGGCCGTGCGATCTAGGACCAAATTCTCATCTCAGTTGCATTAACCTCTCCTGAATTAAGCACGTCTTAGCTATGGATGCTTCTAACTTGTCTACCTAACCTATGTCGCCACTGTGAACAAGTTCTGTACGTGGATCTAGGAAAATAAATTTCTCTCTCATAGGAACCAATGAAATAAAAGTTAGCCTTCACCCTTTACAAGAATAGAGCTAGACGATGGGATACGAAGGCAAAGCCTAAAAGCAATCTAAAGCCTGTAAACTGGGCCAGATTCCCTAAAAGGAGTACTTGAATAGTGCACTGAAATCCTGTACTTGCCTGCTCAAGCCAGTACTCTGAATGCTTATTATCCATTGTATCCACCTCACGGCAGAAACCGAAGTTGACATTTTCCAACCTTATTAGGGATTTAGACAAACAACTACAGTGAAAATTAATGGGAACTGTATGGCTAAATCTCTCAGTTGGCTTTTGGAAGCCTAACCATGAGACAGAGGTCCTGTTAAGGCACTTGCGTTGCACGATAGAAAACCAAACCAGCCCAACTTAATTTAGCTAAAGAAAAATAATGAAAGGGGAGTCCTTGCAAGGCCTCACATAGCACTGCCATATGTTACAAAAACAAGTCCCCCACCTACAAATCTGACTTCTCTCCAAGGCCCAACTCCACAGCAGCTTTCACAAACAGATTTCTCTTGTGCCATGCCCTAAACAGACTTCAGTTATTTCAGACCAGTTCTATACGAGTATAAGCAACTCTCTGACAGTGAATCTGTTAGTCTGCATTTCTCAAAGGAGACTTTTTCAAGAGTTTCATGCTGAGACACAGAGGTGGGGCAACAGAGAAGAAAGCAAAGGAAGCTATGTAGAAACTTCTGATTCTCACACAGTGCAATAAGATCATCATCTAGGTTACCTCCTCTGACAGATATGCTAGTCATTGACAGCAAGACGGAAGAAGGGCTAAGAAGTTATTTTGGCTATGATAATTGTGATTAAAATGGAAATGCTGTCTACTGAGATGCATCATGTCTTATAGCAATCTTTACCTGGTGCCGACCGCTTGACCAGGGTAATGGATGCTTTTAAATACGAGGGCAAAAGCACCTTCCTGGGAAGAAAGGAGAAAAATACAAATTATTGGGCCAGTTCAAATTACACATATGGCCAAATTTTTCAGAGGCCAGCATGTAAACTGCATCCATAAGAACATTCTTGTTCAACCAAACACCGATTTATTTCAGGTGCCTAGCTCTGAAACTGTCCCCCTTAATTTGCTTCTTCTAAACCAGTTATTTTTTTAACAATAGGATATCCAAGTTGGGCTTAACTGAATACCATTATGAAAGTTTTTATACCAATTCAGATTGCAGTCAATGGATGTGTTACACCAAGGACTCAGCTAACAGTCTCCAAATCTTTGCACCACTTGACTCGCATCTGTTTGCAAAACTGTTTGGCCTGTCCGGTCGTAGGAATGTACATCATAACTACGAAAGGTGGTATGCACAGCCCAGGACCCCTCCCATTTTTCTGTTATTCCATGCTTACTGAAATGAATGGTCTCCAGAAAAAAAATCAGCACAGGAGGATCTAACATCAGATCCTGCTTTTATGACCAGGCCTGGACATAATATTAATAATAAACAAATGACTCAGAAGATGGGACTGATAGACATGTAGCTAAACATACATGCTTTTCATGAAAGTTTCCACAAGAGGTCAGCATGTCTTCCATGACTGAGTTCAACGGACCGAGTGACCTTCAGTGCAGATTCAGACAAGTATTTAAATACAGTCTTAACTTTAAGTATGTCCCAATGACTTAAGCGCAAGCTTAAGTCCTGTCCTAGCTAGGGATGCTTTCTTAAAAAAGGCTTTAGATGGTGACCTGGGAAAGACATACATGAGTTACTTGAAGCACACACACTATGGAGAGCTCCTGTGCTATTAATAGTCTTACACTCCCTACCCGCCCCCCCCCTTTTTTTTTTCCCCCAAACACACCATCCATATTTGAACTGTGAAACTCGCTGCTGCAATGTATCATGCCCATAGCTATATCTACACTAGGCGCACTTTATCAGTACAGGAATACCAGTATCCTATGCCAGCAAAGCACTCACAGTAAATAATCAACTCTGCCAACAAACCTACGCTTTGTACTGGTATTGTAAAACTGGCCCTGCAAGCACAAGAAGCTATGCCGATAAAAGCATAATGTTGGCGACTTAGTTGCACCTACATGCTGGATGCCACTGCTGGCACAAATATGTCGAGCAGGGATCACGCTCCTGACCGAAAAAGCTATGCCAGCAAAAGTTTTCAGTATAGATCTGGCCTACGAGCTCAGCGGGATTAAACATTTATATGAACAATATCCATAGTTTCATTAGATGGGATATAAATATATAAGAAATAAAAAACATTGTTCTTTAGGGCATAAACCAAATACCAATTGCCTGAGAGAAACATCTCCAGATAGGTTCTTTATTTGTCCATTACGGGATTTCTTGCCCTACTCACTAAAGAACACAGAACACTGACAGCATATTGAACTAAACTGACCATCGGTTGCCCTGAGTATTGCAATTCCTGTGTTCTAACATTGAAATATTTGAGTATAGCTTTTATTTTCAGGTGAGACCCCACCAGAAGCATTTTTTCTGGCTCTAAAAAAAAAAAAAAAACACATTAATAAAACTGATTGTTTTAAAATCAATATATTACCAGTTGCTGGATGACCCTCTCCACCAAGGTGGTGAAACTAATGTCATCGCTTTCACGGTTGTCGTACATGTACTTGACAAGCTTGGCAATGGTTTCCGTGTCAGTCTCAGACTCAAAATCATACCCTTTGCTTTCCTGAAAAAGCAAACCCAAAATACCCACAAGTTATTATCATTCATGAATTATTTGTATTACCCCATACTGCCTAGAAGCTAAGTTGTGGATCAGGATTGCACAGTTAGGACACTGCACAGACTCAGAAGACAGAGATGGGTCCTATCCCAAAGAACTTATGATCTAAGTACAGAAAAAGAGACAAAGCTGGATCCAGTCAAATATAGCATAAGGAAATGAGAATAGCACCCGACACACAGCGCTCTCAGCACATCGAAACCCTAATCGTCATCAAGTTTTTTGTAGGCATCTCACAAAGATTTTAAGGAGACTTTTGAAGGAGGATGGTGAGGTGGCTTTGCACGTGTTTACAGGGAGTTCTTCTTAAGCACAGAGGTGCTTCTTTGAAAATGTAACAAGTGGATGACAGAGGCTGGAATCATAGACTGACCGGAGGTGAGAGTCTACCTCTCAATAATGAATGAAAAATGTTAATTGGGTGGGGGTAAGCAGTGAAGGGCCTTGATGGTGAAGGCAAGTAGCTGAGGTCTGATGAGATGGAGAAAGGGGAAGCCCTAGAAGGATGATGTGGTCAAAGTGATGGGCTAGCAGAATCATCTTTGCAGCAGCATTTCTAATGGATACAAGTAGACAAGATTGATTTGTCAAAGCTAAAGGAAAAGATTCGGTACATCAAGACACGAGATGATTAGAGGCTTTGGAGCAGATTCACCAGAATGCAAGGGGCAGAAATAATTTGGGAGAAGAATTCTAGGCAGCTATTGCACACAACACATGCAATGATCTTAGAGATGAAAGAGAGAGGTAGAAATGGGGAAGAAGTTGGAGATGCTGATGGAATCAAGCATGGGGGTTTTTTTGTGGTTTATTTTTAAGATAGGAAGACTAAACTATGCTTTTATATTGAGGGCCAGGAGACGGAGCAGAGTGAGAAACTAAGGAGAAAAGTAAGGGAGGGCATAAAAATGGATGCAAGGGAGATCTGTAAATGAGATGAGATGGACCTGTTCACTATTAATTTGATTTCTGAATTTTTAGTTAATGTAGACCTCTGATTTCTAATCTCCACCCACAAACCAGATTAAAGCAGGGACAGCCGTATGAGCTGAGTTTACGGCACCTGAGAAGGTCACCACCCCAGCCATGAAGTCTACCAGCATCATAAAATTGCTGGGTGCTATTAGCCACTGTGGCTTCCACACCACAGTGGCAAGAAATTTAGACAGCTAATGCAAGGACTTTGAGAGTACACCGGCATTAAGTGCCATTACAACTTTATCCCAGAGCTCAGACACAGAGCTAGTTTTACTTACCAAAAATTTTCGTAGATCTTTGTAGTTGGTTATGATGCCATTATGGATAACAATAAACTCTAGAGAATTTAAAAAAAAACCAAAAAAAAAAACAACCCATTACTCAATTCTAAATGATACTTTACATACCTTCTAATAAGCCAATGGCTTCTATAACACACCACAATTACTCTGCACAGAGCACAGGTTCAGTGTCTCACTGGTGACACTCTGTGCGACAAATGAGACCTGAAGTATGATACGTTGCTCTCCATTAGCAAGGACTGTTCTAAGCTGTACCTAACACCACCACCTAGGACTTGCGCTCTGCCTTTCCATCAATAAATCTCTTCACACGTTACAACGATGGAAAAGTATTAACTTATTTTACAGATGCCTAAGGTCCAGAGATATAAAGTGACTTGCTCAAAGCCCTCTGTCAGCAGACGAGCCATGAGTAAAACAGGAGCCCTGTTCCCTATCTGCTCGAATATAGTTGCCCTTCCACTGAACAACCTTTTAATAGGAAATATTCCAAAGAAAACTCACTAAGCCGAATGTCCTCATTGGAATGTGGCTTATTTAACTTTCACGGGATTTAAAAAAAAATGTATTTAATGCATCCAGCTGCCACAATAACATGCTGCATATTAGTAAATACCAATTCCCATAACAATGTTTTCTTAGCATAACTGTGTGCAACACAGAATAGAGATAATTTTCCTAATGTAAAAGAAGAGAATCTAGGCCAGCTTTCATGTGTGCCATTACCCCAAATTGCTATATGTGCTAATCACACTGGGTCTTAGTGCTGAGAACATTATATGTGCACAGACAATTTTCTAAGTCAATGGTTACATTATTTCAGTTTCCAGCATTCAGAATCACAACATATTTGAAAGGAGTGGACAAAATAGTTTTGCAGAAGTCTTGTAACCAGAAGATTACTGAATATATATGCTCGTAAAAAATTTATGTGCAGTACTCATTTAAACATTAGACAATTAGAGATGATCCTCTTCTATAGGAGTTATTTTATCTGTCTCGGATTTCTTTGAGTTTACAATAGAAATCGGATGGTTAGGACCAACATTTGTTCCATTTCAAAATCGTCATAACTGGTAAGTCATGTCTCTTGGAATTGTAAATATTTTGGGCTTTTGTTTTCAGCCAATCTATTTTCAGAGAACCGCCATTTGATGGAACACCTAAATCACCCAGCATGAGTTTAATGGGGAGACAGGATAGTCGTGTCTTTAAAACACAGGATAGGGAATGGGAGACAAAGATTCTATTCGCAGCTTGGCCTGCTGGGTGACCTTGGGCAAGTCTCTTCACGCAGCTCCGTGCCTCATTTTCTCCATCTGTATAATGAGGATGCTGACCTCCTTTGCAAAATGCTTTGAGATTCAGGATGGAAAGTTCTGTAAGAGCTAGATACTGCTGTTGCTGCTGCTTTTATACTCAGCTCTGCCAGAAGCCACCCAAGCAGCACCTCTGTGTGTCTGCTTTTTCTTCATCTGTAAGTGAGAATGCCAACGATTACACAGATGGTGTGACAATAAGTTCATCACTGTCTGTAAAGCTTTTGCCATTCAGGCTGGTGCCCGGATATAAATAAGAGCCATGCCGCCTTTTCGCAGTGATACAAAGGACAAAGAAGCCTTTGCCAAATGACGGACAAAAGAGAGAAATAAAGAACATCACATTGTAACATAAAATCTGTGTGTTAGCAACATCCATTTAAAATGACGCTGGGAGAACTTCCTATAGAGAGCTATCGTGTAACCGTAGGCCCCAAAATCTTACTTTCTCCATAAATATTGATTTAATGAAGTTTCAAGGCACTATCACAATGCTAAATATTAATAAGACCAGCTCTCATTCCAAATGATTCCTAACAATAATTAAAAAAATAGTCTGGTGGCTGAGGGCTTCAAATGAAGCAAGATTAGGATCACAGCTTGAAAGGGAAACACTTATTTACACATTCTGCCTCTGAGCACCACTTTCAAAGGGGCACCACTGCACCAACCAAGGTTTCGCATGAACCCCCTAAAAGCACTGCCTAAGTGGCAATCCACAAGCGCGTATTAGTCGCTCAGAATTCCTAACAAACAAGAAGTCCTGTGGCACTTATAAAGACTAACAAATTTATATATCGCATGAGCTTTCATGGGAGAAAAATCTCACTTCGTCAGATGCTTAAAGATGGGGAACTTATTTTCTATAAAAACTTACTTTCTATAAGTTCTCCATCTTTAAGCATCTGACAAAGTGGGATTTTCTCCCAAGAAAGCTCATTCAATAAATAAATGTGTTAGTCTTTTTAAGTACCACAGGACTCCTTGCTTGTTTTGCTGAACTAGACTAACACAGCCACCCCTTTGGAACTTGTCAGAATTCCTAGCTGCCATTACTATCCTCATTCACTCAAACATTTCCCCTTGCAGCATACCGTCTTACCGTTATTTTTATCTGAGCGCTGCGGGTGGCTGTTGACGGGGCTGGGCTCACCATGGGTAGCCCATCGGGTATGTGCGATGCCAAGATGTACATCAAACTCGATGTCCAGGTCCATATCCTGTTGTTCTGCAGATAGATCAAAAGGTTATGCTATCAGGATCTGAGTCACACTGAAGCTGACCGAAGAGCTGGATCAAGCTTTCGGAGTGCAATGGGCAACGCAGTAGGTTACACAAAGACCAAAACAGTCAAGTAAAAATATAATCAGAAAATTGTTAGCACAATACAAGCAAAATGTCAAGTATACAGATTTATTGGCAGTGAAGACCGGGTCACTCTCCAAACTGATTACGAGATGATTTCTCACACAGTTAAGAACCTATCCACGTGAGATACACAGCCTGATCCTGTGAACCCTCACCTTTAGCCACTTTATTGATTAGTACAGCTGACTCAGTATTGGTCCCATACTCAATAAACCTGACAGTGCTTCCAGGTTTTGACAGTAATCAAATACTATGTAAAAGCAACGCTCGTTGAGCATTTTGCCTTGCACAACTTTAGAGAAAATCTTAATAGGTGAAACAAAAATCAAAATGTTTTCTTCAACTGCTGATCTTTCAATAAATTTACCAACAGGATTGTCTTCTAGGCTCTCCACCAACATGCTTCCTGAAAATAAGAGTACTAATTTCACCTTGCCCCACAGGATTCTGAGTATTGCCTATCAACATAAAAGATGTTTGCAGACCAGGTGTGGAATATTCCTTAAGCTCTTCTTAGGGCAAAAAGTATCCCAACAGCAGGACATTTCCAACCAGTTCACAAAATCATTTCTGTTTCTCAGCAAGAACACCCTTGTCTCAGGAGTTCACTCATTTTGCCACACTTTGTCTTTGATGAGACAGCATTGTCTCTTTATATATATATATATATATATATATATATATATATATCTTCTCCTTAAAACACTTCCAAGTTTGATTTTTTTTGGCTGCACGTTGAGGAAACATCTAAGAATTTTACTCGTGTAGCACACACATTTTTATCAACCAGTAAGCAATGGGAAAATGATTGCGCTTTCAAAAGATGGTGGTACAAAATTAGGACCGCAAATACACTTGTCAATGAACAGCTAAGAAAAAGTTCATAGCACTTGATAGTAAAGAATAAACCCATGAGACAACTTTTACTCAGTGCTCTCCTCCATAAGATGTAAAACAGACAATCAAGCCTTGTTCAGGAAAGCTTTAGTGAGAAGAGGGTGGAAGCCTGAAAACTGAATAAGAGCCCACATACCAGGTAGTGAATTTTATTCTACGGTATAGCAATTAACAGCACGATTCACAACGCCTCCCATTCTCCAAGTGGTTCTCTGATGTGCCTGTCAGAGAATTCTTACCACAAATCTTTTTATCCCTCCACTCTTACCCCTTCCAGATTACTCTACAGCCTCCAGTGTATTTCACATACCTATGAAGAGACATTAACTAAATTATTCGAGAGGCCATTTTATAAGTCTCATTCCTCGGGAATTTCATACATTTTTATTTTATGAATTCCAGCTCTACAGTTTCACGCTGAAGTCTGTTTTTGAAGGTTTGTTGCTGAAGTATGGTAATGTTCAAGTCTGTTACTGAGTGTCCAAAGAGTCTGAAGTGCTCTCCTACTGGTTTTTGAATGTTACCATTCTTGATTTCTTTCAAAAAGTTTGCTCTTTGTTTCGAGTACCTCCTTTTCAATTAACCAAACCAGCAAACATTTACAAGCACTTGTGAATCCTACTGAATTAAAACAGGACTACTCCGGGGTATGAAGTTAAGCATATTCTTAAATCCTTTGCTGGATTTGGGCCTTAGTCTGTACCAATGTATACATTTCCACTTAATATTGAATTAGGCTCAGCTTTATTCTTTTTATCAGGCAATTTGTGAACTTCAGATTGTATGACAAACAAACCTTTAAAGAATATTTAAAGATTTTAACTCCCTTGCCCTGGAAAAGAACACTTTAAATGTTTATTAATGTTTTCAGTTACATCTTCCATGATTCAAGACAATTTTTTCCCATGTAAAATAGCACCATGCCATTTTGAGTAGTGGCATGCATACACAGAGCTGACAATTTTACCAGGATTCAGTTTGATGGACCAGAACTCGAGTTCCCCAAACCATTCCTATGAAAAAATATACATGGTATCAAAATATACAGAATACACTGTTCCAATATACATGAGCACTGCAGTTCAAAGGTACTTAACGGACAAAGAATGTCAGCATCTTTTTGGAAAGTGGAAGAGGTAAAGAATTAAAGTGTAGCACATACTGTTAACTTCTTCATCCAGAGCTTTCACCTTCCCTTTCTTTTTGATGAGCTGGATTTTGCAGGCATTTGCCTCCCAGTCTTTGTCATTTCCTCCATCGATGCCCACACCTGACAGGTTCCCACAAAACACAACAAACAAATTGTAAAGCACAGAAACTTACATGTTTTATGTTCAAGGAAACAGACGCAAACTTGAAAGCATTACTTTTATTTCTCCCACCTGAGGAATAATTACAAAGCCCCTTAGGTTAAGAATAACCTCCTTGTTATTCTTCATTATTCTTCCTTAAAAGGCACATTGAAATCCTTGGATGAAAGGCACTGAAAATATTTTTATGTAAATCTGCAATTACTACTAAGAAAATTTCTTTTACATATTCTGGGTGTGACAACATGGTACAGTCTGTTTTAATTTGCTGCAAACAGGACAGCAGGGGAAAGCTACTTGAGGCCACATGCCTTAATAAGTGTTCCAATAAAATGGCAATTGACAATGAAAAAGAAAAATATTGTTACTTCATCAAATGACCTACCTGCAGAATCATATCCTCTGTACTCCAGTCTCTGAAGCCCTTTGATAAGGGTCTCCAGGATCTCCCGTCTTGTTCGGGGAACATGGTAGTTCAGGTAAGCAAAGATACCTACAGAAAAGAAAGTTGTATTCTTATGAGGGGTCCATTTCGCTTGATGACAATGTACCAAAAGACAGAATGTTGTGTTGGATTTCCATGAGTCCAAAGGGTAAAGTGCAAGACCTGCCATGCTGAAGTGAACATTCGCCACCGTATATTATAATTCTCTGATGAGAAAGTACCATTTAATTCTTATCCTTTCCACACCTATTCTAAATTCTCTAAGGACAGGAATGGCACTTACACTCGGGAAACCAAGACTAAATCTTCACCCCTGCTACTTTCCTGCCCCTAAAACTGACTGAACAAAGTAATCAACCGCTAGAGAGAACCTTGGGGATGTTGGAGACTGAATTCAGACTATGGAACTCCCTGCCAACCACTGAACTCACTATTTCAGAACTAAAGTTCAAATTTAGTCAAGTTATTTAAGCAAATGCTTCATCACTGTCTTGAATAGGCTTTTCCCCCCCTGAACTGGGCTCACAAGCAGAACGTGCTTCTTCAAATTCCAAAGGGGTAGCCGTGTTAGTCTATTGTAGAAAGACAACAGAGTCTTGTGGCACTTTTAAAGACTAACAGATTTATTAATCGCATGAGCTTTCGTGGGAGAAAATTTTCTCCCACGAAAGCTCACGCGATTAATAAAACTGTTAGTCTTTAAAAGTGCCACAAGACTCTGTTGTGCTTCTTCAACACAGCTTTCCCTCAATGAGTTCTGCACACAGACAAATATGCAAACACCCGTTCACTCACACGCTCTAACCTCTTTATAAATCAATCAAGCTATTTCCCCTGCAGACTGGGAAGAAGGAAAGAGAAATTGTTACTTCTATTTTTAAAGACTCAGCAGGCACTACGATACTATGGTGACGGAGGCATATAAGTCCTTAGCTTTCTAATGAAAAATGAATTATTTGGATCTTCTTCAGAAAATTCCCTTTTGCTATTGGGATGAAACAGCAACACACGACAACATTTATTTGGATGAAGAACATTTGTGCTAAAAACTATTCCTCTATCCTGCTCTAAGCTTTTAAAAAAGAAAAGATATCAGTAAGTATAAAAGTTCAAAAAATTTGCAAACTTACAACACACACCTATATACATACAGAGCATAAACTTCCAAAAGTGACTAGTGATTATCTTTTCCTAATGTGAGATATTTCACAGGGTTTTTCGGACAATGAATGCTGTTATTACCAAAAAGATGGTTATTTTTCAAGTCACTGAAAAACTGGGGCACCCCAAATCACTAGTTTACTTTAGAAAACGTAGGCTACATTTTGAACCAGTGTGTTTTCAGCCTCCTCACCACAATCAAGGAAGCAGTCTTTACATTTGCAAGGCAACGTCAAAGATGACAGGTCTACTTATATGCAAAATGACTATTCACGAGTAGGCATCTGCAAGATCGTGTCACTGACAACATCCTACACTCGGACCCCTTCTTGCAGATACAGATCAGATGCGGATCCACATATTTATATCCGCACAGGGCTCTATTCACCTCCACCCCCCTTTCTTGACAAATGGAATGCCTCTGTGACTACTCACACCTCCGGTACATGTAGCTACAGGCTTCACTAAAAAGCAAGCTGTGTCCACACTACTCAACGGAGGGGAGTAGTTACGCAGAGCGCTTACAGGCACCAGGGAAAGACTCCGGCAGCAACTCCCCTCTGCCAGAGCTTTTCACTGTGGTGAAACTGGGGCCTCCCTCCCTCCCCGCCTTTCCCCAAGCCAGGGACAGGACAGGCTCTGGCACCAGGATGTTACATTGCTAAAAACAGCAGTGTACACATGGGAGGCAGAGCTTGGTTTTATACAGAGCAACGTAGGGTTACTACGCATCCTAGGGTTCAAGAGCATAGGGCACTCTGCTCACCTAAGCCGTGCCTCACTGTCTACAGTGCTATGTATACCTGTTCTCCACACTACAATACATTGTAGGGGTATCTTCAGTTTCCAGAGGAGAGTGCCATGTATAACTGTCCAGTCACTTTCAGTGAGGATGCTCAGAACATACTCAACAGCAGTAAGAGCACAAGAGTCTTACAAATTCCACTCTGCCGCTGCCAGCGATCAGGGACAAAAAGAATTGGGGGGGGGGGGGAATCAAAGGTTCCTGTAGCCAACAAGTGAGTACACAAGCCTCACAAATCCTGACTGTAGCCATTACAGGCAATCAAATGCTTGCAATCAATGAACTATCTTGGCTACGGTTCTAAACATTTCATTTTAAGAATACATTCCTTCCCTTCTTCCAGTCCCACCCCCACCCGGCTGGGCTACTCTCTGCTGATTACACATGTGTAATTTATTGCAGGGCTCGACACCCCTGGCACCTAGCAGCCAGGGAGGCGAACGCCCCCTGGCATCTAAAAAAAGAGCCAGAAGTGCTGATATTTTCAGGGGCTTTTCTCAGCAACAGGGGGGTCCTTTTCGTGCCATGTTCACTGCCAAAAGCATCTGGGGCCGTGGGTGGCAGGGAGCCCCTTTTCTGCCATACACTTAGAGGCACCTCAGTTTTCGGGCTGGTCCCGAGGTGTCTGTCAGATTTGTCAAGGCCTGGTTTATTGCATTTCCTCTCCAAACACACACTCCCCTCTCTGCAGCTGAAAGCACTACCAAAAGTTGCCCTCTCAAGACACTCAGGCTGAAGGATAGCACATTTCATTTATATCCTGGCCTCCTAAAAGATTTAAATGACTTCCAGTTTTACAATCACTCAATGCTACTTCGATATCCCTTGCTTTGGCATAGCCTACACCTAAAACTCTTGTCTATCTAGCTACATAGTCCAGGGCTGTGAAAAATTTCACAGACTGGAGTACCAGTTAGGTCACACTAACCAACCCCTGATGTAGAAGCCTCTAGATTGACGGAAGGATTCTTTCATCAACTCAGCTACCGCCTCTCCAAGGAGATGGACTGACTACGTCACCAGAAAAACCCCTTACACGGATGTCCACGCCACAGAGTCAGAGTTGTAGCTGCTGCTGTGCCGCTTAAGTGTTCATTGTCTTGCTAATTAGAATCCGTACACTTTTAAGGCTGTGCAATGAAGCCTTAATTTAGTAAACTTCTAAAAAGTCCCAGGTGATCCTAGACTGTTTCAGATGGCTGCTGCTGAGAAAAGCGGTAGTGTGCAGAAACACAGATATATGAAACAAGTTCCAAAGATATAAAATGCTTTCTAATTTTCTTTGCCAGCAAGTGAGCGGTTTTTGTTTTGTTTTGTTCTTTTAAAGACCAAAGGACACAGAGGATGGGAAAAGAAACATATGAGTAACTGCAGAATTTAGAATGTGGAGATCAGATCATTCAAAGTCTTTTGACTTCAGAATCTCTCCAGGTCAAAAAAGCAAGCCCAAATCAGTACCTAGTGAAAAATTACCATTTAGTTTCTATTCATGGACAAAATGAATTGGTGGTCTCATGGTTTCTGTCCAGTTTCTAACAAATAGGTATCTATGCCACAAAATCACAACCCCTATTAGGGCTCTTAACGGAGATGCCAAAGACTGAATGAGCATAAAGATACTTCCTCCCTTACAGATGATTCATCTGGATTAGGCCTGAGACACACTGCTGCCTATTTGCCATTTGTTCTGTAGCTGAACAGCAAATTTAACATCTGTGAAGTTGTCAATCTGGCACTTGTCTTGAGCTCTAAAAATTTACTAATGTTTTAAAAATAACAAACAGCTCATTCATGAGGATAAGCAGAGAGACTATGTGGATCCAAGGCTAAAAATGTTACAAGAGGCATAAAAAAAGATGAGAAGGAATATCGCTCACGCTATCAGCAAATGTCAAGTTCATGAATCATAACTGTCTGCTATGGAAAAAGCAGTGATTAGAACTAAATCAATAAATAGAATAAATCAAGAAATAGAAGATATATTCCAAAAGGAAGAGCATACCAAGTCTAAGAGAGTCAGTTCCAATTGGCTTCAGCATCTATCTTGACAAGAACTCAAATACTTGGGATGATAATGGGAACCCTGAGGGTAAACCAAATTTCTATGTAAATCAAGGATGATGGTAAAGAAAAAGTAAGACAGATGGATTTCAAAATCCCTCTGAGCAAGAGGAAGGTGGATTGGTAATTTTAACAAATGAAAAAGCAGCACAGAATGTCTAATCACATTTTTAATGTGACATACCAGATAAAAGTGATTGCAGAATAAATTCCCTTACCTATGTTAATAGCAAAACTAGAATTCAACATGTGAAAATTCCTTTCACCATTTATGCTATTTGTTCACCCTGACTGATGTGTAAACAATAAAAAAAAGAACCATTCAATTTCACCTTTGTTTGGAAAAAGTTGCTAGTCTTTCAGTTTCTGGTTTTCCTGCATTAAAACAATGACTCTTTAGTTTCACAGCACTGGTAGGGAAAACATCAATCCAAATATAAAAAATAAATTGGACACTTTTTAAAAGTGTATCTAGAAATATTTAGGTTCTATAACTGTTTGCGTTTTAAAACATACTACCCTGGATGGTGACTGATTTAAAAAGAATCTGAATGGAATTCTTTGTTGTCACATTTCAACTGATTTCGGTAACAAATTTGTTCACTTTGCAACCGAAAGATTTTTCTCTCTTCTCGGTACCAATAATAAGGTTCTGCAGCTCAAGTCATGATCCCATCTGTACATGTACTAGCTCTATATTTCTGGATCACACCTCCCTGTTTACCTGTGCAAGCCCAGGTAAAGGAATGCAGTTATTCTGGTGTAACTCAAGACACACTTTGGAGACAATGAGGCAGGATAGCCATATCTAAAAGAATAAGTTGACCTGTAGAACCTGTGTTGCTGGTGATAATGAGTGAGATGAAGAAAAGCCATTTCTCTCTCAGCACCCAGGGTAAAGTAGCAGCTTGGAAAAAGAACATCTTTTTACTTGTGCACTGAGCAAAGGGATCATTTCAATGAGTAGCGAAATGCTGACACCTCTATGATGGAGCAGGGCAAACATTTAACACCACTCAGCAATTCTATTTAGTTTAGGGTATTAAAATCAGAAAAGCCCACATGCCTTAGGAGCTCCAGCTTCCAAACTCCATTTTTTGGGCTCCTGGTGTCCCTGGGATCCTGCCAGACAAACTACTCCGATTCAGAGATTGCAAGGCTGGAGAGCACCATGGGGATCATGGGTGTATAGGTCAAAGGCCAGAGAGCTTCCCCAAATTAATTCTTAGCACATATGTAACTTAAAAACAAATCCAATTTTCATTTTAAAACGGTCAGCGATGCAGAATCCACCACGACCCTTGGTAAACTATTCTAATTACTCTGAGTGTTAAAACAGATGCCTTATTTCCAGTCTGAATTTATCTAGCTTCAACTTCTAACCACTAGATTGTGCTGTACCTTTCCCTGCTAAATTGAAGAGCTAATTATTTTAATAGTTGTTCTCCATGCAGACACTTACAGCTGGTAATCTAGTCACCCTTACTCTTCTCTTTGTTAAGATGAATACAGTGAGTTCCTTGAGTCTATCACGATAAGGCATGTTTCTGAATCCTTTAACCATTCTCCTGGCTCTTCTCTGAACCCTCTCCAATTTATCAATGTCCTTCCTGAATCACGGCCACCAGAACTGGACACAGCATTTCAGCAGCGGTCATCCCAGTGCCCAATATAGAGGTGAAATAACCTCTTTACTCTTACTCAAGATTCCTATTTATGCATTCCAGGACTGCATTTACTCTTTCGGCCACAGCATGGCACTGGGAACTCATTATCACGCCTCCTCTCCCCCACCCCCTAATAAATAAATTTCACAGATAGGGCTCCCAAGATTACCAAGGTCCTGGCTCCCTGCCTGTAGCCTGGGGAGCTTGGAGCTGCCTGGCTCATAGGTAGGAATACCACAGTGAGCACACCCTTTTTAATGTGCATTCTGAAGTGAGTCAGAAGGAGTGAAGAGTACAGTAAACAGGAGAAAGCACTTGTTACTGACTGATAAGCAAATATTCTACCCCCGCAACAATGACTACAAACACCATGATGGAAAAGAAAACTCTGCAAGTTCCAGGAAATTCCTGAAGGATCTTTTGTGTGTGTGTGTGTGTGTGTGTGTGTGTATGTATATGTATATGTATATGTATATATATATATATATATATCTGGTATACACACACACACCGGTATATAAAACTTGCACTAAAAAATAAAGTACCAATGGCCCTAATTTGCACTAATTGAAATCACAGGAGATTCAAGAATCAGACCCCTCTGCAGCCCATTATCGGCAGGATACCTAGGCCCCCCACACTAGGAAACATAGTGAACAAGTTTTAAAACATCAGCCCTATATTAGTATAAGTTTCTGATACTCCAGCATGTAAACAGAGAAAGGTGGTACTGAAACATTCCTTGTGGCAGCCACCTAATTATACAACGCAACACTTTTGATAGTTTTGAGTAGACAAGCATTTTGTCAATGCACACTGTAACTGCTGCCATTACTAATGGCCCGGCTCTGTTCGCACCGGTATCATACAAACAGACTTCTTTGGAGATCACTAGCTCACTCTGATAGGACAAACTACAAGGAAACAAGAATGAAAAACCCCACAAGGGAATTACTCATTGCATTCAATTAAGAATGACAAATTATGTTCCCTGAAACCAAGGCCTTTTCCTTCTCTTATTCATGTTCAAAAGGAACACTGCCGAGACTAAAAAAAAAAAAAATCTGACTTCACATCATTCCCTAATGTAGTGGTTCCCAACCTAGTCTCTGCTGTGGCACACCTTGATACCTCTAATTATTTTGAGGCACACTGCCATATAGCCTCTGAATGAAATCATGAATATTCATGAGCCAATCCAGAACTCTGAGTAGTTTTTTCAAAAAATTCTATGGCACACTGCTCAGGGCCTGAGGGCACACCCATGTGCCATGGCACAGTCGTTGGGAAACACTGTCCTAAGGTAACATCTTCCAGGAATTTTCCTTGCAGGCATGTTAAAAATGTGACTACGTGATTTCTTGAGATGGTCACTAACACTAACAGGTACATGACTCTAATGAAATCTTCGTTAATAAACTGAATCCACATTTGTTCTGAAATAAACAAGTACTAAGTGACTCTGAAGAAGTTGGAGCATAAGATTTACTGTAGAGCAATTCTCTCTTACTTCCTTCTACTGAAGAAACACTGACTAACAGTTAGAGCAAGGGACCGGAATTTAGGACTCTGAGTTCCGTGCCTTACTTGGCAGTCAGGATGTGATCTAGAGCGAGTCGCTTGACATCTGTGACTCAGTTTGCCCACCTTTAAAATGGGTGCTGCAAAGCTTATTGTGCTCTGAGATCCCATAGAAGCATTATTTATTTCCAGTGGCAGCCACAACATACTAAGCGCTGTACAAAAACAGAAGAAATGCCTCTGGCTCAGACAGCTCACAATGCAAAGCGTTACCACTCCTGCAAGTATTCAGTGTCCACGCATGGACTTAATTATTCAGGAACAGAACTTAACCCACGTGGGTTAAGCTAAACAGAAATACGGCACTCTTGTTCTAGAATAGAACTGTCCACCATTCATGGAGTTGTTCAGAAACAACAGTTCCTGAATGGCTTCACGTCCACACAAACCCTAAAGCCATGTTAATGTACTCTATATGTGCACCAGGCTATAAGGGTGCCCTATATTTTTAGTGTAAATTCAACTGACTATCCTATCAGTTCATCCATGCACAAACACTAAAGAATTCCTTTCTCCTGATGATAATTATTAAGGTCTTGATTCTGGAATGAGCTCTGTCTGTGCAGAATTTGTTGCAAAATCAGAGCCTAAATTAGATAAATCAATGCAAAGGCTGATTAAATAAAAACACCTTGCCAGAGTGGAGAGTAGAAGAAAGCAAGGACTTCTCTACAAATGAAACCAAAAAAAAAAAAAAAAGCCAAAACATGTTCTAGGAGTATCTACAAAAACCTAGGCACAAAAAGAAAATAATACATAAAGATAGGTATACTTAATCCTACCTCAGCACAGGGAAACGGATCTGAGAGCTTCTTGACATCCCTTCCAACCCTGTACTTCTATGCTTCCTTAACCAATGATCAATTCTGCTGAGTGCCATTCACCCAGAATTTCTATTTACTCCACTGGAAGTAGAGGGTGCTGAAAATTCCGCAGGATTGGATCCCCTTCATTTCCCTGCTGCTTGTTAAATTCAACTGGAAAGTTTTGTGAACCAGCCTGTGCAGAAAAGATTCTATGTCAGGGGTGTCAAACATACGGCCCGCAGACAGGATACGGACCATGAACCTCTTCCATCCAGCCTGTGACTGCGCTCCACGAGACCACACTCTCCTACAGAGAGAGAGAGTGAGGTGTCTCATGGAATTGCAGAGCGCAGTCTCACATACCCAGTGCTCTGTGATGCCACAAGAGTATACAGGTCTCATGGCACCACGGAGCATGGGGTATGCGAGACTACGCTCTACAATACCACACTTTCTCCCTAACAGAAAGAGAGGTCTCACGGTATCGTGGAGCGCAGTCTCGCATACATGGCACTCCATGATGCTGCAAGAGTGTAGGCCCTAGTATTTCGATTTAAGGTATGTACAGCTCACTTGAAGTACATTAAAGTCAAATCTGGCCAGCCATAGAAAATGAGTTCACCACCCCTGTAAGTCAACGCAGCTGTAGTTCATCCACAAAATATTATGCACCTGACGGCTTCTTTATTGCTCATACACACAAGCAAATCTCTTTATGTATGATAGACAAGATTTTTCCCCATTAGATGAGATTATTGGTTCCATCAAATCCAACATCCCACCTCGAGCAGCTGCCAATAGCTGATGTCCAGGGCCCTCCTGATGTCACGCGACTCCTGCTACCAGGCTTGGCTCCAATCTTCAGTCTCCGTGGCTCGGGGCAGCCTGGCTCCAGGTTTCTGCCTCTGTGGCTCCTGTTGCCAGGTCTCTGAGTTTTAACCCTGGGGCTCCTACCTTTGTGGTTTCTGCCTGGATTTGGGCATCCATTTTTCCAGGGACCACCAAATCGTCCAGGGCTCCTGCACTGGCTGGGACAAGTATCAAACCCTCTCCCTCTGACCCCCTCTTGGGTAAGGACCAAGGTTACAACACCATTATAAATCTTACCAATTTTTAAATCCTCTGGCCATGAAATTGGCCAAAATGGACCTTGAATTTGATCGGGACCTATTGATGCCGCAGAGAAAGCCATCTGACTCATTGCACAATGGTGTTCACAGGGCGAAAAAAATAATTCCTTCCCAACCCTTGCTGCAATCACCATAAAACCTGAAATCTGAGTTTTCATCAGTCAGATTATAACCAGAGTAACTAGAAATAGTATTAGAGGTAAAATTATTCAGCCTTTAAAACCATCTGATGAGTTTAATTATATACAAGTTTACTAGACCGGAACACCTCACAAAACCTGTTTTCAAACCATAGCTGAGATGAGTCTGAACAAAGTAAGTGCATCCACACCTCAGACTCACTTAATCCATCCAAATTCCAAAGGGGTAGCCGTGTTAGTCTATTGTAGAAAGACAACAGAGTCCTGTGGCACTTTTAAAAGTGCCACAGGACTCTGTTGTCTTAATCCATCCAGGTTACATCTGGCAAACTGATTTTCTCTGTGAATATTTATAGAAGCCTTGTATAACCATTGTGAAATTACCAACCCGGGCACCAAATTCACCCATCTGCTCCTTGCCACCCACAGTGATTTAAGAATTAAATATCATGCTTGCTCACCACAAAACCAAAAACAAAAATCTGACTTGCCCTGGGCAAGTGGGAATAGCATTACAAAGGCTGGATCATTCATGGTGGGTGCAGAGTCAGGTGCAGTATGTGATGATTTCCTCATACTTGCCTTAAGCCAGTATTTGAACTCTTAAGTCATCAGTGCATTGAGGTTTCAGGACTGCTATTACCAAGAGAGAAGAGATAATAGGGTGAAATCAACTTAACGGCAACTGCTACCATCTATTTAGGTTCTTACTCCCATTGTTCTAGTATATGAATGCCTTTGAAACCATTTAGTGCACTGGTCGGCAAACTGCAGCTCGCGAGCCACAAGCGGCTCTTTAGCCCCTTGAAATTGGCTCTTCTTGGTGCGAGCCTTGGTCCCTTTAAGAATAGAGTCCTGCTGCGGCCGGGCCCGGGAGATTGAAATCTCCCCCCCTGAGCATGCTCAGACAGAGCGTGCTCAGGGTGGGAGCGGCCTGGCAGAGAAGCAGCTCTGCCAGCCGTCCCCCGCAGCTGCAAGCCTCCGGCCAGGTAAGGGGGCTGGAGGGAGGCCTGGAGAGTGGTCGGGGGACGAGGAGAGGGGGGGGGCGCGCGAGGAGAGTGGTTGGGGGGGCGCCGCTGCCGCCGCCGTCTGTGGAGGGCCCCGGGAAGCCGCGGCAGAGCCGGCCTCGGGGCTGGCCGTCCCTGCCCCCACCGCACGCTGCTGGGGCAGGGGGGTGGCTGCAGCCGGCCATGTGCCTCGCGGGGCCGCGATAATCGTCTGGGGCTGGGATGGGTCCCGGCTTTCCGGAGCCAGCCAGCCAGCCCGCCAGCCTTCTTCTTCTTCTTCTTCTTCCAGAAATCCAGGAAACGTTGTGGATTGAAAGAAGATGTAGTGTCGAGAATTGGGAAAGGTATGTTGAGATGGTTAGGAATACCCTTATAAAGTTAATAACAATGTACCTTCCTATATATTTTACGTTTAAAAAATTTGGCACTCAAAAGAAATTTCAATCGCTGTTTTGTTGATATTTGGCTCAGTTGACTAAAAAGTTTGCCGACCACTGATTTAGTGAATTAAACTGGTTCAAGAACTCACAGATAAGATATGAAAGTAAATAAATGTACAGCCTGTAAGAACTGAGAACTTTCAGCTCGCTGTAATTTTTGTAATAAATTAGTGGTCATGTGGAACTTCACAGTAGTCACTATGTTGACTAACGGTTATTCAGAAATACCGCTGGTTGAAATTCAGGTTATCAGTTTCACTCAGAAGCTACCAGAGTTCCAAGGATTCATGGCTCAGGGGCAGCCCTGCCATGAAGAGTAGGCTGAGGCCAGGGACCAGCTCAGGGCTTCCAGTCTCCCAGGCCATCTAGCTATTCAGGGTCCGTGGCCCAGGGCTGTCCCAGATCCATAGACACTGGAAACCTGTCCCAGGACCTCCATGTTTCCTGTTCGGCATTAGTGAAAACTCTGATCCCCCACCCAGATTTCCAGGCTGCTTGCTGCAAAAGTGGAGGCTAGAAACAGAGAGCCCTGGTTAAACAGGGCCAGTGATTCCAGGTTTGTTGCTAATGACCTGGGAGTCTAAAAGTCTTGAGACCCCCACCTCAAGCTAAGTCTCCCAGGGCTTCTCACTTTGCCAGGTTCCCAGCTCCACAACTGGAAGCCTGGAAATCTAGGAAGCCCTTGCACACCATTGGTTCCAGAGACCCTGGAAACCTGGGATTCTTGGCCACAGGGCAGTCTGCACTGTGTAGGTTCCCTGGACTTCAGACACCTGGGTTCCCAATCCCTAAGACAATTCACACAGCAGGGCTCCCACAGATCTGGAAAGTCTGTGGTCCCCGTCACTGTGGCAGTCTGCATGGCAGGGCACCCCAGCAGTCCATCAGGAGAGCTGGCAAGGAACCGGGCAGGTTTCTATCAGGTTTGCCTGCCAAACATGGTTGCACCAGAACTCTGCCTGTGATTTAGCAAAGGTTCATCAACCCCGACTCATGTTCACCAGAAATCTCAGATTCAATGACACATCCAACAAGCTCTACTCAGAACTCTTTGGTGACAGCAGGAATAGAATTCAGTCCTTCTCCCTTCAAAATGCATAGACCCCCCTCCCCCCCCCCGCCATTTGACCTACAGGAGAATCCCATGGCTGTTGTTAGTACGGCATCAATAACATACAACTAAGTAGTCAAATTCCAAAGGGGTAGCCGTGTTAGTCTAGTGTAGAAAGACAACAGAGTCCTGTGGCACTTTTAAAGACTAACAGATTTATTTATCGCATGAGCTTTCGTGGGAGAAAATCCCACTTCTTCAAAGCGTCTGACGAAGTGGGATTTTCTCCCATGAAAGCTCATGCGATAAATAAATCTGTTAGTCTTTAAAAGTGCCACAGGACTCTGTTGTCATGCAACTAAGTAGTTCAGATTCCACCCAACAGAGGATAGCTATGCTTTTGTGAACATGGGTTCAACACACAGCTTTTTCAAGTAATTTAGCCCCCTCCCTCCCCCTACAGCCTTCATTTTCTACCCTTCTGCATTGCCTGCAGCAAAAGGCCCCCTGGCCTTTACTTCTGGCTATGATGATAGTCTACAATGTAACTGTTTCTTTTGGTATTCAACATTTTAAAATAGTTGATGGCTGTCTCACAGTGGGACAATTTGTTAGATTGCTTCCGATCTTCGTTCAACATTTGTAGAGAGGAAGAAGATCCTTATATGTTTATAGTTTTATTTTATATCATAACCCTCCACACAAACACTTACGGTAATGCTTCTTTAATAGCCTGTTTCCATTTCTTCAGACAGGAAATCTCTCTGCGTCACCAACCTACCTGGAGCAATATGCAGAGATGCTGGTATAGCCAAAGCTCTGCTACCTTTCAAACGATTGAATAAGACATTCAAAACATCCAAGAACAGTTTCGCTTGTATTGAAACAGAGAGAAAATATTTGTGCAGGTATTCCAATCCAAAATACACACAGAATAAACAATGACTCACACAATTTTTAGTTTCACCACAATTAAAAAAAAAAAAAAAATAGCAGAATACTGCACATTTCAAAGGCTGGATTTCCCAGAAGAAAGACTCCCACTGCACCAAAGCTAGCAACCTGCAGCAAGCCATTTATAGTAATAATTGTCTATTCTATTCTTAGCACTGTCCCACTTTCCACTTTGAGAAAAATTAGCATAATGTAAGATGAAATTCACATTACCGACTGCAGCCCTTCTTAGCCCTCATACTCCACAAAATACATAGAACCTTCGCTATAAAATTTCATGAAAAATTCAACATCCTCTGTTCCCAAGGAGGATGAAGACATTGTGAAAGCACGCAACACAGATATAAAACAAACAAAGCTAATTTAGTTCAATAACAAAATTTAATTTAAGAAAAATGAAGAAAAACTAAAAGGCAGAAAACCAAGGAAGCAAAAAAAAAAATGCAGCATAAATCTCCCAAAAGTCGTAACTTTGAAACCAATGTGACAGAAGAAAAATTCAAACAGCGGGACTTTTTCCTATTCCACTCTCCAAACTACGGGAGCAGGACAAGAAAGATATTCCCAGATATCAACGATAAAGGAATTCTGACCAGAGATGGGATTTTGAAATGTGTCTACATGACTTAAGAGCACAAGGCCCACTGACTTATTATTTATATTGCCCTCGCACCTACGAGCCGTAGTTAAAGACAAGATTCTATTGTGCTAGGCACTGTACCTACAGGGAACAAAAAGACATTCTGTGCTCTCTAAGGAACTTACAATCAAAGTACAAGACAAGGGACAACAGATTAATACAGACAGACGGGGAACAAAAGTAAACAAGGAGACAAAACTGGCCATCACAGAAAGCAACCATTTTAGCACTCCAGCTTCCAAACCATTTTCAGGAATTTTGTAGGCATCATGGCAGAGGAGAGTTCTGAGGAGGTACCGGTATTTGGAAGTGGATAATGAGCTAACTTTACACATGTTTATGGAGAGCACCTCCCAAGACTACAGGACAGATTGGGAGAAAGCTTAAAGGTTTTTGTTTTAAAATGTAACAAATGAGAGGTGGGAATGGGAGGGATTAATTTGTACTCTATGGGTATGTCTATACAGCACAGTAAGCCACAGCTTGACAAATCCTGGGTGCCAGGTTGCCATGGCTCCCAGGATTATGCCCCAGCACCTAGGAGAGCTGATGCCTAAGAGCTGGCAGGGCTGACATTTTCAGCACCATCATCTCTTCCACCCCACTCACCCCCCGCCACCACACCCCAAGTACCACCAGCAACGGCTTTTTTCGGTGGAAGGGGGCTGTCTTTTGCATGCCACGCCGCTGACACCAGAAGTGACAGGTTTTCAGTAGCGTTGGGCCCCTTTCCTGCCGCACAGCTATAGGTACCTCAGTTTTTGGGCTGGCTCCTAAGTGGGTGGCAGATTTGTCTTGGCCTGCATTAAGCCCAGTCAAGCCCCTTTCTGTCCACAAACAAATCAGTCTGACTTGGGTCAGCAAGCAATCTGAACCAGAGTCCTAAGATCCTGCAAAGTGGGTGGGTCAGAGACCAAGACGAAGTGGGATTTTCTCCCACGAAAGCTCATGCGATTAATAAATCTGTTAGTCTTTAAAAGTGCCACAAGACTCTGTTGTCTTCCATCCAATTCCTGTTATTCTCCAGTGTGGATGCAGCCCAAGATGCAGACCCGACTCAGAAAGTCTGTTGCAGTATAGATGCATGAGAATGGCTGAGAGAACCGGGTCCAGCAACTGTAAGTGCATGTTTACAATGCAGTGTGAACACTCAAAGTGTGAACTTGGAAGCAACAAGTCCACAAGCCTGAGTCCCACTGACCTGGGTTTACAATGCAGTATAGACATTCCCTAAGTGACTTTGGACTTGTCTACACATCAGAGATATACAAATTTAAAAAACAGTTTAGCTGAGCTGGTGCAAGCTCCTGTGTGTCAAATCAATTCTTGAGTATCCACCCATGGGTGTGCACCAGTTTAAAAACCAAACCTTTAGCTAAACCTGCGCAATTGTGTGTTTAGACTGGGCCTTAGATCTTTTGACAACCCTGTCTTGACAGTCTTGCCTTATCAATAGCGTGAAGTCCAACTGACTTTTGTTGGGATTTGTGCTTCAAGCCACTTAGGCCATGTACACACTACAGACTTGTCCCGCAATAACTTTTATTGCGGGACAAGGAAAGCGCTATAAATATAGCGCTTTCTCATGTACACATTGCTGCTTCTTTCGCAAAGGAGCATTCACCGTGTGAATGCTCCTTTGCGAAAGAAGAGCAGTGCATGGTGGGCACCTGTCCCACCATGCACTGCCCATAGCCAGCCCCGTAGCCCAGCTGCAGGGCTTCCGGTGGCAGCGGGGGCTGCGTGCCAGCCCCCACTGTCATCCAAAGCCCCAAGGCTGAGCTGGGGGCTGGCCCGAACCGGCAAGGGTTCGAGCCAGCCCCCCAGCTCAGTTCCCGGGCTTCAGACCAGAGCCGGCCCCCCAGCTCAGTCCAGGGGTTCGG
>ML685810.1:8535101-8636111 GCA_007922175.1 Pelusios castaneus
CCGGCCAGTCGCGCCCGCCCGCGGCTTCCGTGGCATTTGGGACGTGGCAGCCGGATCCGCATCCGCCCGCTGGGGCGGGGCGGGGGCAGAGGCGGCAGCAGCGGGAAGCAGGGCCGGCCGTGACAAAGAGGCTCTTAGCCGCTGGCCCATGTGAGGTGAGTTTGTCAGGTCTCGTGGGAACTGCCGCACTTGGCACAAAGCAGCACCTGCGGGCAGCTGAGCAGCCCCTGGAGACTGACCCCCCCCCCCGCACGCGCTCTCCAGGGGTGCTACTCTAGCTCAAGGCGTGGAGAGCAGCACGACAGAAGTCTTCATTGCTCCTGTCCTGTCTTACCCAGTGGGTGCACATCCTAGGCCTGTTCCAAAGAGGTAGCCATGTTTGTCTAGGTCAGTCAAACAAACGAGTCCTGGGGCACTTTTAAAGCCTAACACATTTATTTATCACATGAGCTTTCGTGGGAGAAAATCCTCCTCAGACGCTTTGAAGGTGGGGAAGCATCTGCGGATTTTCTCCCACAAAAGCTCATGTGATAAATAAATGTGTTAGTCTTTAAAAGTGCCCCAGGACTCCTTGTTTGTTTGGCCATCCTAGGCCTGTAACTTAGTGGCTATGCTAAGTGGTGACCAAGCTGTCTTCCATTTCAAGGACTCACTGTCTCTCTCACAAAAGCCAAGAACTATCAGTTACAGCAACTATCCAGTGCACAAGGGGGGGGAGGTAATGGGGATATTTAGGGCATAGTAATTAGACCCCCATCTAATTTCTGGGTCTGAACCATGAAACCTGGAAAAAACTCATTTGCACACTGCCTTGTTACTACTGCTATTATTTGAGCACAAGGTTGGTGAGGTAATATCTTTTATTGAACCAACTTCTGTTGGTGAAAGAGAAGCTGCACTGAGCTTTTCTTCGGGTCAGTATAGTCAGGCAAGCAACCTACAAATACCAGGAAGATACAATAGCTGCCTGTAGGCGATTATCATCTATTCTAAACCTTAGCTGGATCACACTTGAAACACATTACACAACACATGGTCAGGGATGGGAACAGCCAAGATCAAGATGTTTTGGTGGGGAAGGAGTTTGTTCCGATTATTATCAAATTGCATGTCTGATCTAAGCTTTTGCTTGATTACAGAATACAGTTAATGGCCAAGTTCCAAAGGGATAGCTGTTAGTCTAGTTCAGCAAAACAAAAAAGGAGTCTTGTGGCACGTGTTAGTCTTTGAAGTGCCAGAAGACTCCTTTTTTGTTTTGCTTAAATCACATAGGGGACAACAGAGTTTTGTAAGATAGGGATCTATTTACAGTGGTGCAAATATATGATACTCTGGGCACAGTGGACCTCCTGTTAAGCAACATTTAACAGTAAAATACGTTTGGGGATATGTATAAAAGTAGGAAGAGGAATCAACCCTAATTGAAATTTTTGAATGGTTAAAAGAGACAGAACAATATGCTGAAGACATTAACTAATTCCCCCCTCAGTTACTGCACTGCCCTGCCCATCCTATACATGTTTAAAAGAAGACAAAGTCATACAACTGCTAGTAAGCCACAATTAGATTTCTGAGCACTGAGACACAGTCGCAGCAACCAACCATTGTAAATTCCTCAGACCTGGAGTTCAGAACTCAGGTTCCTCAAGTAGCTCTGAGCTAAAACTTAACACAGACTCTTCGCTTACTATCTTTGGGAGGAAGGAACTTTGACTAAACAGCAGTGAATAAGAAGTTCAAACACGTTAAGTGGCAAGTGAGTATGGCAGGAGAGCATCTATAACTGTACGCAAATGGTTTGTTTTTTAAGTTGGTCCACTGAGTACAGCTGGTATTAATGAAGATGACACTTCATTTGAGGATCACAAAGCACTTTATTAGCATTAGTTAAGCCTCATCATTTATTATCTGTATTATCCCATTTTACAGATGGTTGAACTAAGATACTGAAAAGTTAAGTAATTTGCCTAACTTTGCACAGTGACTAGAAATAGTTCTGTATTCTAATCCCTAGATAACACAGTAAAATAATGATAAAAATTGAAAATAAGATGTACTTTACTGGAAAAAGAGCTCCACTCTAGCTGACAAAATATTATACATCTCAAAGAATAAACAATATCCACCTAAAATTAAACAATCTCTGTCAAATACTGCACAAAAGAACTATTTAAAAGGTAATGGAGATCCCACACTGCAAAAAAGATGAAGCCTTTCTTCTAAAGGACAGGCAACAAATGTGTCCCTAAGTTCAAATTCTGAAAAAGCAAGCTTTCATCAACTACAAAAGTAAAGGAAATTCCCTACAATTTAAAAAAAATTCCAGGGACGAGAGAGAGAGAGGGAGGGGTAAACAACCAGGATGCATAGCAAAAAGGAAATGGTATTGTTCATCAGTTAGTGTGCAGCTAGTAACCTACATAAATTAACACATTTTTTACAACATGATTTTGCAGTAAAATATTTAAATCACGCTGTTTAGTTTTCCCTCTTCTAACGGAAGAACGCTGGCCATAAATGTTGAAGTTCCTCCCTTTGGTCTGTAACTCCATTTTATCCTACCTTAACATGTTTTAATTAATGGACAGCAGAAATGGTGTGCCATTTGATAAGGCAATGATTCTGAGCAGATAGATTGCAAGATTGAGTAGTTCCTGAGAATGAAAGAACCAGATTTCCTGGAGAGAATGTAAAATCTATCAACCTATCATTATAGCACGAATGAAAAATAATGGAAATAAACTCTCCTCCTAACTTGTTGACATTTTAAGATCTATTTGGCCAACAATACATGGGTGTCATCACCATTAACTTCAAGCACCACCATTCATGATTTCATGGCCAATTTGTAAAATATATTCAATCCATCTACTTCTTTCCTGGTTGTTCCCCCCCGCCCCAGGCTGACTTAGACTGCAAGGCTTACCCCACAATTTTGCAGTTCTGCACACTGAAATTCACTGCTTAATTTAATATGAGCCAGTGGCAACAATGATCCAAAGAGAGGTTCCTAAATTTATTCAGAATGAAGAACCTGATTCTGCTTTCAATGAAAGCAATGTAAGTTTTAGCCAACTTGAATGGGAGCAAGGTCAGGCTTAAATCAAGGCCTCTACAGCACTTAAGAAATGCATACTGTATGTTCATAAGTACCACCACAGATCCCAAGTGAGTGTATTTATTGCTAACACACTACCCTCACAGACACTTGAGAAACACTATAGAGAGATGTCATGCCAAGAGTGACACCTAAACTGAGACTGAGTAGGCAGGGGGCAGAGGCCATTCTTTGAAGTGAGACCCTCATACAGCAACCCTTTTGCAGATCCTTACAGGTTATCAATAACTTTGTAGACTGCGTTACCTCAAGACAGAATACACATATATTGACATGCAGGATCAGTTCTAAGGACAAGCAGGGCAGTATCAGTGGATGCCAGCTTCTAGGGGGCACTATACACGTGTGCCACTTGAATTTTTTGGCTGACTTCCACCATTTCCCCGATCAACTACTCTTGCTGACATTGCTTTTGCAGTGTGTATGTGTGCTAGTTCTTGTAAAGATTACATCACTTTTCCCCTGATGGCCAAAATGAGGCCACAAGATTTTTGTTCTTCCAAGCCCTATTCTGCACACTTATTAAAAAACAAGTATAACTATTTGAGCTAAGGGTGTGTTTTTTTTAAAACCAAAATAGGTACATTGGTACAACTACTCCTATGTATGCAGTCATACCACTATAAAGAATGTTTGATATCAGCATATCTTATTCCTGTACAGGAGAAGCAATACTGGTATAGTTTAACTCATACAACTTTCTAGTGGAGATTTGGCTCAAGTGCATTACCAGCAGAAAAAAAGAAAATAAGGAAGTTTACATATCTATCTGACAAAAGACTTTGGAAACTTAACAGTTATCTGAGGTGTTCTGGATAAAACCCTGATTGGCGTAATCTTACCCGACATATAAATTATGGCTACAATCCTGATTCTCAGATTACTATCTATGCATATGCTAGGCAAAATAATAAAATAATAATAATAAATGGTCTTGCGCAATCTTTGATGACAGATTTTAAATAAGGGACTGCTAGGTATTGAGGTATTTCTTCTTGCTGTTTGGCTGAAAGTTCCTGCTTCGCAATTCCCATCACAGGGTTATGTTTGCTGATTGCTTCACATCATGCAAAGTTATATTATCAGATGTACCATCATAGAAAAAGACTTAATGAGCTAGTTTCCTCCAGAGGCTTGGAATGAATCACATCCTGTGAAAAAGCAGGTATTCTATCTCTTCTGTGAACAGCTTCAAGATGGTGAGAATTTAGGTAGCTGTCACTGTCTATGAAGACAACAGAGTCCTGTGGCACTTTTAAAGACTAACAGATTTATTTATCGCATGATTTTCTCCCACGAAAGCTCATGCGATAAATAAATCTATTAGTCTTTAAAAGTGCCACAGGACTCTGTTGTCTTTCTACAATAGACTAACACGGCTACCCCTTTGGAATTTGACTACATGGAGGGCACTGAATACAGCCGGTTGAAGTGGAAATCCATCAACTTCATGAAACAACTTGCACAGATCCAGATCTTCAAAGCGTCTGACGAAGTGGGATTTTCTCCCACGAAAGCTCATGCGATAAATAAATCTGTTAGTCTTTAAAAGTGCCACAGGACTCTGTTGTCTTTCTACAATAGACTAACACGGCTACCCCTTTGGAATTTGACTGTCTATAAAAGAAGAGAGCTGTAATAGCTTCGTTTGCATGTGTGGAATGATTTTTTTTTTTTTTTTAAATCGTGTGGGATATTTTGAATGTTTGAGTATCTGCAAAGTAAATGCAAGTAAAGGTGTCAGAGTCAACCCTTAGCTGTTGTATTTTTCCAGATTAATAAAAGCACTGATGTACAATATTCTTAGAGATTTTCAAGCAGATTCCTCTATTTTAATTTTTAATAAGAGTTCTAAATATATTTTATTCCAAACACTATCACAGAGTGCAACTTTGATTTTCAAACCCCAGCAATTCAAAATATGGCTTAAGTGACTATCAGCTATGGCATCTGGAGTTGTACTTACAACAGACCATAGACACATTTCAGAAGCCAATCTTCAGGCTCTGGCAGTCCTGCTGTCAGAAAGTTGCAGTAGCCAGATTGTTTTGAAGGAGCTTGGTGTTTTTCAGGCAGAACTCTGAATGCCCAGAGTGAAATTCCCAATGATCTGAATTGATGTTACCTATGTTTTGGCTGTGATGAAATCAGAGTTTTCTGTTATTAAAGGTGTATATAACATATATGAACACGTAATTTACTTAAATTGTAAACACTTTGGGG
Source organism: Pelusios castaneus (assembly GCA_007922175.1). NCBI lineage: Eukaryota > Metazoa > Chordata > Testudines > Pelomedusidae > Pelusios > Pelusios castaneus. Next base: position 8,540,443 of record ML685810.1, read on the forward strand.
CAGAGATCTTTTTTCATTCTGTCCCAACAGGATTTAACACAATGGGGCCCTGGTCCGTGACCGGAGCATCTAGGCACCACCACAGTGCAAGTAATAATGTTGTCATCCTACTGCCATCTAACATTTGTTTTGTTCAGTTTAATAAAATCAAAGTCTTTTTTCATATAAATCTAATGGTGAGTGTAGGGTTTTTTTTGTTTTTATTCACTTTATTAAGATTCGTTTCTAAGCATCACCTTGGTGCTATTAAATTTATGTACTCAAGCTTACTAACAGAAATTTAGAATATGAATGGTCAGCCACAAATTACTTTGTACATTTTTGCAGCTGTATTTCATATATAAATTTTCCCACATACGCACACATTTTTAAGTAGCAAACAATACAGTGACCTTGGTTAGTTTTGTCTGGGAATACTTCACTGGGAAATGTTGCCCACAGGTTACAGCAGGGCGCTGTGAATCAGGATCAATTTATAGTGCCAACACCTCCTATTGACTTGTTGTGCAAAGCTGGGCAGGTAACCACCTCTCTGTACACCTTGTTTATCCATAGGCAAACAGTAGAATATTAATTTGTACTACAATAGCACCTAGAGGATCCCAATGTGCTGGGTGCTGTACATATACGTAGTAAGACAATCCCTACCCTAATAAACTTGCTACTAAATAGACAAAACAAATAAAAATAGGGAGAAAGCAAGTATTACGCCCATTTCACAGAGGAAAAAAATGAGACAGAGAAACTGAGTGACTTCCCCGAGGTCCCATAGGAAGCCTATGGCACAGTGGGAACTGAAATTCAAATCTGTTGAGTCCCAGTCTAGTGCTTTAACCACAGAGCTATCAGGGATTTCATGCATCTTCATTAATCTTCAATTACAAGGTACTGTAAGTGTAAAATACTAAAAGCCACATCCTGCCACTTCTGTGTATGTACAGTCTCCACTGAAGTCAGCACTGGTTACATATCCATAGCAGAGACAGAACTGAGCCCTTAGTGTAGATGGGTTAATGCTGTCAAACTCAGATAAGAAAACTACTCACCAAAAGAGACAAAACACATCAACAGACAAATGCAGAGGACAAACATTTTATTTTACTCCATCTTACACCTGCTTTGCATTTGAATAGTGAATGGTTCATAACAATGGTCAGGAAATTGACCTGAAATTAGCCAAAAAAAGAAAGCTCTGTTTTTGAGAAATCAAAAACACTGCCAGCCATTTTGCACTTTGCTACTGAAAGCATAACCATGGCTTTTGCCTGTGTACAAGCAGATACTTTGAAGGGCACACATCTGCCTCAGGGGTACTCTTGTTACAAACACATTAGCAAGATTAGACAGTGTTTACTTCTAAGAGGAAGGGAGGCAAAAAGACACAGAAGTTCCAAACTCCAAATCCTGGTTATTTATAAGACATGGCATTATGATGTCAAATGAGAGTTACAATAGCTGTTTTATTAAAATAATTTATAAAAGAATAATTATTTATTTTAATCAGCACACAGAGAGCATAAAGTCCATTGTTATCACATGCTATTTTGTACACTATGGGCCAAACTCTCTGTGGGTTTAATTCATGAGATCCAGAAAATGGATGGAATTAAGCCAGCTGAGAATGTGGCCGTAACACCTCACCCCACATATTTACGTTGCTTTACTTGCTATTCAGTTGCAGTTAGGCAGTAAGTAGGTGCGTGCTTATAATTATAGAAAGATCTGGAAGAGTATAGATCAGATCTTCAATTTTCCAAACGAATCACAGCTCCTCAAAAACGATCGCTCAAGACTACTCTGCGCATGAATTTCCAACACTTGTTTTCTTATGTGGATCCTGTGATGTCGATGTCCACGTGTTGCCCCAAATCCTGCTTACTGACATGCAGGACTCTGCTTGCAACAGACCTGCTCTGGGTCCACTATAGATGGGGTGGTTTAGAAGCAGAATTTTAAGATTATGTACTTCTCACTCACCATGAAGGCTACCGCTGTGGACACTTCCAGCATGGCTGTGGCTCTTGAAGGCCATGGGCCATGTACAGCAGGCAATTGATTCCTGCACGCCAGGGAGAGAGCACAAAAGCTGTGGGGTCTGTTTGAGCTCAAGTTGTGACCACACAGCTTTGTGGAAGCAGGTAGATGAAATCAGAATCACTAGTTCCCAAGTCATCTACTCAGGCCGGGTACTAGAAAGAAGTGGACATTTTGCTTTTGAAAAGCATGAGTGACACGTTTCAGTTTCAAAAAGTCAACTTTTCCCCTTCCCTTACTTTCTAAGTGCTTGTAAAACAGACGTGTTCTGTCCTGCCATGTTTCTTCTCACCCAGAAATATTATATTAAGGAAGGACCTATTGCAAATTTAAACTGATGAGTAATATATGCCAAATAACCTTTAATTATAAAAAAGTATATTAGGATGTCCAGCTATCATGGCTGATTAGGATCATTTAATAAGTTGTTCTTTGAGAAGGCATTATTTTCTTAACAATCAATTCACATCTGTAACTAATGGTATTTGACTCTGTCACCACTGTCTGCACAATGTTTGGAAAGAAGTGAGTACCATTCACAAAACCAGTCAATATTATTATATTTAACAACTAGGTATAATCAGCCACAAATATTTGAAGTGACCAGGTTAACTTTTAGTCCAAACTCATACAAAGAGATCAAGGAAAATTAAACAAATAATTTACTTCTTAAAAATAAACTCTACCTCTCAGAGCTTCAGAATATGATTGCAAATCATTCTAAAAACCCATAAGGCAGAATAGGGAGAAAATTTTATACAAATGCTGTATAAAATGCACAATAATTTATTCTAAACAATTATACTTTGATCCCCTCCCCATTTTTTCTAAATCTTTTGCATGTGAAACAGAAATGGAAAAACCATGGTTTATAACTGTCTTTTTCATATGTTTCTTAACTATGTGTAACAGTTATGAAGCCTAGAGGAGAAGGAATAAACTCTCTTTTGAAAGCAGGCCATGTAGTAAGCCACTGGAAAAGGCAGGGTATTATCTTTAAAGAAACAGGACATTTCAAAAGATGAAAAATTAACTATTTTTCTAAAGTAGAGAAGAACAACTTTTATTGTTCCTCGGGACATGGTTACATTATACACACCCTCAAGAAAACTCTGCTATTTAAAGTCACACCGATGCTGTTAGCTCAGGTAGAGTTTGCTTCTTTCTCCATTCCTTCATCATCATCAACAACCTAAAACCAAAATCCAAGAGCTGTTTAAGTAATTATTTTCAACTTTGCTTTTCTAGGATTACACAAGATCTCAAGAAAGACCTATAAGCGTAGGTGACATTTATTATTCCGACACAGTAAATTACATTGAACCTGATTTTAAGAGGTTTTTAATTCTCACTGGACTCAATGGGAATAGCAATTGTTCAGCACCATTTGATGATGAGAACATGAAAAAAGTGAGCCGCTTATTTCAATCAAAATGATGAGAGGAGATCTGACTGAAGTAAGAACGAAGTTGTGTAATGCAGACCAGGTGCTTAAGTAATGAGAACATTCACTAGCACATACCAGATGTTTAATTAGTAAATGTATCTGAATTTGCATTTTTGCAGACAGAGGCTAATTTTCATACATATAGAGCAAAAATGTATTCCTAGTTTATAACAGTTATCAGAAGAAAGTCCCCAAAACACCAACATAATGTTCACTGGCAAAAACAAAATGCTTTTCCCAAGAAATTTCCAGTTATAAAATTCATCTCATCTTCCTGAGACTAGAGCTAAGCAATACATTTGAAATTAAGTCAATAAAAAAGAAAAACTAACAACCTTCATATGTTGCGTTATGGGAACAAAACAACACTACAAAATTTAGAGTATAAAGCACAAATGCACTGAGGAGGAAAAATAAAAACCTCTGTAACCCTTTTGTCCCTCACCTTATTTGAACAAAGACTAGATCTGTCATCTATATAAGAAAACCACAGTTGTATATATGCACGGCGGGACGTGGACACAGCTCCTGTGCGCGCATATAACTGATACAGCTGTGCGCGTGCAGCAGCTGAATCCACGTCCATGCCGTGCATAAGCCTGTGGATTAGATAGCTCGCGCGCACGGCTGCCCTCCCGCCCACCCAGCGGCTCTCTTACACGAATTCCCGCCCAGCGTTTTTCTTACTTATGAGTGCAGAAACTCAGGACACTCCACCCTCCATCATTTCTCATCCCTGAAAAGTTTGGAGTAAACACTAAGTGATTACCATTCTTCAATTTGCGATTCTTTAGAGAATCGGGGGTTTACTGGTGCTGAAAGAAGGTAGAGTCTAGGGATCTACACTCTGACTACTTTCCTCCAGTCTAATTTATTAATTGCTTTTAAAAGTTTTCCAATTCAAGATTTGTGGTCCAAAACCCATGCTGACTTTCAGCTTCTAAGTATGGAAGGAAGCACAGGCATTTTAAAATGTCCAGACCCTGTGGAAATGGAGTTTTTCTTCAGTTAAAAAAAACAACTCAGAAATCACCTGGACCTAAGTATCAATAACTCCCAATGCCACAGATATTTATGGGTAAATATGGTTACTCCTTTTATGGTGCCCTATATCTAGTTGCTTAAAATGCCACATTCTCTGGCTTGCAAAATTATGTACTTCTAAACCAATTATATTTTTAATTGTATTTTAAATCGTTTGAGCAAAACTCTACATGCCTCGAAGGGGGGAGGAGCCCCTGTTTAGAAATTTAAAAAAAAACATTTTTACATTTACTAAATATCCACATACCTGTTCCACACCTTCTACTTCTGGAATATAGAACTGTAGCATGTTCTGTATCCCATTCTTCAGTGTTATGATAGAACTGGGACAGCTAGTGCATGAACCCTGTAACTTTAACTGTACAATCCCATCTTCAAAGCCTTTATATATGACATCACCCCCATCTTCTTGAACTGTAGGTCTGAGGAAAATAATATTTATTACAATAATAGTATTACTGCAGGTAATTTTTTGTTCTAAAAATATTTGTAAGAGTCCATTCCATCATGTGTTCTACTAATAAAACAAATTAACAGAAAATACTTAGTGAAGGGAGAGAACAAGAGGTGGTTTTAAGGGTTGAACTAGCATTTTTGTAATTGGAAGGTTAATATAGAAATAGAGAACTAGAGGCTTGTAAAACGTTTGTCTGGATTTTTACAATTGATAACAAGTATGTAGTCACATTTCTTTATACTATACAAGCTACCACGACAATTTACTCACAGCTAATTCCCATGATAAAAAGCCTTCATTTCCATCCCTGTAACAACATCCTGAAACTTTTTAACAGCATAGATTTGAATTGTCACCAGTTTACTCTCCTCTACTCTCTTTCTTTATTGCATTAAGATAGAATCCTCAGAAAACTGAAGAACTGGAGGATTTTCCTTCCTAAAAATATCTTCTGTGTATTAGAGCTTGTTGCAAACGGAGGGCAGTAGTACGGGGGATAATTAAGAAATATTCTAGACAGGTTTGAATGTTTGTTGGGCTTTGTATATTCTGTAAGGAAGAAAACAACAAACTACTTATGGGCCTGATCTGGCAAGTTGATGAGGCACTCAGCATCTCACAGGATTGGGCTCCAGAGCTAGTGACATTTCCCCAATCTAGTCTCTTTACATAAACAACAAATGACCAATTTTGTAACTGAATCCATAGCAAATTTTTTCCAGATGCCAAGCTACAAAACATCACGTTACTTGAGCAGAAGCTCTTTATACCAATTTCCAGAAAAATAATTGAAAACTTCACATCTGCTGGAATAATTTAGGATTCAGCCACATTTATTAGCACCAGCATCAACAATTTCTCTAACAAATTACTTCAATTCCTGGAAGCCAATAAACAGAAAGCAACTGATAAAGAATTTCTTCTTCCCTTATTTGGAAAAAAAACAAAAATTAACATATTATAGCACAATTCCAGTCTTCCTTTCTTCCCTCCTAGAGTGTGGCTGGCTCATATCAGGTGACTGGGGCTAGGGCTACAGGGCTGTAAAATTGTGATGTTGACATCTGGGCTCAGGCCACATAGCCCAAGCCTCATGAGCCCAAGTCAGCTGACCGGGGCCAGCCACGGGTTTTCACCGCAATGCAGACATACCCCATTAGGTTTCTGATTTCTTTGCTAATTTTTGTATATTCTTTAGTGCAAACAATGAATGCTCTGTGTGTATCACTGTGCTTATTCAGAGCTCTTGGAAGCTATTCAGTAATGATATTGACACAAGTAACAACATAGACTACTGCAACTGGTCTGGTCAACAGCCTCCTAGCCAACTGAGAAAAAAGACAGACAATTTTAAGAGAACTTCTGTGGAATATAAAATAGGCAACTGTTAATTTTATGGCTAATGTACCACAGCAGGTTTAGACAACCACGTACCCCATGAAAGCAGAGCTTACTTAAGGCTATCTTTCAAATCATTACTATATACACCAGAGTTCCCAAGCATTTTTTTTTTTTTTGATTGAGTGACCCCATGTCCCATGCATGCCTCCCTTTTCTAAGCAACATGGGGAGGGGTGCCCAGTGTCAGTTTCAGGGCAACTGCCCCTGTGTTTCCCACCCACTGTCCCTCAAAAACACCCACTCCAGGCTCCTCAGCCATCACTTCTCTTGGGCAGAGACCCACGTCTCACTCCTCCCTGTCCAGGGGATTATTAAGACTGCACAGTTTCCTGTGACATCCCCTGCAAGCCAGACTGCTTAACTGTCAAGCATCTGCACTTGCTTTTCTTTCCAGAGGCTCTGACCAGTGCATTGCCCATAATTATAAGTTACTACACTGCTTTTTCTAAGAAAGCACATTTATTAAGTTGAAAGCATTACAGAGAAAACATGTTAAAACAATAAAATAACCTACATGCATGCTAAAAGCCTTATCAGAGATCCCCCTGACTCCAACCACAGGTTCTGGTAGGTGACTGGTCTTGCTTTTCCCTGTGGTTACAAGTTCATAACGGTTCTGATTCAGAACCAGAACCCAGGCTGTGCAGTTCAGATGTTTCTTTATACAGTTTAGACTTTTGATCGCCAGTGTTCGTGAACCCATTCCTCAGCTTGTAACGTCAAAGATCCAATTTTGCACAACCAGAGATTGGGAATTAGCATTAACCTCTCTCTAGGTGTCCCCCAAGAAATTCATTTCACACACATTGTTCCCAAAAGTCCATTTTCATCTAGCAGATTTTCAATATATTTCTTTGAACTCACATCCCATCTCCATCCTAGAGAGGTTACATACCTTCTCACACCACAATAATACACAAAATTTGCATTTAATACAATCGACCCAAAGATACTTAAACTTCATTCCATGCAGCCTCTGAAGTATATGCAGAAGGATATGCAGGTGTAACAGATATGGCAATATCTGGTGCCTGTGGGGGCCAGTTAGGGAGAGGGAGTACTCACTACCTAACCTTCAGCTCCCGACGGCGACTGGGTGGTCTCAGCTGCCAGTTGGCTCCCTGCCCGGCTCCATCACTTCCATACAAGGGAAGCAGATGGGGCTGAGCTGAAGGTCTAGGATCAGGCAGGGAGTGAAAGGCTGCACATCTATTGAGTGCTGGCCTCCCTATTGGACACATCCCCCTCCTGACCCTGGCAATTCAGCAAAGCCCAATTAACTTCCCCTGAGCAGGATCCGTCTGGCAGGGAGGATTGTGCTATAGAGCAAGAGCATAATGAGAGATGCCAGGACCGTATTTGATGTATTGCCTGATTTATGATGTTGAGGTTTAATGTGGGTGGGATTTTCTTTTGTAATAAATTAACCGCATGGGACTATTTGCATTCAAACATACTTTGGACTACTTTGGGGCACTATGAAGGAGTGAAATTGAGGCAGATACGCCTGTTATGCTGCAGCCTTGCAGCAAAGGATTGCTCCAGGTGTGGTTGCCCTATGACAAGCCATGAAAAACATCTCTTAACTGCTCTAGTCTAAAGACTATTACTGATTACCAAATTCTAAATTTGAGCTCGGTCAACCCCAAATATCATCGCTATAAAAAACGTAAGGATAAAATTTGATGGAAGCTAAGAGCACCAGATTACTTCTGTCAGTGAATTTCTGATATATAAATTGAGGTGGTACAGAGCTTACCTTACTCTACTAAACATGAAATGCTAAATGATCTGAAACCCATACAAGACCAACAAGATATAAGAAACAGAAGATGAAAAATGAAGGGGAAAAAGAGTGCTCACTACAAAATGGAATATTTTTCAAATTATTTTATTACTACTACAGATTTAAACTGCAGTAGCATCTAAATCTATAACCAGTTTGGCCCCACTGAATTCATTTTAAAACACACACAACTACATTGTGGGCTGCAGGATCTTGTGGTCTCCTAAAATCATCTGGAAAAGTGCAGTTTGAATTGACGGGGTCAGTTTAATTCAGTTGGAGCCTTCGCTGGACACTGTTCAGCATAAAGCTAGTTTTCACAGAGAATCGTGAGGTGCACTTTTCAAATAGCGATAACAACATGAACCCAGCTGCCCTGTGTGTGCACCAAGCTGAACTATGCCACATGCTTCACATTTAATTGGTGTGATCCTAAAAATACTTAGAAATGTATCACTATGAAATAATCCCAAACATATCTACTGTGCAACAATGCTTTAAATTAGCAATGTTTAGTTACCTTATTCTAGTATCCAGAAGTTCCTTAATCATTAATACAACTTCATCATCATCTTCTGAGGCAGCTTTAGGTGAAAAACAAAGGCAAATAAAAATGCTGACAGGGCCTTATTATGATTAATAATACTGTAGTAAAATACTTTCCATGATAAAGTAGTACCAGCAATACACTACCAAAGGACGATACTGAGAGCTAAATTCACAGGTAAGTTTAAGCTTGTGTAACTTACAGCAAGTATGCTACACTTTTTAAGATTCTCCTCAATTCTCACTCTCTTACTCATGCATACGCATAACTATTGTTTTTCTCAAAGCACAGAGAAGCCCTCTTGGTTGATCAAGCTGATGTTATTTCACATGCCGAGAGGATGGGATACAGATGTGGGTTAACACAGAGCTGCCCTGTATTTCAACCTACTCCCTCTGGTTCCTCTACATTTACATGTCACCTATGAATTAGGTTGAAAATCTCTTCTATAGGATCAGGAATGAATCAGAGGACAAGAATGGGGAAAAAATGAAGGATTCACAGGGTTTCGATGCACAGTTCTCCTCCTGTCTATAGTTTATATATAAATTTTCTCCAAATTGCTATCAATTGTGAAGCTTTATTAGAATATCAAGACCTACATTATTTGCTTGAGTGACCAAACTGTCTTAGTAACCTTCATTAAAGCATTTTCAATTAAAAGACAAATAGCTTATGTTTCCAGTTACAGAACTGAAAAGCTAGTTCTTTTTCCTTTAGAAGCATCATTTCAGTGGTAATGAAACCTATAAATCTCAAAATTCCTAAGTTTCTTAACAGAAGTCATTATTGCAAAATGAGACTACGGGCAGTTCTCTGGATAACATATTGAAAGAACAGATGAAAGCAACAGATGGGCTACTATGACACCTTAACACAGGCAGTTTCCCTCCAGCTTAATTTAGCAGCTTTTTTCTGATTTTTTGTTCTAGCAGTACTGCAATTTTACAATTAATCCACTGACACTGGGTATTTCAAACCTTTACAAAAAAGACCAGTGATCTCTATAGTGAGCTTGTAAAAAGATTCTGTAGCAACCTTCAGTATTTTTGTACACACAGAAACCCAACCACTTTTTAAAAAGTGTTTCAAACAAAGAAAAAGGCTGGAACTGCCTTGGCCAAATCTTTTGCTGGTACAAAATCAGTGCGGCACCGCTGAAAGTTGGATATTTTTCTAAAATATGCTCTCGGAATTATTTAGGGAAGTTCTATGGCCTGTGTTATACAGCAGCTCAGGCTAAATTTTCACCATGGTCCCATCTGGCCTTCAGATCTTTGTACCCATAAAATTTGGCCTGACCATGGTACTAGCTGAGAATCCCATCCCATATTTGTGGTCAGACAACTGCTTGAAACAATGTGTCTGTTATTAATTTACCAAGACCTCATGAAGACTGCTGAATCTTTTGTGTGTTAATTTTAGCCATCTTTTCTCACATTTTCTGTAGGGCAAGTTCATTTCCTCTCGACATGATATATCAAATACATCAACTTAAAAGAGAACAAAGACCACACACAGGCAAAAGCCAGTCCTGAAGAGTTCCATTTACCTGTGTCCATGCGAGGTGCCTCTTCAGTAATTACAGGTAAACCAGAGGCAAAAAAATCCATTATGGCTGCATAAATATCTGGTTTCACTAAGTTCCAATCCACATCTTCACTTATCTATAAAAATTTAAAGAAAAACCAAATACAGAGTTTCTGCCTCATTCCAAAGATAAATCTTATACAGCACCCTCTCCCATCTTAAACACATTCAGGCCTGAAATTTATATTTTATTCAACAGTTTTACCTAATCCAATATGAAACAGAAAAGTTTTCATAAAATTATATCTAAAAATATTCAGTAAAGAGGTTTTGTTGCTTGGATTTAAGCATTTCCCTGCAGTGTTTGCAAACTAACTGCTGTATAAAATACTAGTGTATGAAAACAAACAACGGAAGATTAAAAGAAACTTAAATCACAGATGTTTTGCTAAGATTTATTTCTACAACAAACTGTTTTTGAAGCCTGTTTATATTTTGGCTGTTTTCTACCATTGACATCCCCATGTGTTACTAATTATATGGCATAGTGGCTATACAGTATATATGCAGCTATGGATTTATTACACAATACCTCCCAGGTTGAATGAACTCCTGTGAAACCCAGATGAATACGCTTTACTTCTGGGAAACCAAGGGGGGGGGGGACTTTGAGGCAATATGTAAAGCACCTGCTTGAATTTATGTGTATCACTGTCCTTCGTTGGATAGACTTTCATCTTCAAGTGTTTGTTTTATGTTACCAAGCCTAAATGTATATGAACTTTAATACTACTTAGTATTTAATGGATCTTCTCTTTTAGCACAAGTAGTAAAGGATTCGTTTTGGAGCAGATGGTTCTGAGCTCTATTCACAAAGCCATGTGCATGCTGTATCAGGAAACAGTGATGCCTTCATGGTCACTTGTTTGGACCCCCACGATCTATTCCTGGCACAGTCATCAACTCTACAGATACTTACTTAGCCTACATATGCCACACTATGTATGAACTTCTATAAAATGTGAGGCTTCCTTTATTGATATTTGGAGGGAAGGGGCTACAGCAGGGCAAAGTGTTACATTCAAAGGTTACTCCTCTGACTTCTAGCATTCTGATTAGAACTGAAAAAATGCTCGGCACCTCTAGCAATTCATCTCAAGGGAAGCTGTAACGTCCAGCAGCTCTGAAAAATCAGACTCAAAACACAATATTCACACAAACTGGAACTAAAGCACTGTACGCCTTCACAGCTTTATGGTAATTTTCTTTTACTTTGTACAGAGATTATATTGAAGAACTAAATTGAAGGAAGACTTCTAGTGTACTTTATGCAAGTAAGAGAATGCTCTGCAAAGAGTTTATTCCTTTCATCTCTCCCTGCAGATTGGACAAGCCTCAGCTCATATTTAGAGCACCAGAACCTCTTTTCTGCTTACCTTTGTGACTGTGATGAAGTCAGGCCCAAAGAAGACACTTTTAACTCCTTCAATCCTGAACAACTGTCTGCAAAAGAAAGTTTAAATACAGAAAAACTAAGTCTGCAATCACAAACAACACTAAACTAAGTTTCTATCAATCACATTCTATTCAGTTTCTTGCTTTCCACAAGAAAACATTTCTAGAGAGAAATAACGACTTAATAAAATCATTAAACTAGATTGGCAAAGGATTCTTCTAACAGTTTAAGTGCTTTTATTCTTCACCCAGAGCCATGGAATTCTGCAGCTTGGCATAAGTAGAAAACACCATATTTGAACATGCAGCGTTCTAATTTTTCCATTTAAGTATGAAAGGGTTAATCCTCATCTCTCTAGCTCTACTTTGAAGCCAGGAGATTATTCTTTATCCAGTAAACTACTGGGTCAGCATAAAAAATGACAGATACACCAACATTCTTGGCAGGCAACTGTGGAAGGACAGAGACTCTTCTTTACAGTATTAGACTAAGTTGCTGAAAACTTTTTAATATCATTAATCTTATTAAAAGCTGTTCTGATTTTTGTTCCTTCCACAGAGACTTGCCCAAAAAGAAGTAAACTTGGAATCTGGTGGCACCTGCAGTTCAGAGAAATAATCTATCAGTTTAGAATAGTTTACAATGTTCTAACAAGCCAGCTCAATGTATAAGGATTATTCAAATCTTTTATTCATTGTTATAGCACATGAATGACTCAGCTGCAGTGTTGGTTATTTTGAAGTTACAGTTATGCAGAAAGTTAGGACACCAAACTTTATCAAAATGTCTGTTTTACTTAATTTTACTACCTTCAGTTGCTTAGTGCAAGTAAAACGGACAACTAAAATTCTAAAATTATATCTAAAAATGTTCTAAACTTGATACTTCAGTCCTCACTTCTTTGGTGTATAATACTTAAAGAATCATCAACACCTTAAAACTTTAGATATAGACAGGAAACAAGAACAAATTTTGTTTACAAACTATGTTAACTATAAAATAATAGAACAAGAGTTTTAAATGCAATCTCAACAAATGCTCAGTTTCGTTTTCTGTGGCCACAGGACTCAGTGATTTCAAATGTATGCAACCTGAATACCTAGACCACAGATTAAAGGACTGTCTGTTGTCACCTGGGGGGCATAATAAAGAATAAAACAACCAGAAGCTAAATCTGGCATTTTCACACAAAACACTGTAGATAACCCTAACCCTGAAAACAGAGACAGAATACATTTTCAGTAACCTGAATAGCTGAAAAATAGACTTTCCTGAAGAGGAAAACTATACAACTTCAGATACCTTTCTACGTATGGCAAAGGATGATTAGGAGAGGAACTTTCCTACACAGATAGCAAACAATATTTAAATACTAAAAATGTAGTGTGCATTGTTTGCTCTTTAAAATATTACAACAACCCTAATTTGCTGGACAGACTAATGGTACCAAAATTTGACTTTAAAACATATTCTGGAGTTGCACAAGCACTCCAAATCATCTAAAGCTAACAGAACCAACATCATTTCTTTGGAAAATTTGTATTCCCTTGCCAACCAAATGGGCATCCCAACTACAAAGCCTAAAAACTGAGATTTTAATGGTAGTGCATAAACACTTTACTCTTATTATGCATCAAGCAGAGCAATATTAAACACACAATCACAAAAAGTGAGCATTCCTTGTACTTCCTAAACATGTACTGTTCTTGGCCTCAAGTTCCTTTTCAAACATTTTACAACAAAATAATTTTCCAACAGTTAATTGTACTCTACAATCTAATGTAATTTGGTTTATATACATACTGATATTTCAGCACTCTGCTAATGGGATCTTGGATTGTAAATAATTTCTACTGGATGCACTGCAGTATCCTTCAGACTACGTTTGCTCTATACATATGGTCATTATACGACGTTGGAGTGAAAGTGCTTCATTTGAAAAGTTTGGTTGGTTGGTTACAAACCAATTATAGCATATTAGAAATATTACTGCAATACACTGGATAACATTACATTTCCCAGAGAGAGGATTAGACTAGGCTGCTTTTACTTGTGTGCACTATTTCCATCAATACGTACAAGAGCAAATTAAACTAGGATTTTGGGAAGGTGACGCTATGGCATTTTCACATCTCATTCTCCCACTGAACCCTCTCCAGCTCTATATATAGTGGGTATAAGGAGCATTATCTCCAGAGGCTGCTATTGATGCAATGGCAGATACCAGAGGCAGTGCTCACAACCCACTTTCCCAAGAAAACACATGGGCATCAGTTCTGCAATACATCTCATCACCACCAACAGGAGACACTCTCCCATCCATCCCAACCCCTACTTTCAGATAGCCCTTTAATGGTGTCCCAACCCTTCTCACTCATTGAAAATATAGCAAAGTATCAGGTGGAAAACAAGCTGCAGTAATGGTTCATAGTCCAAGTGGACTGAAATTTATTAGTCCAAACAAGTTTCACTATGGACACTCCAGATCATGCTACCCATGGCATTGAGAGCCTTTGCAAAAAATTAACATGTATTAGAAAAAAGGGTTCACCAAAAAAACAGAAGTTTTAATTTTTCCACTGCACTGTTTATAACTTGCCCATATTTTAAAGGAGGTAAAACCCCAATGGTTTCAACGTTAAGGTTAATAGTTCCAGAGGGGTGGCCATGTTAGTCTAGGTCGGCCAAACAAACAAGGAGTCCTGTGGCACTTTTAAAGACTAACAAATTTATTTATTTCATGGGAGAAAATCCCACTTCGTCAGATGCTTTGAAGATGGGGAACTTACAGGTTAATAGTGTCTGCAATACTGTGCCAAAATTAATAAGCTGTTTCAGTTTTATGTACAACATTTATTGAAAATAAACTAGGAGTCCTGTGGCACTTTTAAATAACTAACAAATTTATTTATCGCATGAGCTTTCATTCTCATGAAATTCCCATGAACACTCACATGATAAATAAATTTGTTAGTCTTTAAAAGTGCCACCAGACTCCTTGTTTGATTTGCTGAACTAGACTAACACGGCTACCCCTCAGGAACATAAGTTTGAGTAACTGACACATATGGTCCCTTGAACAAACGATATAATGTTTTAACACACCTCGCTAAAGGTGAGCAAAATGCTGCAGCTGGAGTGGAAAAATCCATGGTCCTTGACTCCAGCACTGGTTTTCCTGGAATAAACTTCAAACTGTTTGGATTTGGAGTGTCCTGAGTCTGAATAAACATGCATCTTACTGAAGAAAAAAAAAAGAGAAGGAAATAATGTTTAAAAAATCAGTGACTTAAATAGGAATTACAAAGATTCTGCATATTTAGTCAGGCAGCATTTGTTTGCATAATACACAGACTTATCAAAACCAGAGGATTGTGGAATACTGGAATTTAACAAGTATGACTCAATGAGTTCCATCCACATACCCATACTGACATGAAGATCAACCAATTAAGTCACGAACTTTTAGATACAGATGAAAAGGTCAATGAAGCCTTGCCCCAGCTAGTCTAATCTCAAATTTTAATCCCTATGCAATTTGCCACTCACATACTCTGTGTAAATATGAACACAGCTAGTACTCTCCACGTCCTCTTTCAGAGGCTCTCTTTTTAATATTCAGACTAATATGAGATTTGTGTACCTTCTCTATTCTATTCTACCCTGAACATTGTGCAGTATCTCTGCCCCAGAATCATCACCCTCCTGTTAAGAACACTCCTGGGCAGATTCACTATCCCTCTGTTGCAGATATTCTAACGTTGTGATCTTTTTGCTCCTTTTCCAGCTTTACCAAAAAGGAATAAAATATCACAGAAAATAACTGTACAAAACGAACAAACAGCCTGGTTAGGAGCATTTGTGGCATTTTGGTCTGGAGAAGAAATTGCAGTACTCTGGAAACCTTTCAGGCTTTCAGAGCAAGTACAGTATTCTTTTTAACCACCCAAACTATCATCTGAATGGACAGTTTAGCCAATTTTTTTTACAGCACCTCTGATATTGAGCTTAGCGATTTTCAGCAAACATGTTGTATTAACAATTGATATCAAAATCATTTTAAAAAGCTGGTAAACATGTACTCACAATTTATGAAAGAAGTATTTAGTTGTTTGCTCAGATTCAATTGATTATTTTAATAGGATTTTGGTGGATTAACCAAACCTTGATACAAAGAAACATTACACACTTTTACCCAAGGATATCAAAGTACTTTGGAAACAATATTTAAGATTCATAATGGACCTGTGCAGTAGGTATTGTGATAATCATTTGACAGATGGGCAATCTGAAGTACAGGAAGGGTAAAGGACACATGATGTCACACAAAGTAAATGGCACAGATGGATTTACAACACTACCTCATTGTTCTCTACATTAACCACTAAATCACACTCCTGTCCCTTTGCTGCCATGTTTATTGCACGATTAGCATTCTCAAACCACTACATCTTCAGCAAAGGGAACTGACTGGTTTTTACAATTAGAAAAGCCTAAGAAGTAATGTTTATAAATTCTAAGTAAATAATATTTGGGAAGCAAGCTTATTTAACTTCAGAAACATATATGGCTTAGAGATAATTTTTTTTAAAGCAACAAAAGAAGAGCTGCATCTTTTACTTCCTAAACAGTAATTTCGATCACGACTCCTAGTATTAGATGACAAATCAGGCTATTTATAAATCAGCAAATTCCCACTGCAGGTGTATAACATAGCAACAATTATTTGACTTTAACCCACATCGTCACTACACCCAGAAGTTCTTAAGCTCTGAGAGGAAGAATAAAACAAGATGCTCAGTGCTAACATTCTAAAGATAGTCCTGATTTAGCAACTAAAAGCCATTCTCTATTTTGTCACGCAACTGCATCCACAAAGGCTACAAACATCTCCCTGATTAGAATGGCAACAGAAGCCACCTCCAACGTGACAATACCCTACAGTGATGGAGCTGGATGGAGTCAACTGAATACGTCCCACAAATTTACTGACTTCTCCACTGTAAAGTGCAACCAGCAACAACTCTGAGCAGCATCCCCAAAGGCCTAAAATACAAAAGGATACATCGACTCCTCAAAGCAGTATTGATGAGGACAGCTATTGTACCCAGGACCTTCTTAAGTTAGGCAAACAAATCATTTTCAAAAACCAATGTTTCTTTTCCATTGACCAAATCAGAACACTGCATAGCCAAGTTCATTATCATGTACAGTGTTTAAATAACATTGTGCACACAGAATAGCTACATTGCTTCACTCAATTATCTGACTACTGTACCACGTTAATTTCTTCTGTTCTACCATTTATTGAAAGTGGAAAATAAATATGGAAAAAGGAACAGAATTTAAAGGACATTTTCGTAAATAGATCAATATGCAGCTGGCTAGAGCTCTCTGAGTCAACCAGTCAACTACTTGATTATATCTGAATTTAAAGGAAAAGTAATTTCATTCTAAGTTGGGTAGGTCTGGGGCCCTCTGGAATCTGCATCAAAAAGCAGTTGCTGCAATGGGGACTGAAAGACTCATTTAAATAACACTTCTACTTGTTGCTGGTTCTATACAACAGGCACATGCACAATTAAAAATGTATGTGTGTGCGTGTGTATATATATAGCTTTTTCTGCAGCGCAGCTGTTGATCCTATAGGCAGGTGCGAAAGCTGGATCTGCAATTTTCAGCAGCAAAAAAGGCCAGTGAATCTTTATTTTGCTGAGCCTAGTGTCTTATGAAATACTGTAGCAGCAGACACAGTACATTGAAGTTCCAGCCTTTCCTTTTTCAGATTACATTTGCAGACAATATTCATTTGGCATGCATGTATGAGAACTTTAGTGTTAGTGAAAGATGATGGATTGATAGAATTGGATACTGAAGTCCTCTATCCACACACAGGAACAAAGTTTGCAATGGCAGTTCAAACCTCCATGGGTTGCCCTTCCAACATCCCTCAAATCTGTCTGAGATGGAGGAAACGTATCCATGGCCTATCATCCTTATCCTCTCTCCTGAAACTGCTTCATGGGCAGTGCCAATTTGGTTAACATGTGTTTCAGACCCTTTTCTGTGACCAAACTAACTTTATACAGGACACTGAAGGGACAACAGAAACTATATCGTTTTTGATCACTACAAAGACTGAGTTTGAACCACCAATCCAAAGGTGAAAAATCTAAACATCTTATAACCAACTCCATGAGCCACCTAATGGTTAAACTAGAAGTTTTAGTAGCTTAAGTACTTTTCAGACAAACTAATTTAAGAGGTTAATTTCTAGGTTAATAATAACAATTGCACACTAGTCATTTCAATCCATTTTAATTTCTCAGTGCCTTAACACAGTGTTCGGCAGATTAAAAGAGAATTGGAAAACAGGTCTAACAAACTGACAAATGGGAAGAGCAAAATCACTTCAAGCCCCAAATCTCCCCAATATTGAAAATAAATCATACAACTAGGAATTAAAACAAAACCTTTCATATTTCTGCCCCCAAAATGGCCAGAGACATACCAAAAAATATATTCAGGAGCAGAATGAAAAAAATCACAGGCTTTGAATGGTCCTTGCAAGATTTTATCTTGGGATGGTCAGCAGCTCCAGTCTTGCTGATTTCAGCACTGAACAGGACACAGGATACCAGGTCTTTTAGAGTGAACTTCCACTAAGGAGGACTTAAAATAATAATATACAACACAAATATAGTGCTTTACATCTCTGAAGTTCTTTACAAGCCTCAGCAACCAAAGGAAATATCTCCCTTATTATACAGATAGGGAAACGGAGGCAAAGTATAACTGATTTACCCAATCTAGAATATAATCTCTGAATCCTGGTTCTAAACACTGACTGCACGATTTAACTAGCTCTATTAACAAAAATCACCCTGAAAACTGCATATATCTGATGTCTCAGTAAAATGGAGAGTTTATTCTTTTATCATCGCCTCATGAGCACCTAACTTACTTTATGACAAAAATTACATTTACCTGTATTATGTAATACTGTGGGTGGAAGAAATGGTTTCCTTGGTGTGAATTGGCAGACAGGCTGATTAGCTGTCAAGTTAAAGTCTTTTAATGTCATGAGACTGAACCTAAAGAGAGAAACAGATTTTATCAACAACATCTCAATTAAGAATTTAGTTTTTCCAGTCTCTAAGGGAAAAAGAATTTTACATGCACCTAATACACAGGATTTCAGCAAGTTGCTTAAGAGTTTCCACCCTCTCAAAAGAGGTGGAGAACAGATAACATACTGTAGACTAGCTATTTAGGCTTATTTCCCCCTACGTGCTCTGCATAGCTGTTGCATGAAAAAGCAAAATAGGGTTTCAATCCTTTCTCCCTAGATTTCCGGGTGGCCAAATAATCTTCACACAGAAATCATCTTGATTTAAAATTCACTTCGGTACTGCTGTGAAGAATGGACAGAAGCTCCAGTGACTACACATACATTCATGCAGCAAGGTGTCAACTGAGCTATTTCTATCCAACAATGGGAAACCAAGGCCCTGAAGTGGAACTACGCCAGCTACAACAGAAAAATCTTGTCTATGCTGGCCAGGTAAGTACACCAGACCCCTGCTGTGAGAGACAAACCTTGAATGGAGAAAACAGTGAAGAACATATGGGAAAGAACAAATCTGAAGGGGTGGAAGGATAGACTAAACTGATTTTCAAAAGTTTAGGTACATATTTGCACTGCTGATTATCATAACTACATGGATAAGAAACAAGGAGACAACTGTTCATTTTCACATGAAAATTTCTAATTTGCATAGTCACTATAATAACATGTACAAACTTCGCATGAAAATACATACAATTTTAAAATGTGACTTCTAACTTTTGTGGAAAGAGAGACATACATGTCCTTGACTAGATCTGGCCCTGAGACTGTTTTGCCCAGCAATGTACGCAGACTTAGTAATTGGCTATGCAAAGACGTAGATCTGGGTAATCTTGCAAAATCATCATCAGCAGAGAGTTCCTAAAGCTGTTCCAGATTGGCACAAAAAGAACCACCCAAAAGTAAAACAAAACTAAAAAATGATTTTGCAAGCATAGGGGTGTGCCTATAAAAGCAGCGCCCTGAGAACAGCAAGGGCGGAGTCAACAGGAGTAGCACCCTGACAAGTCGTTGGACTGATCACCCGGAGGCAGCTCCCCGGTCCTAGAATCTTTGGACTGAAAGAAGGCCACCCTAGAATCATTTGGGTTGGTAACCATGCACGAAAACCAGAACAGTCTGCACTGCTGACTGATGATAACCCGCGGATGAAGTATTCAAACAAAAAAGAAATCTGTAACCAGAATGCTATTGCAGCTGCTTCTGCTCATTGTTGGGTAAATATGTCTGCAAATAATACTAACTGTACCTAAAAGTTACTAACGGGGCTATTTGTGGGAATAGGAGGAGGAGTAGTTATAATTTTGCTTTAGCATGTAGGATTTGGAATGCTGTGTGAACGTTTGCTGTGTTGTTTTAGGCAATTGAAAGATAGTGATTTGTGTTAAAGTATTTAATCATTAAAAGTTACATGAAACAGTGTACACCAAAATCAGTCGTCTCAGGCGTTCTCCTTGGGTCCCCGCACACCACTCTTGCATCACAAAAGAACAGCACAGTGTCAGGAGTGGGATGCATAGAGTGCCCATTTGGGGAGCGTGTTGAGACTCCGGTGAACATTCTCAACCATTGGTTTTACCACACAAAGAATGAAAACACTAAGAGGATAAACTGCTCGGTCTTGACCATCCATAAGAGGGAGAACTGTGAGGAGCATGTCTACAGGCTAAATTATTTTTTTTTAAAAAGTACAGCCTTAAAAGCAAAGTTAAATTATGAAAAATTATGGCAAGGATCGGGCCAGCAGTAGCCATGTAGTAAAAAGTTAAAAAAAAATGCTGTAAAAGAAGCCCAGAGGGGCATTGTAGTAAAAAACAGAGAGAGGAGTAAGTAAAGACACGGGAGGCAGTATAGGGAATTTAAATCCCTAACAAGTGCTTTAAATGGTAATATCTAAGCTGATAGAGATGTCGTCTGAGGAAATAAGCAAGTGATTTAAAAAAAAAAGTAAGAAGTAAAAACTGCAAGTTTGGAGGGACAGCTAAAAGTTGTGCAAAATGTTATAGACTTTGCAGCCATTCTGAAGGAAAAATGGGCCCTTTTCCCAAATGATTAGTCTGCAAATAAAAAAATAATTAAAATGAATTGCCTTAGGCAAAGTAATAATGTGAATTAAGTTATTTGAATTTGAACAATTTAGCCAAATTTACTAAACCCCCATGTTCTTTTTCACTGGAACTTAACTACCTGCAATGTATAGTAAAGAATGTAATCTGTATAAATGTGTAAAAACAATTGCAGCAGTGTAAAAAATGTTAAAAAAAGAATTTGTATGTATGTAAATATATTGTGTAAATATTTAAAACATTCAGAGCTTAAACCAAAATTTTTGGTTTATAAAGTTTTCTGTTTTGTTTATTTAAGTAGTGTTACTAAAAACTGAATTGAATTTTCCATTTGAAGTTGTAAAACTGACAAACATTCTTGCCAGACATAAGTAAACTAGTGTTGTTTGGCTCTGTGGGATTGATCTCTTAAAAATTCAGGGAGTAGACCAACCCTTTTCTCTGAGTACTCTGAAAGTATTTTAAAGTCTCTCTGAGGCCATGTAGAATGAGAGCTTGAAAAATAAACATCAAAACCCTGTTTGTGAAATATTCGCTATATCTTAAAGACAAAGTCCAAATTTAAAAATAGAAATTTAAAAATTACTAAGCAACCTAGTGTGTGGCTTAATAAAATTTACCTGACCACTGGCATAGAAAAAATTGGCCAGACTGGGAGCTGTTAGCATAAAAAACACCTAGTAAGACAGTGGATCAAGTTACCAGAAACTCTGGTTTCAAACCTCCAAGGAAGCTTTATCCTCTGTGTGTCAGGCTCAGGTTAACCCTTGACAAACCAAACCCAAAAAATGTAGTTAAACTAAAATCCTATGATGCCAAAAATAAAAAATGTACCCTGTGTCTAATATTTTGTAAAATCTTTAAAGTACAAAACAGTTACCCCTTATAAAAACTGGTATGGTTAGTATAATGTTATAAAAGTTAAGCTTTGAAAAAAATGTGGATTTACTATTATTAAAGTCCTGCAAGGGCTCAAAATAGAGCCAAGAAAGGTTATCTTTTTTTCAGATCACTGTGCTTTAAAAATAATGAAAGCATACGAAAAAAGGGCAAGGTGAATACCATACTTCACATTTTAAATAAGTCCAGTAACTATTGTGAAACAAGGCCAGCCAAACAGAATGCCAGGTAAAAATTTTTAGTTTTCTAAAAATAAAAATAAACCATAATCAAGCATTCTTTAGACAATGATGTCATATATATGTTGATAGATATCTGTATCTTTTACTAAACACCACCATGAATTATTACAGCAAAAATGTGTTACTATCTCATCTAGATTTCTTTCTTTATGCTGCTTACTCTTTGCTTCACTGTCTAGTTTGGACAAGGAAAATAAAGTCAGTTTCACATTTAGAATCAGTTTCTCTTTCAGGATCTCAGCAGAAGGGTTTTTTGGGGGGGGATTTTTCTTTTAAACATGACTTTTACCTGAATTTATTTACAAAATTCAAGCAATTGAGATAAATATATGTGACTAGGATCCTTTTAACCCTTTCGTCATTGCAGAGATGTAGAAGCTGCTTCCTACCCAACCTTTCTGCAGTAGTTCACAGGGAACATACAAGCCCAGTAGGTTTAATACTCCATTAGCAGCACAGCAGTCTGTTCTCAGTGTCTTCTCCTCCCCACTCCAAACACAGCACCACACACCAGAGTTGGAGCATACATCTGATCCCTCCCCTTGTGGCCCTGGCCCCCTTTGTGGCTCTGATGCCCACCGCAGGCCCCAGGGCCAGCTCCTCCTCCTGCTGCCTACCGAGGACCTGTTACATCCCAGTCCGCTGTACCCAGGCATGAATTCTGAGGGAAGCCCGTGTGTCTGAAAGGTGTTTTAGGACTTAATTCCAAAAGGGTAACCATGTCAGGGTAACACTTCAATCTCCCTGCTCACTCTATTAACAATATGTTAATAGCCATACTTAGGCAAATGGATTACAAATCAAAGCTGCAAAAAGAAACTGCAGAACTGGAATCATATGCAGATCTGACACCTTAGGATTTGCTTTAGGATTAAACAGACATTTTGGGTGGTTTTCTTATTACAACAGGTAATTGTGCTCTCTTTTTACTTTCCCTCCCTCTAATATACTGTTCTCCACTGTTTGAATCTAACCTTGCTGTAACAGTCTGCCCTGATCCTATGACTTATACTTCCCTGCATTTATTATCCTCCTGTTCTGTAAATTTCCCATCTTCAAGCATCTGATGAAGTGGGATTTTCTTCCACAAAAGTTCATGTGATAAATGAATGTGCAGAAGTGCCACAGCACTCTTTGTTTGTTAGGACTTAATGTTCAGGGTGGGTAGTAACCTTAACTAATTTTAGCACTATGAGCTCATCTCTCTAAAACACAAAGTGCTGTGAGTAGACACAGAGGCAGCGTTTGGGGTAGGCGAAGCAGGCCCCTACCTAAGGCCCCAAGAAGTAAGGGCCCCCATCACCTGCTTCACCCCCTACCTCAAAAGCTGCATCTGCCTCGGTAGGCAGCAGGAGGAGGAGCTGGCCCTGGGGCCTGCAGTGGGCATCAGAGCCACAAAGGAGGCCAGGACCACAAGGGGAGGGATCAGAGCCACAAAGGGGGGGGCTGGCATTGGGGAGCTACAGAGGGCAGGCTGGGCCTATGGGGGAGCCAGCAGCAGGGAGCTGGGGCCACAGAGGGGGTCTATGAGGGCCTATAGGGGGCCCCACAATGGGCCTTTGCCTAAGGCCACCTGAGGAGACAACTGCATCCTCCTGATTCAGGTAGCCCCATCCTCCCCTGAGGCAGGGACTGCAAACATAGAGGCTTCCTCTGAGAAGCTGCACAGAGGACTGGGAAAGAACCAATCTCCCCAGCAGAGATGGGGGCCGTGAGGCTCCTGGGAGGAGGCAGGAACCATCTCTTACTACGGCGTGTACGGCACTGCCCCAGGGCTGAGGTTCTAGGCTGGCTGCGGAGGTTGGGGGGTTAAGGCCAGAGGGGGCCTGTCGGGATCAGCTATTCTCCCCGCCCCGCGGGGGGGGCTTAGCCGCGGACCCTTCCACCTCCCCATGAGCGGGGGGGGTGACTCCCTCTCCCGTGCAGGGCGGGGCTGCGACAAACACGCGCCCGGCTGGGGGTGGGGTCACCTACCGGCCGCCCAGCCCCGCCGCCACCCGCAGCCACCGTGCCGCCGCCATCTTGGGGGCCTGCGGCCGCGCGCGCTAGAGGAGATAGCGGAGCCGCGAGGACCCCTTCGCGCGGCGGCTGCCCGCCCAGGCGCCTGCTCAGGGAGGAATGGGAGGCGCAGCGGCGGCCTCTGCCGGCCGCAGGAGGCAACTGCAGGCAGGGCTGCGCTGGAGTGGCAGCGTAGTGGCTGCACTGGGGAAGGAGGGGGCGTTTAGGGCAGAGTGCAGGAATGGGACGCTCCCCACAAGCCTGTCCCGGGAGGTACCGCCCATGGGAAGGGGCCTGCGGCGGCCTTGGGGAGAAGCACGGATAAAGGGATAAGCCACGGGAGGGCTGGGATTAGGGGCCCAGGACATGCTGCCAATTGGCCAGTGTTATGGGGTCAGGCTCACCCCCTTTTTGATTGCACTTCAGAAGGGGGCGACCCAGTCCTAGTGCTGCTGCTGCAAAACCCGCCTTCTCCAGCCCCATTTCCACCCCCGAGGCACCAAGCAGCGCAGCACGTTGGCGGGACATTGTTGGCAAGCCCTACTGCAGGGAATAAGCCCAGCAGCGTTTTAGACTCTGGGTTGCAAGTGGCATCATTTACGATCGGATTCATGCTGCAGATCTACGAGGTAGTTGCAATGTTGCCAGCCTTCCGCGGTCGAAAATCAGATACTCCCCCAGCCACCCACGGCGAATCATACAGTGGGTTTAAAAGGAGGGACTTCTTAAAATCCAGAAACAAATGGGTCCTTTTCCTTTACCTTCTAGTTTTTGTGCCTTTAGGGTTTATACTTCTCCAGCTCTGGTGAGGGCTAGAAATGTGCTGGTTTGACTTCATTTAAATTAAAACTGTAATGTTTAGATGTCACCTCAGTCCAGACATTTTGCCTTTAAGAGAACCAACAGAATCCCATGGCTTTTGATAAAGACCGGATTAAATATTTCTTTTAAAACAGTTCCCATAGGCCCCAGCCAGGATCAGGGTCCACTGTGGTAAGTCTCTGTTTTAGAGAACTAACCATTTTTTGCATGACTCTTGCTTGACAATATATTGTTTCAGTATAATCAGGGGCCATTTTAGAAATTGCTGCTGTTAACCTCTATATTTCACACTGCCCTCTCTTAAACATGATGACAATAAGAGGCACCTGCTTCATTCTTTGCATTGCAGTAGCCTCTAGACCATTGGTTCTCAATCTTTTGCAGGTCATGACACACTTGGAGGAATGTCATGACCCTACAGGACACACCAGCCCCCCCAGACTAAATCCAGCCATCTCCCGGGCTCTCTGTGACATACCACTGCGAGGCAACACAGTAATGTGTCCCAGCACAGTGGCTGAGAACCGCTGCTCTAGAAAATCCAGCTCTATTGTGCTAGGCCTGCATTTCCCAAACTGTGCTCTGTAGTACACTTGTGTTCCGTGCAATGTAAATAGGTGTTCCGTGAAAAAATTTCAATGCTAGTGATATTTTTCCTTCTAACTCTTTTAAATCAACTTTTGAGCATTATGTGCAGCAACTTTTCAGTATGAAATCCCTTCCCCCCGCCCCGCCCCACCCAGCATGTATGTATTCCAGCAATATATTCCAAGCCCAAAAGTGTTCCGTGACCAAATGCGTTTGGGAAATGCTGTGCTAGGCTTTATAGTCAAAAACACGGTCATCATGCTAGAGTACATAGAACCTGTGTATAAAAAACAGCAGGTGGCTACCACAGATAAGTGCAACAACTGTAAGGGTGGTTAAGCACTGGAACAAATTACCAAGGGAAGTGTAGAATCTCCGTGCTTGGAGATCTTTAAGAATAGTTCAGACAAAAGCCTTTTGAGACTGCTTTAGATAATACTTAGTCCTTCCTCAGGTCGTCTAGTCCAGTCTCCTCCACATCAAGGTCCCTATAAGTCAAAGGTAACAATGAAATGATTGGATGGCTATGGCTTGTGAAAGGGACAGTTGTACGGATCTACTATTAGTAAAGTGCTTTGGGAACCTCGGTGGAGAAGTACAGAGGACTTTGTGTTATAGTTCAGATAGGCTTCTTCAAGTAGCATAACTAGTAGCAGTTACGTTTTTGTTTGCATGGGTTTGAATCTGAAATCCTTCCTCCACATTGAAACATTGCTTAAGGGCACAATCTAGGTTCCGCCTTCCATACTTCATACAATTTTTTTTAGAAACAGATGTTAAATAAATAGGCCTAACTTAAGGCTTTAGGAGCTGTCCCAATTAAACACAAGTTGCTCCTTGAAAAGTTCTCTGCTGAGCTAGAGTAGTAGTTCACATCCCACATTTCTCATGCTCTCGCTATCATCCATCATAGGAGGACTGGTAAGAAATAGCTAGTATATTCATACCACCCAACCCAAAGTGGAGTCAGTTCTATAAAACAAACAAAGAGTCTTGTGGCACTTTAAAGACTAACAAATTTATTTATCACATGAGCTTTCGTGGGAGAAAATCCCACTTCGTCAGATGCTTTAGAGATGGGGAACTTACAGAATGGGAGGAAATTAAATGCAGGGAACTGTATGACATAGGATCAGGTCAGGCTATAACAGCAAATCAAAATAGGTGTTGGGATTCAAACACTGGAGAACAGCACATAGAGGAAGGTGAGGTCAAACGTGATGCCGGGTAAATGACAACATCAAATTACTTTCTGGGAAGATCTGCTGGGGAAGACCATGGAATGTACTAGTGCTAAAGACAGAGAACACTGCACTGTTAGACTGCATCTGCAACATGCCCTTTAACTTCCAAATTCTGCTTGGGACTTCAATTTAGCAAAACACTTAAGCACACTTTACCAGGCCCAGATCCTCAAAGGTATTTTGGCTCCTAAATTCCGTTGAAATCAATCCCTGTGAAGAGCTGGCTCTAAGTCCTTTCCTTACATTCTCCATCAGTGACTCCTGTGTCTTCTTTTAAATTCCTCCTTTAGGCTTACCTCTAGCATACCACCCATGCTAAGCTACCTAGACATACAGTCTACTAGTGACATACTAATAGCTGTGAGCCATCTATATTAATATAACTGAAACCTCCTGTTTGTACAATATATATAAACTTCATTTTTCTATTGCTCCAACCCCTTTTTAGTCCCTCCTCTAGCTGTTGTATTCTGCATACGCCTTTTGAGTCTTCATCTTATTAAGGCCTACCAAACTGTGCAAAGAGTGAAGGGGACCATACACAGTAAAGAATAAAACATACTCTTTAAATTTAATAATCAGAGCAACATACCCTATACTTTTTAGTGCAGAAACCCTCTGTCACTTCTACTGTGACACTACACAACATAATCGGACCCTGAGTCTCATGGGGGCCATTGTGCAATGCTCTAATACTAATAATTTTATGGAAAGTACTTTATGATAATGAGTAAATGCAAATATGCTTGAAATATAAAGAAATTTAAAAGTACATTTGAGTTCTAATACCTTGAAAATATTAACCTTTTTTATATTAAATAAAAGAGGGCAAAGTCACTCTATTGAACAATTTCATCTGATCATTTCGAATGTATGAAGAACACAGAGAAAGGATGGTTGGCTTCTTAATACACTTAGGACTCAGGTAGTCAGGATTCAATTCCCAGCCCTACCAGTCTCCCAGCTCTGGGCGAGTCACTTAACTGCTCGTTGTTTCAGTTCCCCGTCCGTAAAACAGAGCTAAGGAGATACCTCGTCTATTTAGTTTTCAAGCTCATCCAACAAAAGGCCATCTCTTCCAATATGTTCGCAGAGTACAGAGCATGATAGAGCTCTGATCTCAGTAAGGCTCCATACCTGTAAGTATGACAACACCTCTGATTCTGATAATCTAACTGCATCATATTAAAGCATAAATGAAGCTCTGCAGGATTGCGATGAAACATATTAAGAAACATTGGCAAAACCAAAATGTGACAGACTGGAAAGATAGGTTATGAAACCCTAAAAGTTACTTTTTTTTTTTTTAAACTGTGCCTCTATCTTACTTTTACTTATTTCAGGAAACCTGTAAGAGTGCAGGGATTCTCCATTTTATTGCTTTCATTTTTTTATCCCTAAAGATGGGCCTCAGATACCATTTTATATGCTTCCAAGGGTGTCACGTGTAACAAGCAGCTATGCCTAAGAACTATTCTTAGAGACAAAGACGGTACAGACTTTAGTACTGATATGCTCAATATCTGGAAAGAAGTATACGGCAGCAGACAATAAGCATTTCTGTCCAATCACTTATGCCTCCAGGCGCTTCCAACACTATAATAATGTTACAAAATTATTTTAATAGAAAAATTGAAAATCCATTTTGACATTTAATTCAAATCCATTGCCAGTGTGATTCAATGAAAAGTGTTAACTCAGAATGTTAACATCTGAGTTTATGAGAAAGTTATTTAATAAAAATGTGCCAAAAAATTCAAAGCTATTTATTTTTAAAGCCCCACTTTTAGCAGGAGGCAATCACAGTTTCCCTATTCCAAGTTGCCATGAGGCTGGTGTGTTATCCTGGGAAGATTCCCTCAAAATTCCTGTTCCTGGCTATGGAATAAAAGAAAGACGAAAAAATGAACATGACTAATCCAGTTTGGGTTTCATACTGCAGACTGAATTAAGGCAGTAGACTTCAGCGGTTGGTCCGCAAACCCCTTTGGGGCTGCAAATGTCTCAGATTTCTGAAGGGATCTGCACCTCCATTTGAAAATTTTTAGGGGCCTGCCCCTAAATAAAGGTTGAAAACAACTGAGAATATTTTAAGAGGAAGGTCCAGTGAGATCTTATCAGGATTAAGTATCCCCAACGTCCATTATCCTTAATTGGGACTTAAGGAAGCTTGACACATTTGGACACATTCAGAACTTTGTATGGCAGCTCTCTTCAGATTGCTATGGTTAGGGTTCAACTTCTTTGAAACTAGGGGATGTTACTGTCACGGGATGCACATCCATGCACCATAGGATATGATCTGTGTAACTATCCTGTTCACTTTTGCAATGTAATTGCATTGTTTGATGCCAAATATGCCATTCAAGGAGTCTTTTGTGGATGCTTAAAACATGTTCTGCATTATTATTATTATTATAGTATCATGTTTCCTGCAGCATCACCTATGTGTACATATATGAAGCATGTTCCCAGGTATTTTACATGACTCAGATCTATCTCTCAGGATGGAAGCTGGAGGGGTGCATGACAAAGGTAATGCAAATAGAGCTTCCTGGCTCAGCTGGGACTAAGTAAATCACACAGCAGCAAAAAAAGATCACCAGGAAGGAGGGAGGGGATTTAAAAACAAAAACAGACACTTGGAACTGTTAGGGGCTTTTTGCCAGAGATTCTCTATCTTGAAACATCTACAAGAAGGATTGAGCCCTGCCTAGGGATAGGCAGAGACTGGCTGCTAAACCGTCATTTAGCCAGATCTTGTAAGTAATCTTGGAAAGTGATAATAGTTAGCATGTGTCTTACATCTTTCATTTGATTGTGGTAACCTGACTTTTTGTTAAATGATTGTGCATTGGTTTGCTATATACTCACTTAAAATCATATTCTAATCAATAAACTAGTATTTGTTTTATCTAAAGCTGTGTGAACTTCAAAAAGGTGTGAATGAGCAGGGTTGGACATTCTCATTTCATTAATAAATGGGCAAACTGTAGTCCAGGAGCCTAACAGTGATTGGGGAAGGGTCCCAATCCCTGTGGGACGGTAGTTCCCAGTGTGGCAGGTGGGAGATGGGGGTGCTCGCTGGGGGACCAACCCCTAAGTAGCTGGGAAGTGCAAGCTTGCTGGGACTGATTACATGCAGGAGGTCAGTATGGACTGACTCAGGAGTGAGTGATCACCTGGCATAGCAGAATGAATTGGGGTTCAAGAGTAGAGATGGCGGGGGAGGGAGGACACAGTGACACACCAGCTGTGTGGCTGTGACTGAATGGGCCCCTCTGCCCCCCTACCCCAGGGGCCCTTCCCCGATCCTCTTGCCCTCCTCCCCCCGGGGCCCTTCCCCCATCCGCGTGCCCCCCCCGGGGGCCCTTCCCCAAACCCCCTGCCCCCCCCCCCCAGGGGCCCTTCCTCGATCCTCTTGCCTGGGTGGAGGCCCGGAGCTGCAGCAGGGGCCGGCAGAGCTGCTCCTGGGCCAGACCCCTTCCGCCCTGAGCACGCTCTGTTTGAGCATGCTCAGGGCGGGAGGTTTGAAACTCCCCAGCCTGGCCGCAGCAGGACAGGGCAGAACAAGGATTCCACCTGAGTCTGCTGCATTGCTGGGCCAGTTTCCAATGATACTTTATATTGCCCCGAGGGCCGCAAAGAACATGCTCTGCAGCCCGCAGGCTGTGCACCTCTGATTTAGATGATGGCTTAGAATTATAAAGTTTGCCGATGATGCCAAGCTGGGAGGGGTTGCAAGTGCTTTGGAGGATAGGATCAAAATTTAGAATGATTTGGACAAACTGGTGAAATGGTCTGAAGTTAACAGGATTAAATTAAATAAAGACAAGTGCAAAGTACTTCACTTAGGAAAGAACAATCCATTGTACACATACAAAATGGACAATGACTGCCTAGGAAGGAGTACTGCAGAAAGGGATCTGGGTCTCATAGGGGACCACAAGCTAAATATGAGTCAGCAGTGTAACACTGTTGCAAAAAAACCAAACACCATTGTGGGATGTATTAACAGGAGTATTGTAAGTAAGTCATGAGAAGTAATTCTTCTGCTCTACTCCACCCTGATTAGGCCACAACTGGAGTATTGTGTCCAGTTCTGGCATCCTCGTTTCAGGAAAGATGTGGAGAAACTGGAGAAAGTCCAGAGAAGAGCAACACAAATGATTAAAGGCTGGAACACTTGACTTATGAGGGAAGATTGAAAGAACTGGGTTTGTTTAGTTTGGAAAAGAGGAGACTGAGAGGGGACATGATAACAGTTTGCAAGTACCTAAAAGGTTGTTATGAAGAGGAGGGAGAAAAATTGTTCTCCTTAACTGCCAATGATAGGACAAGAAACAACAGGCTTAAATTACAGCAAGGGACGTTTAGGTTGGACATTAGGAAAAAATTCCTAACTGTCAGGGTGATTAACCACTGGAAGAAGTTGCCTCGGCAGGTTGTGGAATCTCCATCATTGGATGTTTTTAAGAACAGGTTAGAGAAGCATCTGCCAGGGATGGTTTAAGAGGGTACTTGGTCCTGCCATGAGTGCAGGGGACTGGACTCAATGACCTCTCATGATCCCTTCTAGTTCTATGATACTATATTTCTCCTCTTAAAGAAAAAAACCTGAAGGGTCCTGGACTTTGGTTAACTGCTCCGGTGAAAAAGGAGTAACAATCCTTTGTAGATTGCCCCCGCAAAATAGACACATCTGATTGAGACCCTCCTCTAGCTGCTTCCCAGAGACTTACTTGGTCTGAGACTAGGGTACTGCATTAACTTGTTCATTTAGATGGCACAGTCTTCGATGCAAAGGGTTTCTGTTGTGCGGATTTCACTCCCTGGGCTATACTGTGTATGACTATGCTGCTGTATAAGGAAGAGTGCATGGGAGAGGGACGGGTAAGCATTTGAATCCTAAATCTCACTGAGATTATCACTATCTATACATCTGTGATTAAATTTGAAGGGCACTATGGTAAACTTGGCCTCTTCTATAATGATAAGTTATCAATGCCAAATTTGAACAGGATAGCAGCAACATTTGGGCTGGTCAGATCTGTTTCTGCTTCCGCCCATTCAGAGCTGCAATTCATTGGCACAAAAAAATCAGTTTTGCCCATCACACTTTCATTCTTTTCACTGGAGAGAGGTCTATTTGCCCATCATTTCAATTTCTTCTTCTTTGTTCCGCTCATGTTTGCCATTGTTTGTCCACCATTTGAGTTGAGGTGGAGTAAGTCCTCTCTGTAAGCTTCCACGAAGCCTCCTTGTAACAGGTTGGTCTGCCCCTTTTTGGGCGTGGGCCAGCAACCCTCTTCAGTTCTCAGCCCCATCTGAGAAGGGATCAGGTAATTATAAAATCCTAAAAGTGAGAGAGAGTTCAATTTTAGGGATTGGCCTTCAAAGCAGAAAGAGGGTGCAGAAGAAAAGGCCTCTGATCAATTAGGGAAAGCTTTGTTTTGTGCTACTTTCTGAGTTGTGTTTGAATTAAACTGTGCCCTGAAGGAAGGGCCTGCAAGAGATATGGAGGCAGGGATGGATTTTTCTTAGACTGGGGGGCTCCCCCCTCAGTCCACAATGCTCTTCTAAATGTCCACATTTTCTCCCATCTTCTTTTACACAAATCAACATGCTCAGTGTAATGTACTAGCTGGTGTATACTTGAGGGTATTACACTGCCACCTAGTGGCTATGTACAGAAGCTAAGAAGCTCTACTTCCAGGGAAAGAAGAGTTTTGTAGCTTCTGTATGGTAGCAGCCTGTGTTTTTCGCAGGGCGGTCCTAGTTCTATGCCGGATGCTGCATGACTGCAGAACAGCTGAAAACCATGATGTCTTTATTATTTACGCAGAATGGCTTGGGCAAACTGAGATCCCTTTAAAGCAAATACAGGACATCCACTGTGTGACCCTACTTAAAGAGGCTATGCCATTTGATTTTCCTGGTCCAAAAAGCTAGAATCTTACCTCTCTCTCTGGTATTTTTAAGGCCCCTGTAATCTCGGTTGCAAGCACCATGGTACACTTGAGTATACAGAAATTCAACCCTCTGGAAAGGTTTCTTGCACACCAGAATGATAAAAGAGACTTTTAAAAACTGAACGCTTCATATCCAGCCCACTGAAGAGTTTATACTAAGAAGAAGGAACACATAACAGGAAGTTGCATTTTAATCAGATCAGGTTTTTAATAAAATGTACATAAGTTTATAACTCTAACATTTCTTCATCAAGACTATCAGAAACAGATGAATCACACCTGGAGTGCAACATAACTGCAAAAGTCTGCAAGTCAGAGGTATTGCCAACGCCACTCCGATTTCACCGCAATAAAAACTGGGTTTGGAATGAAGCCCTGATTTTACAATACATAGCCTAAAGTCACATACGGACTGAATTTCCAGTTAGCTGAGAACATGGACATGTCCAGCTCAGGATTTCTGCTCCATAAGAAAGACTCCGCTGTCTTTCTGAATGTAATATTAAGAGTTTCTTGCACTGTCTTGGACAATGCTTAGTGGAGTCTGCCTCATTTAAATCCATTGGCTGTTTCCTGATCAGGCTTCCTCACCCAGAACATCTACCCTCCCTATATCTGCATAAGATTATTAATCCCTTTTTCTATTTTTTCTCTTTTTTTGAGGGGAGGGAAGAAATCAGTGACTACCCCGCTAATTTCACAGATGACAGGTCTCGATTTATTTTAACAGTATTTACAGTACACATAGCACAAAAACAAAAGGCTGTGGTTTATCAGGATCACCCCCACAGCGGATCATAATTCAGGAATGTGTTTCAAAACTAGAATAAGGTTACACAGTGAAAATACTTCTAGTAAAAATACTTTGGAGTCTTTGGGTATCCTGCAGAGGCCTTGATTTAATACCATTCAAAAAAATGAAAAACCCACACAACTCTCCAACATGACAGTCTTTGGTGGAAGCTGAGTTAATGTAACTGATTACCACTATGGAGTGATTGAAAGTCTCACAGTTCTCTGGAGCCCACTCAGTATTACTTGCTGTATTAAAGATAACTGAACACATGCTCCACTACTGGGTTTCAGGACTGGTTATAAGGGTTTCTTGCAAGCTGAGGATCTTCTGTTTGCTCCATGCATACTGTTGATTACAGATTGAGTGCACATTGGCTTCAAGAGAATAAGACTGTAAACACAACACTTATCACATATTCTATAGTACTGTGCTGATTGGAAAGGAGAGCAACGCAGTTACGAGTTTTGGAAATACAGCAATAAAATAGAGAAGATGCAGGCCACTACTAACAGCTGTCATTATGACTGTGATCATCATAAAAATGCAATGGCAGCAAGATGCATGGAGCCTGGCTGATTGCCTGGCTTCAATCTTTGTGTGCAAAAGCTTTGATTTATCCTTTCCAGAGGAAAGGGTTTAACCAACCATAAACTGAATCTAGGAGTGATCTGGGAAATGAAGCCCCCGCATGCATAGCTGACAACTACAGAAGCTTAAGATTTTCACAGAGTTGATTAGTAATTGTCTATACGGCAATTGAAAGGATATTTGAGATCTTTCTGTGCTGTGAATGCATTTGGGAAGGGACTAACTATGGAGACAACCAGCAGATGTTTTATGGTTTGTGTCTCCAAGTACTAGAGAGAGAGAGAGAGAGAGAGAGGAATCTGAACAAAAATGGCCTCCCCTCATGCTGCAGGCACTGCTGTTGTAAAGCAAGGAGTTTTCTCCTTCTTTCCAGAGAGTCAAACTAAGACAGTCAGTGACCTGCACAGCTTAGCATTAGCTCCTGGCTCTGCTGATTGCATGAGGCCAACCATGAAGCTCATTGAGGCCCAGTTTTGTGCAGGTGGGTCCTTAAGCCAGTGACCTCAATGGGAGCTCTTGCAGGTACTGTCTGCATGGCTCCTATTACAAGACTGGAAGAGATACGATTTTCAAAAGCACCCAGACAGCTTAGGAGCCTACGTCCCCTGAAATTCAATGGGTCTTGGTTGCTTTTGAAAAGGGACTTTTAATGTTTTTGGCCAGGGCCAAAACTGAAAACCAACTGCTGCCATTTTACTGACTACTGGGAAAAGGCAGAAATAGAAATTTAATAGACTTTTTAAATTAAGTTGTCCTTATTTCCAGAAAAGTGATTTAAAGTATTGCATTTGGACTGTGTATTGCTGTCTAGTGTACAGTAAAAAAAGACAGCCTTATGGAATCAGTGTTGCCAAAAAACCCAGAAGCTCCATGGTACATTCTGCCACGTGCATTAAAAACTATGATCTTTAGATGACGTAGGGAGATCACAACTCCACATTTAATTGATCAGGCTGAGGTTGTTATGATGGACACTCGGGAGTACGAAAAAAAGTCAGATGACGCAGGGAAAAAATAATCAGGCTAATAAGACGATACAATTTTCAGAGTTTTCTGATCATAAACAAAGTTCCAGTAGTTGGTAGATGGAGCAAAATGAACTCATCTGAACCGAGTGCTTCTGTACATAGTTAAGCTATGCATTTGTTAGGTTTGCTAGTTTCTTGTGTACAGTTAACTTGTTTTTCATAAAAAGGGCTTGAGGAATGAGATGTAAACTGCCAGCACGCTGGTTGGAAAAATTAATCCATAATAAACCTAAATAAAGAAATGAATTGAGGAAAATACTCTCAGATATCATAACTGCTGTACATTTTCCAGTCTCCCTTTCTGTCTTGCCTGGCAGTAGAGGATAGCTAGACCTGTAACTCTTGTCTTCATTACTAATTTGTAAGAAAGAAGCAAGGAGCTGGCTCTAGCAGGATTGTGAAGGACTTGCTAATACTTTTCCATCAAAAGTTTTCACAAAATGTTCCAAATAACAGACATTTATGTAGAGTGACAGAGCATCTAAGTACCTTTTTCAAGTATAAAATGACAAACCCATAAAAACAGAACCTGGGTTTGGGAATCCAGTTAGCAGCGGTAATGCATCCAGTTCTTATCTCATTTATGCTGGTGTAACTATTAACTTCCATGGAATGACTCTTCATTTACATCAGATTAATTCCCTAGAATTGAGGTCTCTCTTTTCTTCCACCACCTCCCCATGTGAAGTTAATAGGTCAGGGCCAAGTTCTGTCTTGAGGTCTCACAAATGACCATGACTTAGTTGCAAAAGTGTAGGGACAAATGTGGGCCCTAACACTACATCTCCTCTGTATTCCTTGTATTTCACAGTTTGACATCACAGATGTTCCTGGCATTCCTCGTTCATCCAATCCAGTAATAACCTGCTTGATAAGTTATTAAAAAAGAAACCAATCACACACATGAACTATATCCTTGGTTTAGTTGAAAAAAAAATGCTATTTCAAAAAATGTGTCTACAGTACTTCGGTCTTCTACAAAGGCCAGCAGGGCCAGCTTAGGGAAAGCCAAATTGCCACTTCACAGCTATGAAATCTAACTTGCAACACAGCCAACAAGCAGCAGGACGTTGCCCAGCTTTTTAAAGGAAGCTCTAACTGACCTGAGCTAGGGGAACCACATCACTGACTGCCAGCAATCTATGCTCCTTATTTTCAAATATTCTTCCCTCTCCTACCTGAGTATTAAACACATCAGGTCAAGTTTTTTACCCTTGGTTACATTCATACAGACCCAAGGAAGTCAGAGCTGCACCAGCAAAATGTGGCTCATGTCATTGTCATTCAGAATGCAGTATGATAAAGGGAATTTGGATTGGGTGGGGGAAATGGTACAGTGGAGTGACTGAATCAATCCTGCTATGGAAATTTCATTAGTCCTCTCCCATTTGGTGGCAGGCAAGTTTATTCTAATTCTCCCTCCCTTACATTGCTACGCAATAATGTTAACAGTGAATTGTAGGACTGCATGTTTTGCTTTGAATGGCAAAAGTTTGCTTTCAAGGGTTCTGCTCATACATAGTTTCAATGTGTTTTTTATGTTCTTTTAACAGTTATTTGGGCATCTGAGAGCTCAAAGTTATAGATCTGGGCTTTTGCAAGGCAGTTACTCATGAGATTGGCAAGTGTCATATTTAGTGACTGGATCCAACTCTACTGTCAGTTACACCAACTTTACATCAGTGTGTGAAGAGAACCACCCGCTACATACTCTGTTTAATAAAATAAAGCTAACAGTTTCTACAAATGGTCAAATTAAATTGGGAAGAAAGTTGTAGCTATGCTTTTAAAAGCCTGCCCCAGACTCTACTGGTGTCAATGGAACGGTCTCCACTGACTTCAATAGCCTTAGGATCAGGCCTTTAGAAGATGAAAACGTCATGGGGAGCTTTCTGAGATTTGCCCTCTTCTAGGATGTCCACCAGGAAAATTGCTTGAGATATGCCAAAAGCATGCCTATAGTCTGACATTTAGAAGCATTTTCTGGGGTGAAAGAGCTTGAAAAACAACAGATTTGGCAGGCTCTGTTTAGCTAGCTGGTACTTTCCATTAAATATGGATACTTAATTAATGATCTTTGCCTTTTTCTTTCCTTTGTGAAAAGACAGAAGGGAAAAAGAAAAAGACTAAATTCCTAAACAGGTCACCTGTATTCTTGTTTAGCTGCCAAAAGTAACACATGACAAATATCACAATTAACTTCTATACTAAACAGCTACATTTGCCTCCCCACTCAAGTGTGATGCACTAGACTAGCATTTTAAATTACATTATAAATACTAAGCAACGGTCCTTGTTCTTGATAATACAGTAGGATCGTGTTATTTCTGGAGTGTAACAAAATGTTACAGGAAGAATGTATATGAAAGACGGCTTTGCCAATACTTTTATCCTTATGCATCTGGGACCTGATCCCAAAGATCTGATCCAAAACTTATTGAAGGCAATAGTCTTTCCATTGACTTCAATAGGTGTTGGATCAGGCCTATAGAAAGATATACATCTTCATGCATTATGCCTGCAATGACTGAAAATTGTCTAGGGTCAAGAAGGGCAGCAGAAGGCCTATGCAATAATTAAACAGGACTTCGGTGGCACATAGGTCTTGTGGTAGACATGTCAATTTCTCTCAACGTACATCACACACGCACACAAACAGTTTATCATCAAATTCCCAGTCTACAGCTGCTGGTTTTGTGATGCCATTGATTAACAGGCGAGAACGTTGCACTTTGGTCTCTTCCAGAATCCCACTGGTAAGAAAATAAAAATAACCACCACCTTTTTACTTCAAACTCATTTCTTCTCCAGAGCATCAGCTTATCCTGATTGATTTGCTCTGGCATCTTAAGTGGATGCTACTATCAACAGTAATTCATTTTGCCCCAATGTATTTTCCTCCACTGAAGCCAGAAAGTAGGAAATATTACTGGGTTTAGACAAGAATCTAAAAAGTAATGGAGAAAATAGCAACTAAACAGGGATGTAAAATACATCAAGAGTCTAGCATTCAATATCCTGACACTATCTAACATAACTTAAAATGGTTCAACTAAATATCACTGCAACAGGACTTCTGAACTAAGAAAAAAATACTGGTATGTTGCTCATTTCAACTAAGAGACTATGAGAGATGCACATCGCCCATCTTTCAGCAACTGTTTAAGGCTTTTGTTTTCCTGATTTGGAAGGAAAGGGTGCTGAAGCAAATGGATCAGTGCTGGGTAGCTCTGTAGTCCTGGAAGACAGAGATGCAATAGACACAGATCCTGCTATAGCCTGTTTGTTGGTTTGAGAAACCACTTTATATGCTGCTATGGGTTGGACTTCCAGACCCTGCCCATCTTCTGGACTGTAGTGACGGGAATACTTTGATAAAGACTGTGGACGGAAAGGCTTACTAATCATTGAACCCAAGAGGGCTTCTTGTGGGAGTGCATGTCCTTGGTTTTTATCATTAGGAATGCCACTGGGCTCTTTGAATGCACCTTTGGGTGGAATGCCTTCTTGAGTCTCCACTGGTCTAATGGAATGAGATGGAAGGTTGGCTGGCTGAATAAACCCTACCCTGGAGTACTGAACTCTAGATGAGACAGACAATCCACACATTCCTGTGTCCATGTTTTGGAACTTAGCGTTATCTACATGCTGGACATCACCAGTTTGACCTAGGAAAGAGGCTGGAGTGTGAGGATCCTTAGCAATGGTATGAGCAGTCAACTCTTCCAAGCTTTTCTTTTTAGTGAAGGGGGCACTCAGGAATACATCTGCCTCCTCAGGCTGCCTGACAGGCACATTGGGCTTGGAAATGAAGGGAGCTTTGGTAAAGATGTCCAAGTCATCATGTACTATTCTGGAACTTCGGAAAGGAGCCGTAGCAAAGACATCTGGCTCATTGAAAATCTCTCCAGGGCACTGCTCAAAGGCTGTAAACTGAGCCTTCCTCATCCTGCTCTGGCAAGGCTGTGTATTGGAATCTTCTTTGGAAGCCACAAGTCTTTCGAGTGTGGACTGCAACTTACTGGACTCCTCTTCTTCTTCTGAGTCCATAAGTAAAGGCCTGGACCCACTACAATCCAAGATATCCACCTCATGGTCTGTCCCCTCTCCCTCACTGCTGTGGAAGGAACTGTTGCTTGAGGGCCCATCTTTTATTAAGTAATCGGATTCTGAATTGTGCAGAGTTTTCACTTCGAGCATCTCAGGCTGGCTTTTGTATAGAGGAAGTCCATCACTAGCAGCAGGTGGCTTACTGTGCTCAATGGTTACGACAGGATATACAGCTAGCTCTCTCTCCAAACCTATAAGTAGAAAACAAGGGCATTACTCAATAGGCTAGATCCACTTAGTCATAAACACAAAAGAAACTTAACCACATACGAAATGTTACGATGTTCAGATGTAAATTGCCACACATGGAAAATGGGTAAAATAAAATAAAATAAAGATCAGGCAAGATTTTCACTGCACACAAACTGGAACACAGTTCAGCATTTCCTCACAGTTCAGGACACCACAAGATGTGTTAAAAAGAGATGGAAAATGTTACATACACAGATGTTCACATTCAACATTCCTTCCAGACAGCATTCTATGAGGATCCTTTCTATACGTCACCCGCAATGTGGCTTTCACTTCAGAAAACTGCTGCCTTTCCTGTACCAGTGAATGGACAGTTCTCAGTAGTAGTGTCATTTTACTCAACACTGCCTACGGACACAACAGCCCCCTAAATGCCAACAGCAGTACAGTAAATCCTCCAGTTTCCAAATACCAATCTTATAAACAATCTCTTATATGAGCCAGCTTTCCCAAAATGGGGCGGGCGGGGAGAGAATCATAACAAAAACATGTCAGTGAAGAACAGGTTGACATCGTTTACATTCTGATGTCTTCAATGCATTGCAAATCACTTTGCATTGGTTTGAAGAATAAGAAAAAAAAGCAATGTTGGGGCACCGTACTACAACTTATGCATCATACTGACTGCAATGGTGAGCTATTCAATTTTATGAACTCCTCAATCCTCAGTTAGTTCCTCAAATAGGGGTTCTTCTATATAATGTTTGGCACTTTCAAAAGTTTTATTTTTTATTTCTGGAAGCTGGCTCACAGAAAAACAGCATTGCACGTAGGGCATGTAAATTACACACACTGACCTCTCGTACTATGAAAGCCATATATGTTTTAAAAGAAGTAAGTTTCTTTCAGGAGGTATCCCACACAATTGTGTATAAAATCTGGTAATTTTCACTATGGTACTGGAGCCATTACAAAACAGCAAGGTTAAATTTAAACAAACCTGTATAATGATTACGAATGATATATCTAACTTGACCCTACTGGACTCGCTTGGCTGTAGGCATTAGTAAGATGTAACTAATAACGGAAAAGTGAAGGCTTGCTACCCGGCTGTTCCCTAGTTACAGAAGCCCAAAAGTTGGCTTGTTTTGCCTTATGAATCACACAGACAGTTATCAGAATACAAGATATCTTACCTTCAAAGAACTATTAGCAGGTTAGAAGTATGTCATTGGACTCATGTTAGCAAGAGGATAGGAAAAAGGGACATAAAAAACTAAGTAGTATAGATTCCAGACAAAAAAGATTTACATTTTGGGAGGTGATGTTCATTGAGTGATGGAACAGAAAGATGCACTAATGCCTCCTTTTGCTTTAAGCAAAACACATCTCACAGTTTTACAAAGTTGCATGATCATGTCCCAATCTTTGCAGATATTAAAAATGTAAACACACATGCATACACACACAAATTCAGGGCATAAAACTTTTATAAAGAAAGCTCTCTCTCTCTCTCTCTCACACACACACACACACTTCTCATAATTAAAGACAATACTCATTAAATAGAGATCCAAATTATTTATTGGGAAGCTATTCACTTAAGGTACATTACACTGTCAAGTAAAACAGTGTAGATATAGGTGAGCATTTTATAAGATACTGTACAAAAATATGGTCTACCTTCTCTGAAGCTTGTTGTCAGCAGTACTTTAATATTCAATGAGTCTCAGTTTGACTACAGTAACAAAAAGGTCATATATATCTATTTTTCCTCCTTCCAAGAGGTTGATTGTATATTTACTGAATTACCGAACAGGGTGCTTTTGGGTGATTTTTAAAACAAGGGCTGACAAAGACTGTGACATGCAAAAGCCTTTCTCAATTATGCAGTCCCATTGGACCATGACATGGTACAGGAAAATAAGGAGGGCCATGAGCATGTATCATCACAGATGTAACATGCATGCAAATTATATTATAATGCAAACTATTCAATATTTCACTAGACCACCATTTCATTAGACAAATAATTTTACCAGAATGATATTTCCTAGAGCTATCTGCATAAGCAGGTTCTATCTATAATCATTGTGTACAGCGTATGACCTATAAAAGGTAGAGATAGGAGGAAAAACAGATTCAATGTGATTTAAGACCCCATCAGTTAAGGTCAATAGCAGCATCTGTCTCAACAGAACAGGGAGGCAGCACTGGCTAGGTACAGTGGTATATTGCCAAGGTTATGAAGTTAGCACAATTTGTTCCATGCCATTCTGCTCTCTGCCCCCTTGTTAGCTGTGGGCAGGCAAAGCAGCTGCTCTGGGGCAGTTTTTCCAAACTACGGGCTGTCATGGCAGCTGCAGTTTGTGGTTTCAGCCCATGCCAGATCAGTGGCTCTGCCTAAGCTTACAATCTGCAGAGATTCCTGAAAGGGATGTAGAAGCTCTCCTCGACAGCCACTATGCTTTCCACTCCTCAATAGCCCATAGCCAGGCTTAACTGTGGAGGGCATTATACGTTTGGGAGTGAAATTCACCCCCATCTGCAGAAAGCCAGGTCAAGTGAGACTTAAGCACCTGAAACAATGCTTACGGGGTCTTATGCTGGCCTCCTGCACAGGGGCCAGTTTCACACCAAGCCTGTGCTAATAGTTGTTGAAAGGTACTACAGGAATTAGAGCATAAAGGATTTTAAAAACAAAAAAGTGTGTGCGGGTGTGCCCCTTGAGATGCCACGCGTTGGTAGAAGCAAAGTCACAGGTAAGTATACAGTGGTTGCCATCAGAGTCTCAGCATTTGCCAATGGTTACCACACCCGTATCTATCCTACCACCACTTATTTCCTCTTCTGAATACAAGTGGGGGAAATCCGGCTACCTAACATCTTTATGCGTTAAAATTGTTCTCCGATACTAGCTTTTCTTTTTTAAATGGCCACCTACTCCGTGTTCTAGCATACTGCTATCACATGACATAGGAAGACAAGCAGAAATGCAGCAAGTTATACAAGTCTGAGGTGAACAGTGCTGTCCAAGAGTGGCAAGCCACACCTCAGTGCAACTTCCAATCGTTTAATGCTTTTACAAGACAATTATCTTAATTGTGAGGTTGATATTAATGGAGGAGGACAAGATCTACCATCATTAGTTAGCATGGGAAATTTTCCCGCATCTTTTCCTGAAAGAAGAGTGAGAACGTTTTAGCAATACAAACCAAAAACCCCATCACTCAGCATCACAAAAGATCCAACACCGATGAAGGACCCAGGCCCACACTGTTGAAAGTTCTCTGGGTCTCTCAGTGCATTTCACCAGCACAGTAAAGGAATAGCTACAAGGGCAGCTAGTACAGCTCTCCGGTAGCTAACTACACAAGAATTGAATTTTTTTTTAAATATTGAGGTCTCTCTCTCTTTTTGGGTGGGGCCAATAGGCCACTGGGTTTTTCGTACAGATATATAAAAGCTATTAAGTGAATAAAAACCAGATCTTAAGATCAAGTTACACTATGGCTGTGAAATGCCCGAAGTCTGCATGAAGGCAAGGTAAAAGTTAACAAGCAGTCCTACAACAGGAATCTGAAAGCAGTAAGTGGATTCTCATACTTGGCTCAAGCCTCAGGTTTTGCCATTGATTAGTCTGGAGGAGCAGGCATTCAATGTAAACATCAGTGCAAAGGGGTTCCTTTAGGTTAGCTCCTGGGGATGGTCTATGACCTACCTACTGGATGGTCCAACAATTCCCATCCCAGGTCAAAGACACCAGTGTGACCTACGCACTCAAGGGAAGGTGAGGTCTACTTAGTAGAAATGTTTAGACTCAAAACATTTGTAGTAAAGAAAATGCTCTTTACTTTCTTCAGACAGAAGATAAGTATTAAAATATATATATACACAGCATGGGATACATCAAGATCTGCACTATAGGTCAGTGTAGAATACTCACAATAAACAGATACAGTTCACATTGTTAAAAGAAGTGTGAACAAAAACATGAACTAAGTGATAATTGCTGCTTTGAGACTTCAATTTGCATAGGTTAGCAGTACATGACAGTTATTACAGATTTTATGTAAAGAGTGGGGTGAGAGGGTAGAGATAGCTTCTTCCAAGTTAGAATATTAACATGAGTTTTCTTCTTTTTATGAATATATGAGTATCTTGCAATTACTGAATAATTAAGACAAGAAAACAAAACACATATACTAAGCAGCAGGGTCTGATCCAATATATATTTTAGTGACTTTCCACTGACTTAAAGGACACAGGATCAGGCCCTACAATTAAAATCTCTAAAAACAAAAACA
This sequence comes from Pelusios castaneus, assembly GCA_007922175.1. Classification (NCBI taxonomy): domain Eukaryota; kingdom Metazoa; phylum Chordata; order Testudines; family Pelomedusidae; genus Pelusios; species Pelusios castaneus. The sequence continues at coordinate 8,584,127 of ML685810.1, forward strand.
AAAAAATACAGCTATTTCCAGAAGCTGAGGTTGCCTTTCCATGGAATAATTCTATTTGTTTTGTCCCAAATGTTTTTATCTAGATAAAGCAATGAAGATCCTACCATTTGATATCAACTGAATAAATCTAATTCTGTAATTGGAACATATAGCTATTGGCTAAGTTTGTTTGTGATCTTAAAAAAAAATAAATAAAAAAAAAAAAAATGATCAATGTTTCCTTTCCTCACCTTCGCTGAGAAATGGTGGATTCTTTCCTCGTCCTCTAATGCTGTGGTTCTCAACCTTTTGTCGGTCACGGCACGCTTGGTGGCATGCACGACCCTAGATGACACACCAGCCCACCACCACCAGGCTGAATCCAGCCTCTCCCGCAGCAATCTGTGACATACTTATCACTGCGTGGTGACACAGTAATGTGTCCCCGACACAGCAGTTGAGAACCACTGCTCTAATGCCCGTCAAGATTAAAAATAAGGGGAAAGTATAAATAAATAAATAAATGCCTAGATTGTACATAGCACTTTACATCTGTAGATCTCACAGCACTTTACAAAAGAGGCCAATACCATTCTCCCCATGGGGAAATTTAGTCACAGAGGCTATGTCTACACTAGAAAATGTTAGGTCGACTTTGTTAAGTTGACTTTATTAAGGCGATTTAACAAAATGATTACCTTGAACGAGGACTTAGTAAGTCGACCTAACTGCCCTTAAGTCGATTTAATAAAGTCGGCTTAAGGATTAGGTCAACCTAACCGGCGGTTCTTACTAAGTCGACCTAAGCTTTCATTAAGTCAACTTAAGGAATTTCTTAAGTTGACTTAATGAAAGTCCAATGTGGACAGGGAGTAATTTAGGTTGACTTAAGGCTACTTAAGTCAACCTAAATTGCCAGTGTAGACATGCCCAGAGGGGTCAAAGTGACTTGACCAGGGTTATTTTGCAAATCAGTGGTATAGCTGTGAATAGACCACAGGTCTTCTGAAGCCCAATCCATTGCTCTATCTTCTAGGCCATAGTACCCCAAAGATAGTGGTTTGTCGCTCTGCTGTTTGGCATCTTGGAGAGATATTTATTCCTGTGCAAAATGAGCAATCACGGGTATAAAACATTCTGATTGGGCAGAGTTTTATTTTCACTTTGCACATATTTAAGTGACACCAGTAGTGGAGAATAAAGCCTACTTAGATTGTGCATCTAAAGCATCTAATTTTTTCCGCTTTATTGAAAACTTGTGTAATTCAGCTTTAAAGAATGGGTTGTGATTGCTTCAGAGGAACACCCGGCTGATTTAGTATGGGTAAAACTTACTCTTCTAGTGTGCACTAGCCCAAGGCCTATATACCACTCCATCCCTTTAAAAAAAAAAAAAAAAGTGTTTAAGTGGTGCCTAACATTTGTGCACACTCCTTGCACAGTAGTGAATTTAATCCCATATGTATAAGATATACAGCTTTCTTCAATATATAAGGAACAGTTCTAATGCAACTATTAACCTCATTGCTTCAAAACCCACTTGTCTGCTAAGTTGAAGCAGTTTTAACATGCAGGGCCCATGCTTCTGTGCAAAGCTGCAACGTGATTAATTTTGATTATTTACACCCGGGTAAATTCACCACCACATCTCTCAAAGCATCCCTTCCTTTTAGACCCAGATTTGCCACAGTCCCAGGCCAGCCTAAGTGCTGATTTCTTATAAATTCCCTACGCAATTCTTAAATCAGGAAATATATTTAGTAAAAATGCTGCTGAAGAAAATAATTCCATATAACACTTGTGCTTTATCCCATGTTTGACCCTCTCTTTTTCGAGGTCTGTGGTTCACTGTCTCTGTATTTGGGGTTTCCCAGTGCACTCCTGATTTTTCTAAGCTCACCTGGGCCATCCAGTTCACAGCTGTGCTTGCATTCCTGTGATGCAGACTTTTAGAATGGCTTTACTGAGAAGCCATGTTAGGCAGTGCTACCTCCTGGTAGCTGTGGAGAAGAGAATAGAGATGGGATGCCCCCACTCCGGTTAAAGTAGATTTATAAATGGTAGCAGGGTCATCAGTATGTAAAGTGCCCTTCAGACCATAGCTGTGTTCCACAGAAAGATTTGCCATGGAATGGCCACGTGCACATGGTAAGGCTTGGAACAGAACACAGAAACTTTGTTACAAAGCTGTCTTTGCCACTGGAAGCCCCTCTCACCTATTTTGATCATTGTTTTGAGTGGTTCGAAGTATAACCGTTCACCCATTTGTGCAGTAACTTGGAAGTCTATAAATAAATCCTACTCCTAATGTGATAACAAGGGGATGCAAAATGGTAAATCTGCCTTGAAAGGGGAGCTGCTGTGACTTTGGCCTACTGGATAATACATTTGAAAGTATTAAACTCTGGTAGGAATATCCATTAAAGTAGAAAGTAAACTCGTATAAAGAACTGCACTAATGACTCAAAGACATCAGGATATGATGGTTCCTTTGTCATGGTTATATGAATCAACAGCACATGCTAGCAGAGAAAGAAGAGTCATCTCATGTCATTTCATTCATCATAGAATTCAACCCATTTTGGACCAACAGCTGGAAGAACAACCCTTGGTGGAGCCAGAACACATCTTAGTCTCAATGTGTATCAGACAGATCAGTGTTTAACTGGTCCTTGCTCTTGTTCTAATGACTATTAATAAAACATCCTTATGGTGGTTAATGAACCTATATTCTTAGGCCACTCAGGAAATCATGGGTATCCAGATTCTTCGGTATAGAAACTAGATGACAGGTCACAGTGTTCCTTTCTTCTTGTTAGCAATTTTCACACCGTTCTTCCCAGCTGAGCAGTGTGACCATGTTAACTTAATGTATGTAGGCTGACAACAGTTTTAGCTATTTTTAAAATTAATCCCCCATCTCTTTTAAAGAAACTGAAGTCTTCATACTTTGCTTTCATTTTTCATTCAACATATCATTTTTGTAACATTTGCTTTATCAGAGTAAACTCTTTTTTATGCCCTGGCTCTAAATCACACACCTTTATAAAGAATTATGCTTCCATTGTGTTGTATTTCTCTCCCAGATCCATGAATAGCTATTTTAAAAACCAATAAAAAAATCAGTCACATACGCTTATTTAATAGCAATACTCCAAAACAACCCAGTCCTTTTATAATTTTGATTCCAGAACCCTTGAACAAATTCTATTAGATTTAAAATCAAACATTCTTTAAAAGTACTTTAATTCACAGAAATCTCTTGGTTTCTAATATACAGTAGATGGTTTTGTTTTTTTTTAAATCCATTCTCTTTTCATGTATTTTCAGTATCTGGCTATACAATAACTTTCTATCTAAAAGCTTTTTCATGTTCTCCAGTCCAATTTACCTGCATTAGGAATAAAAAAAGCCCCAAACAAACAAAACAATAAAAATAAAATTCTATTGACAATTTTACTAAGATCATTTCCATAGTTCTCTCATGTAAAGCTTCTTCTGGAAAGTGCAGTATTACACATGTAATGATACAACACATTTAGGCAATACTTTTATTATGAAGTGTAGATTTTAAAAGGTTAACGTAGAGCAGACAATTGATGGTTAGTTCTATTTACAGAATTTGTTAAACTAAATGTTGTTGGGGGAATAATGGGGAAACTGGAAATATGAGAGAAATACTCACGGACTTTAATGTCTTTCCCTCTCAGGAAGAGGTCAATACATCTATAAGTTAGTCATTCATACTCTCGCACATGAGAATCTGCACTTTTACTAATACAGCTACATACACATACACAAGGTTAGCAGGAAGCTAGTAATTATTCCACTACAGAGGAAGAGTCCTTTTATTCAGGAAGGATTTTCAAATATATGACAGGAATGCTGGACTTTAAGATCATAAGCCAATGAAAACAAGTTTAGCGTATCTAGTTAGTTGATGAATTAAGCATGTAAAGGTAAAAAGAAAAAGGTAAATACTACCATCAAGTTGTATCTAGTTTGTCAGCACTCATCTCCAACTGTCTGAAGACAGTGCATGCTTGTTCTACAAAGACTGACGATCTGAATAAAGTTTACAGTAACTTGTCTACTGAAAAATGGTTCCATACTTAACTATATTGCACTATATGAAGTTACAAGGGAAAAGAGGAAAATCCTGAACAGATACGAGACATTTGAATTAAACCCAGCTTTTAAAAACAAAAAAACAAAACAGACTACTGTTGGAAATTTTGGTTTGTATACAATTTACGGATTTTTTTTGTTTTTTTTTTTTAAATAGACACACAGACAGACACACACACACAGACATACCCGCTGCTGCGACAAGGCCCATTTCAGCCAAAATTTCATTCAGTAAAAAAACATGACAGCCATACTCACATGTATTTGGTTCTCAATTTTGAAATATTTCACTTGGGGAGTCATTTTTGCAGCTTAACATTTTGGATTATTTTTTGAGACAGTGCAATGTGTTCATAATCAGGATCATTAAACAGCAGACTTTTAGCCAGATATGGAAAACCCTCTCAATTTACATGATAATCCTATACACCATGCAGGTCTACTGTGGCAAAACCCAATTTGTTTTTAAAAAACCTCTGAAGCGTATAGTGTCAATTTAAAAATATCTTTTCCTAACTTGTCTCCTACCTCTGAGATGAACAGCACTAGTGATTTTGTGTGTCCTTTCCTTTTGCCCATTCATTGGAAATCCTCCCTTCTCTCCCCCAAAAGGTTAAACACATATGTTAGCACTATAGCCTAATGAAAAAGAAATATCTGTTGTATGCCATTTGTAGCAAGAACATCGACTACAATTAACTAATTCATTTACAGTTAAGCTTTCAGTGGAGCTATGTGTAAATCTCAGCAGAGTGGATAATGATGAGTAGTGTTTCCTTTAGACATATGGTACTCAAGACAGGCGCATAAGGAACCATAGCAGACTGTATCAGGGATAAGCTGAAGAAATGACTATAGGGAAAGGTGAGACAGACCTAGAATCCGTTCCTGGGCTGGGAGATGGGAACACAGGGGGGTTGGCGCCTTCTGTTTACAGATATTTTTAAAATAACCACCCCCAAGAACCTGAAGGTTAACTCCTCTGGAAATGAAAACGTAGATTAGGTACGTTACAGAAACTGCGTCTGCTACTGGGTCACTGCTACAGGTCTATGAGCTGATCCACCAGCAGTAAAGACCTGGCTAGGTTGGGAAGACTGGATTCAGAGCTTCCACTGTTGTTTCTAGAATGCCCACCTGAAAGGGTGAGAGATAGGAATTCAGTATTGAACAGGACACACAAAAGGTTAGTTTCAGACGTTCAAGCACAAGCAAAGAGAATAACCAGAAAAAACAACCTTAAGTTGAGCTAAACTAGTCTATATTGCAGATACTATGGGATGCAGCATTATTATAGCCATGTCAGTAACAGGACATTAGAGAGTCAAGTTGGGTGAGATAATATCTTTTATTATGCCGACTTCTGTTGGTGAGAAAGAGAAAATAGCAGCCATCCCCAAGATTTACACATAATAGGGCCCTTATGCAAATGTCTAAGATAATATTTTAAGAATCAAATGGGATTTTTAACCCATCTGTAGACTTCTAACAGAATTATATGCTTCTGTAGCATGGGTTAAAAATTCTACAGAAAGGGCATTGTTCTCTGTTGCTCTATATATCTAAGAATAGTTCTATAATTTGAAGAGCGACTTTTACAAGACACCATTAAGTTATTTACAGTCATTTCATAGGCTTTTTAAATTGTCCTGTAAAATGCTATAGCATTTATATCATTTTCTGTAGATATTTTCTTTATTCAGGGAGGGTTTTGCAAATTTCCTTTCATTCAAGTCAGTAGTAAAACTTCCATTGACTTCAGATGGGAACAGAGCAGACACAGCCATGTTGAGGGCTTTTGAAAAATCCCACCCTCAATGACTTAGGACTTTTCCTTGTGGGTGTCATTCATTCAACGCTAACATTAATTGCAGAGCAGGCATGCAGTACACACCATGCTTTGAAAGAGGATATATGGAAGTTACAAAAGCCAAAGGCTCTACTCCCAAAAAAGAGTAATGGATCATATTATAAATATCTATGCTATTTCACCAGGAACTTCAGAAACACGTTCACTGCTGTCAGATTGCAGATACAAGTCATTTGACAGGAGTTGTTACAAAAAACTGCCTTCCTCTGTCCCTATGAAACCCATTAATGAAGCATCATTCACCTTTTTTATTTTCCAAGGGACAGTACCTCTTGATAGCTATATCCTTATATAAAGCTGAACAGTGGTTTGTAGTTAGGGTGTTAACATGAACATACAAGACTGGAACTCTCCTATGACCTCCTAATGATGGAAGCCAGAATTTTCAGAAGAGCCTAAGGAATTTGGGTGCTTGTCTCCTATAGAAATTCTTCAGAAGTTGAGTAATGTTGCAAATCCCAGTCAGAAGTGATAAATTCACTTTCGAAGGGGTCTGAAGACAGATCAAGCTCCTTTTCCCTATTTTTGTGCCAAGTCCAAGGCCCATTGATGTCCATGGGTGCCTTACCATTGACTTCAATGAACCCTGGATCAAGGCCTTAAAAAAGAAAGTTACGCCATACTAGCTATTTATAAAATGTTTGTGTGATTTAGTTGATATAGGACAGGGCACATATAGGGCCTGGGGTGTGTGGCTGACTCCTGGGATGACAAGATGTTTAAATTAGTAGAGGTTTCCACCCATTGTCCTGTCTCAGCAGTTCTCAACCAATCAGGCATGGCAAGCCTTCTTATTCATGATGGAAGGGCGGCCGAGCCAAGTCTGAACGACGTGGTGACTCAGTGCTGAATGAAAATTTATCTTATTGGGCCTGATTCTCTTCTACCATGTTTGACTATCAGGAGTAACTTAAAAACCAATGCAGTCAGACAAACACGTGTAAGAGGAGAATTAGGGTCACTGATAAATAGGGAGATATTGTTTGGGTTTAATTTAGGTGTACAGACTAGCATGACCGTTCAATGAACAGGTTGCCTCATATGCTTTTTTAAAAATCCTGGCTTACCTTGTGAATTTTTGGATATCAACACTGGGATGGGGTCAAACTCATCTTCTGCCACCTTTTCAGAGCCCTCAGGAACATCAAAGCCTGATATCAGATTAGTATCCTCTGCAGCATAAAGGAGAAACACAAGTAAAGAAGCAAAAGATAGCAGAAAAAGCGTGTTAGAATTGCCAACAATGTTAGGGGTGGGTTATTTTATTTGTTTTTTTAAGCAGTGGTTAAAAAGCAAGAGTTTAAATAAAAAGTTGAAATAAAGTTGGTAACTCTAAAAAGGCAAAAGAACCAATTAAACTTAAAAAAAAAAAAAATGCAAACCAAACCCCAAACACACCCCCCACCCCCCACCCCCAGTGAGAATCAAAATAAAATTGGGCCAACTCAATGGTTTAGCAATTAGTGCATAACCTAAGCTGTGCTAGAAACATGGGTTTGAGATTATACTGACACAGCCAGCAAGGACAGCGGGCAGAGGAGGAGGAGGGTGGGGTGAAGGCAAAAAGGAATGAAAACTTTCTCTTGCCTCATCTCACAGGCTCTCTCAAACACCAGTATTGTTCCAGGGAACAGTCTACCTCTTTGTTTATGGGGACACAAAGAAAGGGAGATTTTCAGGTGAAAGTAGGGAAGTAGACAAAAGACCCAGGACCAGTTAATCAGATGAGCCAAGACACTTGAGTTATAACTGCCCATGGAAAAGAAAGCAAATAGTGATTTGAAATCAATGGGAATAAGGTGCCTAACTGCTATGGGATTTTTTGAATATCCCATTAGATGCCTCTCTGCTTCTTTTGGTAATTAAGTAAAATTTGGTATACAACAAAGTCTATTCCCTGAGTCTGGCTCATGGAATAAGAGTAAATAGGTTCTGCTGACCCAACTCAGATGAAAAAAAAAATCTCTTTAGATGAAGTCGATAGATATCCTACTAGATTTTGGCTGTGCTGATGAAGGAAACCCTGAAAACACATTGTTTTTAGGAGAATAACAGGAACACACACATTTCTACAGAATGAATATGCAGAAAAGACAGAATCATGCAAGTGGACTTTGTGGCTTGGCTCAGAAATCTTGTGTTCTTCAGCAATTATATCCGAGCACCTTTTTAAGTCAACTGATGTTCTTTTCTGCTCATTCCATAATCGTTGATAACTTTGAATTAATTGTTGTTACGCATTTAGCCATCTACATCTGCAGCCATTAATGGAATATTGTTGAAATGTGCACTCATTTAGGCACTTTCTCAAGGAAAAGAAAATGCAGTACATACTTTTGGATGGGTTTTGTTAGGACATGTATTTTCTCTTCAGTAGTTCGCTGTTTGAGTTATTCATAGCAATAACATACATTAGTCTGTTGCAAGTTTCAAAGGGGTAGCCATGTTAGTCTAGTTCAGCAAAACAAATAAGCGTCTGACATTCTTCCATGAAAGCTCATGTGGTAAATAAATTTGTTAGTCTTTAAAAGTGCCACAGGACTCCTTGTTTGTTTAGTCCGTTATAGTCTTTCCAATCCCACACATGAGGTTCAGTTTTTTGTTGAGTAAATGGAAAATAATGACAACCAAGATTTAAGGGGCTCTAATTTACAATCCAAGATACACAATTATCAACACATGAATTCTCCAGCATTGACTGGCTGAATAAGACAAGAGTTTGGCGAGAACATCAACCCATCTCTAGATATTATTGTTATTCATGTAAATGTCCACCCCTTTAAAAAAAAAAAAAAAAAAAAACTTTTGACATTCGTCAAAGTTCCCCTGAGCCGATGGCTAACATGATTAAGGCACAGTTGTGGTGTCAATGTTATCTTGTGGCAGTGAGTTCCACAGGACGATTATACTTGAGCACACAGTGTACAATTAGCCTGTGCAAATTATTGCCACAGGATTCACTGAAGCCAAGAACTTGGAAGGATTAAAAAAAGGATTGGACAGCTATATGGATAATGAGATCATTCAGTGCTATAATAATTTTGAAGAAAAGCCAAAGACAAGTTTTCCAAAAGATATAAACCTTCACACACTCAATGACTTTGATAGGGAAAGTAAGATTTTCAAGTTTGCCCTCAAAGCAACAGAAATAGCAACATGTTCTATGGAAAGACAGGCAGAATTCTGTTAATTCATTCTCTCCTTTCTCACTGAAGTCCAACATTTTAAGCTTCCATTTTGGAAGCTCATTGCTGCATTGAGTAGTTACGAGAATTGTTTGTTGAAAACCAAAAGCTCTATGAAAAAATGCAGTCATTTTAAAATGCCATTGACTGTAAAAATTGATTACGGACAATTTCTGCTGCACTTCCTCTAAGGACTGATAATTTTCTGTTGCCATAGAGATGTTCATATACTGAGCTGAACAAAACTCAGTGTGAACCGACACCCAGAGGTCTAATCCAGGTTAGCATTCATTCTTTGGGACCGTTTCTTCCAATACAATAAATGAAGGAAAAACCCCCATAAAGAGATATTTACCCTCCAAGTTACATTACACTTTATTTGCATGTTACTCATTGCCTAGCATTTTTCTCTTAGCTCCTGGAGCATGCATGTACAATGCCCACCTCAGCACAAAGCAAGAGACTAGAAGATCACAGCAGGAAAAGAGCATCTTAAAAACAGTGCTTTAAGTTCTGAATCGCGGAATGATGGCAAAATATCCTAGATCCAAATAGATTTGGAACCTAATTTTCACCCCCACCGACTTCACTGGAGTGATGGATGGTCAGCAACTCAGGCCTCACGTATGTTCACACCCTGGCACTGATGGTATGTGAAATACCCAATACCTTTTGCAGAAAAAGGTAAAGCAGAGCTGGCAAAGGAACACAGCCAGCCTACACCAAGGCATGTGTGTTAGCCACTAAACAATGCTCCAGAACTGCAGTTCTCAACAGCCACCAGACATTGGCCCATTAATACTCTGCAGTTCAGATTCCCCAGCCTAAATCCCACTAAACTTTTCGGCTTGTATATTGTACTTGGATGGACACCTATTCTCATCTGTTATTAGTATGACATGGTGCAAGGGCCTTTTTCTAGTAAACATGGTTCAAGGGCCTTTTTCTAGTAAAATTCTGAAAATACTGTGCCACAGTGGATTTATGCTACAGATAAATCAAACAATGGCTATTTGAGAAGGGAAACACAAGATTTCAAAAGAACAGGTTCCAGTTCAAATAACTGTCCCTTCTGACTTTAAAATAAATACATCTACAAACAGTGGAGCATTAAGGCAAATTCTGTTACACAGATGTACACAATAAAAACATACAGTGAGTGTTACATGCACTGAAATGCAGAGTTGTTCTGAACCATTGCGTTCATATTTTTTGGTTGGTAATTTGTTCCCTCCCCCTCATTATTAAAGGCTGCACTGAACATTACAAGTGTCACCGATTCAGGAAACAAGGCAACAGGACCCAGTAAAGATCATCAGTTGGTGTCAGCCAGCAGGCTTCACTGATTTCAATTTACACCCACTGAGGATCTGGCCTTACAACAAGTTAGAACGTCAGGCACAGGTAACAAAAATGCCCAAGGGCAGTTTACCTTTGTGAGCTTGAGCTGAAATAGCAGCTATGGGAGCAAACTCATCCAAGAGGTCAGCAGCAGGGTTAGAAAGCAGCGAGCAGTCAAGCAGAGAATCTTCCCCAGTGAGAGAGTCTGAATCCAGATTAACAGCCATCAGGCCGCAGTGACAACAGCATTAAATAGCACACAAAACACTATTAGATTAATATTTTTGCACTCCTGTTACCATTCAGTTAGTATTGAAAGGGCAGTTTGCAAAACCTGCACTGGAGCCAGATCTTTCTGGAGGAGAACCTTCCTGCCGTTAGAGAGAGCTTTGAAGGATCCCAACGTGTTTGAACAACCTACATGCAGAAGACCAGATTCACACCAGGATGGCAGCCACCTACAGAGCTGTGAGAGCAGCAGTAAAGTCAGTATCTTGCACAGTGGGGTGGACTAGACTTGAGCCAGGCAATGAGAGCCTCTCTCCCAACAAATATACACCAGGGGATCTTTGGATAGTGGAAGTTAAAACTCGAACCAGGAGGCTTTTATTATTATTGGCATGGTTGAGGGTCATTTGAAGGACACACACTGATTGGAACTCATTTATTACTTAAAGGAGGAGTGGGTTGCTCGTAGGGGTTTTGGGGCAGCTAGGAATTGCAAGCTCAGGATTTTAAACACAGCTGATAACCTTTTCAAGATAAACAAACAACAGCGCTAAGCTTCTTGAAGCGAGGCTTGTTAGCCAGACACCAGACTAGAGAGCATTCATTTCTGTGGAAAAGAAATGCCAAGTAAGGTTCAGGTACCTAAAAATCTCAGCGTTTCCTGTGGCACGTTGTGACACAGTCCACTGGGGCCAACCCTGCCAAATGCTGAACACCCTGTTGAAGTCAGTGGGGCTCCAAGAAGGCATAAAGCTCTGCCTCTAGGAGTGATTTCCAGGATCAGGGCTTATGGGGTAAGGCAGAGCAGGGCGCTGCCAACTACAGGACACAGACAAGATACAGGTGACACTGCAGACCAGCGTTCACAACAGCCACAGGAGATCTCAGCTGGAAACAGTGTTACAAGGGAAATTTCACATTCATGTGAGCCACACGCTACTCGGCAAGTGTCTATACTATAGCTAGAGACGCAGGACTCCAGTGGAGGCCAATTTGGGGGGACTTTTTGTTTCTAATGTGTTAAAGATGTTAGTGGATTAACAAACCAGAGAGACACGGTCTGTCTACACCGCAATCAGGGGGCTGATTGCTGCATGCACAGGCACACCTGAGCCAGCTTTGATCTAGTTAGCCTGGCAGCACTGGCTAGCCGCTCCAGTACATAACCATGGGCCGGGTGGATTTGTGCTCAGGCAGCTAGTCTGCACTGCTAGTGCCTAACTGCCAGTGGCACTCAAGCTAGCTAGAACCCCGTCCACACATGCTGCAGTTCACATCTCTGATTGCAGTGTAGACGTACCCACACTTCTATGCCCTCAAGATCCAGAGGCTTCTTTATCCATATATACTGAAACAAAAAATAGCATCACACTTATAGGAGCAGAACTTGTCAGCCCATCGTTAAAACATCTATTCCTCATAACTTGTCCACCCCTTGTAACAAAGAGAGGGTGCTGGTGAACAACCAAATGCTTCTTTCTGTAAAAGCCTTCTCCAGCAGGCTACCGTTGACCTTTAAAGAACCTGCTGAATTTGACTTTATAAACAATGGTCAATTTTAATTGGGGGGGGGGGGGGGAGAGGAGAAAGAACAGTGTAGTCAAGTGGATAATGTCTTCCTAGTAACTATAAAGAGGTTGTACGGACCACACTAACTCTAACCCTTTTCAATTTGGGGCATCTCACCAACCTGTTCTGTTGGAAGGAACTGAGTCGGTCTGGGAGGCGAGGTGCTGGGACATTGGAGCCTCGAGGCCAGGTATGAGACTCTCAACAGCTATGTCATCTTTTCCTTTCCGAACGCACATGATATGAGAGCAGAGAGAAGCGAGAAGTTAGTTTACCAAATACAAAACAGATACAAGCTGAGAAAGCAATGGTCTGAATCTTTATATACACACAGGTCAGCTAGACTGGCAAGAATGTGACAGCTTGCTATTATACTCAGATTAGTAAAACAACCAATCACTAAAAATGACCAGTCATGTATCACCCAGCATCTGTAAGCTATTATTCTTAAGTTTTGACCAAAATCAATTAGAGAAATCATCCATTAAAATTCTCTCACTCTTTGGTAAGGGGGCCATATAATGACCTAAGTATCTGAGTGCCTCTCAGTCTTTTGCATTTATCCTCACACACTGTTTGAGATAGGGAAGTGCCATTTACCTCATATTACAGATGGGAAACAGACTCTGAAAGGTTTAAGTGACTTGCCACAGCTCACAGGACTCTGGCAGTGCAGGAACTTGAATGCAGCTCTCCCAAGTGCAAAGCTTGTCCCCAACAACCCTTCCTCCAGGGCGAGTTCCTACAGCCATTCTCCTCACCCAGCACTCTATCCTCCCTTTACATAGGGCCTGAAGCTCCCTTTCCCAAACACCACACTGTCACAGCTCTGCCACGTTATTTATGACATGGTAAGCATAAAGCAGATCTAGCCTTAGCTATTCAGCCACGACACCTACTGGCATCAAGGGGTGTGGTGCCTTGAGAGGCAAATTTGGCCCTTTGCCCATACTGACTTTTAAACAAGGCATATTTTCTGATGGCTGCTCACCTATCTTTCGCCTATGCCCAGCAGCACAAACATACGCGGTCCTCGCATAAACATGCGGGAACGGAACATGCCACACAAATTACAGTTCATTCTTTTTACCATTCACAGCATCAGAGGTGCAACTGAAGGGATCAGCGAGATGCAGGAGATCAGGGAGCAGAAGCGCAGTCTCAGGAGATTTGAGACCCTCAATCAGTTTTTCTGGGGTACGCAGAAAAGAAAGGAAAGAAGCAGAAAAAAGCCAAAAATAAAAAACAAAACCCAAAGACATTAAACAGCTGCTCCTCCAGGGGACTGCTCATCTTGCATTACTCTGTCGGTCCCATATCAGAAAGGCTCTAGGCAAGAACAAACACACCCTCCAAGCACTTCGCAAAAGTATTAACAGACCCATTTTACTTATAAGTAAACCAACACCTGCAGAGATTAAGACCTTATTTCAGCAAAGCATATAAGCGTGTGCCGAAGTCACATTGACATCACTAAGACTTAAACACATGCTTAAGCACTTGGCTGAACTCAAGGCCCTAAGTGACTTGTCCAAGGTCAGTCCACAATTCAGTGGAAAAGCAGAACAGACACCCTCATGTTCTAATCCCGCTACCCCACTCTAGAATACCAAGTCATGCTGCCTCCAGGAAGTCACCATAACAGAAACAAGCCAAGTCTTTCAACAGCATTGAAAGCATTAAAAATCTATGAACCCATCAACTGTAGAACAGTTTAAAGCTCGCAAATCTTCCTCTACCTCCTTCTGTATTGGGAAGATATTTACTTATATTACAATCTATATATAAAGAGAAGAAAAGGACCTAGATTTTCAAAAGGAGTTAAGAATACTCTTCTCATTAAGAGAACTGTGTACCCATGGGCCGTACGTGGCTAAATTAACGTGGGAAATATTAAACTATTACCAAGCCAAGCCTCACAGATCTAATCTTGGCTTATAAAGCTGTCCAGGTACCAACACATTTTTTCAGAGACCAAATTTTAAATCAGATGCCAAGGTCTTGGGAATGATATGCCTAGAATTTCCATTGCTGCATAAATGATTCATCCAGAGGCAATAGTGAGGGAGCAGGTTAGCAAGGGCAGACTGTAAAGCTGGCTCAAGTTGTATTTACCTAGAAATCAACCTGGTTCACAAAACTATGGAGAATTATGGATCAGACTCCATTTGTGGTGTTCAGATTGGAAGTCAGGTACAGACCCTTCCTCTTGTTTTACTTTTCCTGTCAAATTCAACTCATTTTCTTAATCACGGTACAAACCTTACACAGCACAACAATTAACATTACCAAGTTTGGTATTTTGAAATAGATCCATCATTTTAGTTATTCCTATTTCAGACACATCTTCAAGGGGCATGATTTCCAGAAGCTCTGAACACTTGCCCTCATACTCTGCCCTTTGAACAGGGTCTTTAGCTGGACCCAAACTTTAGGAAAGCAACCATGATTGGTTGACACTATTCTCCTCCATCACCACCCCTTGACCACTTAATGCACCTCTCTGTTCCACCCCCTTGGTTCTTAGTGAAATCTGTTTTTCCTTCATTTCCCTGCTCTCCCTCCCCACAAAACAAAACAAACCTCCACTCCCCACACACAAATCGTCAACATCACCCTTTCATGCAAAAGGCTCTCTCTGGTCAGCCACAAAGTAATAATTTTAGCAGACATGCAACCACAAACTGATTCATTGAAACATCTTCTGTTGATTATTGTGAAATAAGAATATCGTTAGAGAGTCTCTTGTCACAGAGAGAACACTGAGTTGTAGAGAGATGGTCAACATTTTTCAAAACAAACTTGTTTTTTTTAAATGGAAAAGGGAAGTAATTCTGATTCCCCACCCTCCCACCATCAAGTTTTAAACATTTCAATCTAAGTTTAATGAAAAATTTTAGCGGTTCTTTACCATAATTTCTTTATTGATCACTTGGTTTGCTCATTGCCAATTTTGATCAGTCAGCACTATTGGCATTCATAAGAATTCAGCGCTTAACATAAGTTTAAGAGAACTACATCCCTTCAGAGTCTGACAATCTAAGCTTGGCAAAACTCATGTGGCAGGGAGCTGAAAAAGGAAGGTAAAAATTAATGGGATTGTTTAATGTACAGCATTTGTCTTGTTTGTTCTAATTTAAAATATGTACAGAATGAGATTTTCAGAAGTTGCTAAGTGATTTTGGAACATAAGTCCCAGTAGCTTTTAAGTATTTAGGTGCATTTGAACAACCCTAACCATGGTGTCTATTTTATGTTGTACTGTGCGGGCTGCTTAAGAGGCTATAAAGTGCTCAATGACTTCCATGAAGACTGATCTGTAGTTAAGCTTTAAGCAGCAGAAAGCACTACTTTATTAAGAGGGGTCTCTGATAGCTAGATTAGGGCAGTTTCTTTAAGAGAAACATGTTTATGCATAAACCACAAGCTTAGCTTCTTGACAATCATCATCCAGTCATAAGAATGTGCCTTTGTAACAGCACAAACAGGTTCATGAATTCATAACTCTTCCCCAGGATGCATTTTTGACCACAGACATGAGTCAAAGAAAAATACATTAACAGAAGAAAATTAGGTTTTAATTAAGCCTATTTCTTGTGCACTGACCGTTGGCAGCTGCAGTTCAACAGTAAGGCATTATCTATACTGAAAATACTGTGTCAATGATCGATTGAGCGGGTCTACACCCAGAAGCTCTCTACTGTTGACGCAGTAACTCCAAGTGGAGTAACGCTGCGTCAAAGGGAGAGCTGTTCAAGTCAACGCAGCCGAGTGAAGACCCAGAGGTAAGTCAAAGTAACAATGTCGATGGGAGATATACATTCTGTGGCACACAGACTGCATATCTCTCACTGACTTAGCCCCGTAGTGTAGACCAGGCCTAAGTGTGCCTAGACAGAGAGCTCCCTGCTCATTCAGCCTCTCCAGTAATATCAAGCTACTATCTATCCCAGTAATAAAATAACTTTGGAGCTAAACACTAGCTCTGATTTCAGACAGGAAAGTTACTTCAATGGAGTGGATCTGAAAACTAGTGTTCTGAAATCTGAGAACTAGTGTTGTCTGAGAACTAGACTGAAATTGGAAAGATCATCATACATGGAGAGACAAAACATTTGCAGGAAATAAGTTACGATGGCGATCTCAGGCTCTCATTCCATTATCTGTACAAACGTAGCTATTAAAGTACACCCAGTCTTCCTCATAAATATACATACATTAATAAGGCTGCTGGTTGGGTATGCAAATCATCATCATCATCAAGTCTTCCATATACCTTGCTTTCCACATGTGAAGTCATAATTGCCAAACACTCTAGTAATACAGGACACTTAGTGCTAGCTGCAATGTGCATTATATTGCATGGAATGGAGTCTATAACCCCAGTTTTCTTTGTAATATTGTGATAGAGCTGTTACTCTCCTAACTGATACAATCTCCTCCTAGAAGATAGCCAAGGGAGGGATTTTCATAGCTACAAATAGCAGCCAAGCACCCAACTCCTGCAGACTTTCAGATGGAATTTAGCACCTCATTGCAATCCGTGCTCCGGAAAAGCTATCCCTAAAATCTCTACAGCATACAGGGGATGGGGTGGAGGAATCTATTTAAAGTCTGATCAAATTTAAATAACTAACTAAAATATTTGCTCTAAATGTTTAGTGAAACTTATAGTAGGGGCCAAAAAGGGGGAGTTCAGTTACATGAATAATAGCAAGTTGAATGCGAAAACGGAAGTCACTGAAATTTTTATGGTACAGCACCAAGGCTCATTACAGCAAGCTCTCTGTTAAATTCTGGTTTTTATAGCATAGCTTAAAATTTAATGAGGATCTGTCCAACACAGCTTGCACTAGAGTAACTAACATGCTATAGGCCATCTGTGCCTGTGTCGCCTCCCAAGCTATATTGCTTCAGTGCAGTCTGCTGCTGGATATGCTTGAATGAGCCAACACAGATGCTCTAGTGCACAACTGGAGAGGACAAGTGATTTTAGCTGCCATCAGCATCTACTGCATGATCCTTGTTTATGGGTGCAATGCCAGGAGTTGACGTTAATGCAGCACTTTCAGTGGTCTGAGCTGCGACAGACTGTCTTTTGCCCCATATTCCATTAAGAAAATGAAAATTGGGTTGGGGCATGGATGAATCCAAGGGCAGGCAAGGGTGGCAAATACCAACTGGACCCACTGAGTTGGGTCCTTCTCCTGGCTATGGTTACTGAGGGACTCCTAAAGGGTTCCTATGCCATTGAGTGCCTTGAATATTTACAAACTAGATTTTCAAAATTAAATCCTGCTTCTGGCTGGAAAAAAGCTTTTGCTGGCTTTCCTCAGATTGAGCACTTCGGTACTGACAACTGTACTCTCTTCTTGAGAATCCCACCCCACAAATGGTCTGCCAAAGCCTGATCAATAGTCCATGACCAGGTCTGCACTACAGACTAACATCAGTGTAAGTACAACATACAGGGATGTGAAAAGTCCACACACTTGAGCGACAATTATACCGACCTAACCCAGAATGGACAGTGCTATGTTGGCAGGACAGCTTCTGCCAACAGAGTGGTCACCTCTAACAGAGGTGGATTAACTACACCCATGGGAGAGGCTCTCCTGTCAGCAGACGGCCACCTTCAGATAAGTGTTGGAGCTGCACTGATGCAGTGTTTTAAGCACAGGCCCAACCCACTCGGTCTTCCAATCCCAGCATTAGTAATCCTGTTTACTTCAGCTGAAGTCCGGGTTGTGTTCTTTATTTTCTGCTAGATTCCATGCGGCCAGTTTTCATTCCTGGCAGAAGGAGAGTGATTCTTAATGTCATGGCTACAGGCCTGGCATTACATCACCAAAGCTGCTGGAGGGTAAGCAAATTTCATCCTCCAGTCTTAAAGCACATCTTGCCAGAGTTTACCGAAGAGGGAGAAAAAGGCCCTAACATTTTCTCAGACCCTCTTCCAGAGGTGCTGATGGCTCAAATTCAGCAGAAAACTGAAATTCTAAGTGTTAAGGAGAAAATGCATTTAAAGCTTCTGATCTATTTCGTCTTGGGGGTAAGGCAAGGAAGAGCATGTTTCATGGAAAGCAGAGTGTCCAACAGTCACCTGCCTTCGATGACCCTGGAATATCATTTCAAAGGTTCTGAGCACTGAAATCCATTGCAGATGCTGGTGGCTCAATATCTTTCAAAACCAAACCACTTATTCAGGAGCTAAAACACCTGCTTCTCCTCTCATTTACATCAGTGTAAAATGGATACTGGAGTTCCAGGGAGTTGCAAAGTTACTCTTGACCAGAATCAGAACTAAATATGGAATCGAGAGCATAACAACCAACTCTGAACAATTTGGCTTGTGCCTGCAAATCTATGTCCTACCAGGTGTATGTAAGCCAGGTACTTCAAGGGTTATTAGTCAATTTGCATGAACCAGGGTTTTTCCATCTCCAACAACTAAGGGCAAATTTTTTCAGGCTCGTATATTGTGTCTATCCTTGAGAACATGGCCTTGGAGTGTCCTGGTCTAGTAACGAGTTTTAAAAGTGCCATTATAAAGCACTAGGAATTAGTGACACTGATGGACCTTTAAATGGAGCAGTCCATGAGAGAGAGAGAGAGAGAGAGAGAGAGAGACTATGAGGATTCCTAAAGACTTTCAAATTAAGCAGGAAAAGAAGAGAAACAAAACAAAAAGCCTTTCTCTATGATGTTCCACAATAGTTCAATACCACTCTGAACAATCAAACTGCAATATCTCAAAGCCAAAACTCTATAAAGCCAGGCACTGCACACCGCAGGAACATTACTCACTCATCTACCATGGAGGAAAAGCAAAAAGAAAGATAATTCAACAGAGCACACAGCAGAGTCCTTTTCTTCGGGTATCAACTGAGAAAGAAAAACAAGATTGTAAAAATCCTGCCAAGTCATTGGTGGTACAGGTGGGTGGGTCAATCATAGAATCCTAACGTCAGAAGGGACCACAAGTCAATATAGCTGAAGTAAATATAGGTTAGTCACTCAGGAAGTTTTCTTCCTATTGATTAATCAAGCATTAAAGATTAAAGAAAAAACTTCTACATTAGTCAGCTGCAAAAGGCTATGTCAGGCTCTGACTAATTAAAGGATGGCACCACACTTTAATTCTGTCAATAGTTTTTGTTGACCCAAATTAATATATGGTTTAATATTGTAGGGGGAAAAAAAAAAGTTAGGTGATTTTTTTTGGTGGGGGAAGAAGAATGTCAGGTTTAGTACCATTTATCAAATAATGCAGCTTGGGGTGAAATTCATCTCTGTGAAGAAGAGTCAGCACAAAGCACTATTTATGCTCTCAACCATCCAGAGGTAGAGTGGTCCACAGGCCTTGACTGTGCCCTACAGAGGAGTCATTTCTCCCTCACTGAATAATGCTGCTGTGGGTTATTGGGTGAACAGTTCTATTTTGTTTTTCCCAGTGCTCTAGGTTTAAACATAAGGTGCTCCATTTTGTTAAAAAGCCTTAACGTCCATTTAAAAAAAATAAATCACTCAGTATCAAGAATTTTAAAGCTGTCAAGTCAAAACAATAGCTATGGAGAGTGGTTTTTCAGTCTGCTCTGGTGTGCTACAAGTTGCTACGCTTTTAATGGGAACTGAGCATCCAAGTCCCTTAGGTCTGACCTACAGAGTTTTTGTATTGGTATATCTATGTTATTCAGTGGTGTAATTTTTCTCCAGTAGAGTTACACTGGTACAACTCCAGCGTAGATGCACGTATACCAGTATGAAGGTTCCTTACATCATTACAGCCTATTAGCCAATTTCATGATTCTTTGTATTTTTTTCAAGCTCCTAAAGTCTTGTCATTGTGTGAATTTAACTCCAGGCTCAAATAAGAAGAATCCAAAATTTATTTAAATTATTTGTTTAAATCTGTGTGCGCACGCATGCCATATTTAAATAAACACTGAGGTCCCAACCGAGTTCTGCTCATGGTTGCCCACGGCACATGTAGGATCTCTCTGCCTACCTTTCCTTTACGACTCATTTATTTAGATTGTAAGCTCTTCGGGGCATAGACAATCCTACTATGTTTTCTATAGTACTTGGTACCACAGAGCTCTGGTAGCAGTTGGGGCCTTTAGGCATTGTTATAATTCAAAACTATATTTCTAAGGGCAGAATTTGGTTCTCCATCATTTTAAGGGGTGTGGGCTACTGTATGAAATTTAAGCTCTTCCCTAAGAAAGAGTGGTACATTTGAAAAAAGAAAAAATTCCTCATTATCCTTCATGGATGGACAATACTCTTCTATTCCAGGATAGATGGGCTTAAGGAGGATACAGTAACTAAAAGATAAAGGTTGAGATCTGTCCATCCATCAATACCCACCATCCTGCAGTCACAAGATAACCAGGAGTAGAATAAAGGTGGCAGGGATGGGGGGGGGGGAGAATGTAGTTCTTCCTTCTGCACTCATGAACAGTTCCTTGAGAACACCCCCTCTTGTTTCTCTCTACTATAACCACTGATCTGACCCTAACAGATCATTCAACTCCCCAGAGAAAGGAGAAAATAAGCCAGAGTGCCTGCCAGTACAACATATCTGGGGTGAAAAGTTCATTTGGGAGGGAAAATTTGATTCAACCTGTGCCTGTGAATAAGGAATTTGGAAAAATGTATTTCAGGAGCCCCACATCTCAGGTATTCATAAATGCATGTACATCTGGCTACGTGTGCTCAATAAATAAGTGGGTAAACATTCCAATATGCCCTAATATTGTGTGATATCAGAACCAAGGTGCTGATGCATGCACTTAAACTTAAGCACATTCAGAAGTTTCTCCCTATTCATCAAAGACCTTGTGCTTAAAAACAGTACTGTTTGAAATCAAGCATGTGCATAAGTACTGTGCTAAGCGAGTCTGAAGGGTGCGATCCCAAGCTTGTTCATATCAGTGGGTTTTGGACCAGGCCCTAAGCAAAAAAAAGAAAGATGCATAAAAGTCATACTGTATATATAAGTCACAGGTTAAAAAAAACTGAGGTAAGGTTATTACAGGGGAGGACTTTTTTTTTTTCCCCCAATGAAGAAAAAGATCTGTCTTCAAGTTTCATAACTTAGTTTAATTTACATCTTCCAGAATATCTTGTGCAAAATTTCCCTTCCAATAATACAGTGTAAGCTAGATTTGTACTGATATGAATCAAATAGCTACACACAGCAGAAAAACTAGCATTCCGATTAACCTCTCTATTATGATTAATCAGCAGTGAAGCTTCCAATAAGTTTATTGAGAAGAATTTGGCTCACTTCCTACAAAGGCACATAGAAAAATGTTTTCAGCATGAATATATCATTTTCCAGTATTTTAACAGATGTTTTGCCATATTTTTATACTTCTCTTGCCAGTCTCTCTTACCAGTTACATTTCCATTAGTGACTGCAGCCCTCATGCACAGAACAAAAAGAGATAGGCTAATGAAAATCCAATTTCAATTAAACTGTTGCTTTAATTTTTATCTCAGTTTCTCCATTGGACACTGTACCCCCTCTTGTCTAGAACTATTCCTAAATTGAGGAAACATTGAGATAAATTATTTAAATGAAAAGAAAACCTCTCCATTAAGAGATTCTGCATCTTCAGGTCTGATCCACATAAGAGTGCTACATCAGTCATCTAAGGCTGTGTCTTCACTGTAGAGTTAATTCGGGTGATCAGCATGGTTCTGGTTTAACTGAGACCAAGTGGGAGGAGCTGCACTGCAAAGCCCTACCCAAGTTACTGGGTCCCGCCTGGTGCTGCATTTCCTGTGTGTCTCTAGGCTAGGATGTCTGCTGGCATATCCCATGATGCAGTGAGCTGAGCCACTCTGGGATTCTTTCCGAGTACACGCAGGAGAACTTGTCTGTCCTTTTAGCAACATACAGAAGTTGAAAGACTCAAGCGATTTAGCTGACATCCTCACTGCAAAGTGGTTACATTCCAGCCCAAGTGAATTGGTACCCAGGCGTAAACCCCTCAGGGCGTATTTCTACACTGCATCTGGGAGTGAGCCTCCCAGCCCAGGTCCACAGACTTGTGCTCACTCACTAAAAATAGCTGCATAAACATTGCTGTGATGTTGTACCTTGGGCTGGCATTCGGGCTCCCAACCTCCTCTCTGGCTTCCTTCTTCAAGGCCCAACCCACAATGTCTGCACAGGTATTTTTAGTGCTGCAGTGTAAGCCCTACCACAAACAGAAGTCTGTGAATCCGAGCTGGGAGGCTCATTCCCAAATTCAGTATATACGCACCAGCCAGGCCAGCTAGCCTGGATTAAAAGCACCACCAAATTTGGGCGACAGGATTTGGGGTGTAGATGGCAGGGGGATTAGGGGCAACGCCTGAAGAAGCAGCAAAGTTATCTCTGCAGAGAAGACAGGCTGTAAGGGAGATTTATTCCTGCAGTTCAAGTTGAAGTGGCTCATGCTTTTTAGCACTGAAGAGCCTGGGATCAAAATCTATTGAGAGGTCAAGCAAACAAGGTGGTTAAAACAACTAACATTCTACAGCTGAAAATATTTGCTGTTTACTCCCGCCCCATTGACCTTTTGGAAAAAACTTGCAGAAATTAATTTAGAGAGAATATTCATGCGGCTGTGCTTGCCAACTGACCCCCCTCCGAGAAGTTAAACTAATTTAGTACAAATATGCAATTAGCATGTCCTGCAGTAAATTAAGGAATTCTAAAGCAAATTTATCTATGCTTTTTATATAGAGGTTTATGCACAAACGGGTTCAAATTAGCTCAACTCTGGCTTTACTTGACAAAAATGGGTTATGTAAAAAGGCTGCCTTCCAACTACATGCATCCTGTCCCCTCGCACTCCAGCCATCTAGGCTTACTTTGCCGGCATGTTTTTGCAGGAAGCATGGCAGAGGTAATACAGGTCTAGGCAAGCAAGCAGGGTATGTCCTGCCTGATGGATTCATGCAGTTGTCAGCCAAGATCCATTTCCGAATTCTCTTCACGGCTGACTTTAGAGGCTCAAGCAGCCATCTCCATTTTCAAATCACAGGATGAGTTTGTGCCAGAGACAGTTAGAAAACTCCATAAACCTGCTGCAATCTGAGCAAATTTGCTACCAAAGTCAGAGAGTTTTAAGTCACTGTGGCGTGAACATAACTGTTCCACTAGCTTGCACCGGTTGCAGACCACAGCTAATCTCCTGCAAACAAACACTTACATCCCTTACTTTATAAACATACATGAAATGAATTAGTAAAAGCACAGTGGGCTCTAGCTTTAAATATACGACACACAGTCCAACAACTCGAACTACAAACAATCCCTCCTCTGATTATTCTCACCCAAGGACAGGGTTGGAAAGCACTTTCTTCTTAATGGTTTCTATAAAGAGTCTTAAGAACTGCCTGGCAGCTAAGTCCACCAATGCTGCTTGCTTATGCGGTCTGGAAATTCAATAAGCAATATGAAAAAGTGCTGGCTCAGTATGGTAGCTCTTGCCATTGCTGTTGTGCATACCAGGCAGGGAGTTTTGAAACTGCTTCAGGCCAACAGGCTTTGAGCCAAGAAAGCAAATGCTTCTAACAGCATTTGGAAAAAAGAAAATGAAAGCTTCTCCCTAAAAGAACAAGTTCCAGAGGGGTAGCCATGTTCATCTGTGTACAGCAAAAAAACCCGAGAGTCCTGTGGCACCTTAAAGACTAACCAATTTCTTCGGGCATAAGCTTTCATGGGCTCCAACCCACTTTATCAGGCACCTGTTAGTCTTTAAGGTGCCACAGGACTCTTGTTTTTTCCTAGGAGAACAGGGTATCGGCTCTTGACATGTGCTTAGTTAGGGGAGGCAGAGTTTGGCAAATTATCTATTTCTGTTTCAGAACTGAAGCTTGTGCAGCTACAATTTCACAAAATTTAAGACCTAAAAGTGACTTAGCTTTCAGCAGTCATGGACCTTTATTACTTCCATTGATTCTCAGTTGCAGTTGAGTGAGCTCAGCACATCCAAAAGAGTCACACCATTTTTAGTGAGGTGCCTAACTTAGTTTGCAACAGCCCCCATCTCAACCAACACCAATGACTGAACCAGGGACCTCCAGAGCTAAAAGCATGAGCTTCTACAGCTCAAGCTGTAGTGCCGGGTTCTGGTTGCTCTAACAGCCTCACATCCTCAATGGATTGGACAGAGATGGAGATCTACAATACATACTGACCAGCAGGTTACTCAGAAACCAAGGATAAAATTTTCAGATGTGCCTATGTGTCTGAGACACCTTTGAACAGCTTCGCCCTGAGCCTGCAAAGGTTGGCTGCAGCTTCTAGAACTGCAAAAACAGCATTTGTTTTCAAAGTGTTGTGAAGCGAATGGAATCGGTGGCCACCTGAGCTTGAAGACTCTGCCTAAACTGGTGATGGCTACAAAACTTCTTTGCACATGTTTACAGCAATTCTAGAACTACCCATCGAGCCAGAAGAAAACATGGATTGTCTGGTGGAGAAGATTTGTGTTTAATATCTAGAAGTCAAAGACTAATCTAAAATAGCCTAAGAAAGTAAGATTAAATACCTGAGTATTCTTTAAATTATTCTATAAGCTGAACTCTTAGAATATATTATAGATAAAAATGCCATTATTAGTAGTATTAGTCTCTGAACAGCACCCAGGGATTTAAATCAGGAATGAGAACCCATTGTACAAGGTGCTGTACATCCATTCACCCACCCACCAGTACACGCACCCAGCAAACTCACAGCCCACAGGGGAAGAGCATCTGACTCTCAGAGACTTCAACAAATCCTTCAGACTTTTAATATAGGCCCCAATTTTAAAGTTTTCCAAGGAATAAATCTGAAAATGACAGAAATGTTGATATTGAAACTCCACATTGTGTTCTGGTTACCTGGCGTGTCGGATAATGGAAGAGGAACAAAAGGATCAGGCACAGTCAGAAGTGGAGGGCTAGTGTCCAGACTCAGAATATCTTTTGTTTTTTCAGCTGGACAAGCAGAAAGAAACCATAGAGAGAAAGAAAGAAAAAAAGGTCAAGCAGAAATGGTACAGCACTGAGACACAGACAGATCTTACAAGATTTAAAACCATGCCTAGGGAAAACAAGGTTATTTTGTTATGGAAAAGTTAGTAATAAGATGACCATGGAGCTCTTCCATTCCACATTTAATTCATACATCTCAAAGAGCTTTACAAAGGAGATACATTTTACCGATGGGGTAATCCAGGCTACAACCCACATTTAGATAGAATAGAACCAGGTCTGCTGAACCCAGCCAGTCCCCAGTGGCATAACCACAGAACCTGACCTAGAGCTCCCCTGCAAAATGCACACTATTATGCATCATGTGGAACTAAACTTCTCACAAGCTGACCAAACACAAGCAAATTTGCCCTTAGCTCACACTTAAAAGGAAAAGGAATGCACATTTCCAATTCCTGTGGAAGCATCTACAAAACTTTGGAGAGGCATCACAGCAGGGAAGAGTCTATGGACAAGGTTGGTGATTTATAGAGTACAAAACCCAAAGAGATCCTCAGAGTAACATCAATCCATTAATTATGTGGACTGCAGTAGTCCAGATCAGGGTTGTAGAAACATGAAGCGAGACAGTTTCTGCCCTGAAGAGTTTACAATCTATATAGAGAAGACAAAAGGAAGGAGAAGAGAAGCTATCTGAATTGTACAGATGGAAAAAAGTAGTCAAGCAAGAGACTTACCCAAGGTCTACATAGCAGCAGAGCAGGGAATTAAACAGAGGTCTGAATCCCAGTTCAGTGCCTAACCCACAAGACATTGCTTCCTCTTGTTAACTCTAAGCGTGTCTATAGAGCATCTTTTAACCATGAATCTCAGATGCTATAGAGAAGACACTGAGCAAACGCTTACCAATCTTTCACAGTGGGAGAATACTATAGTCAGGCTACAATGTCATGGGGAAAGTCTAGAAACTGGTGACCCAGTGGGACTCAAGGAGACTTTGCACCTGGAAGATACAGGCCTATGGTATATATGTTAGGACATTTAAATAATGACCTTAGAGGGCCAGCACCTGAATGGGTGTGTGTGAACTGGCAATTTTCCATTAGTCAACAGGAAAACTTTGACACTAGTCTGACCCATATTGTGTTGAATGGTTAGAGAAAAATATCTGCAGGACAATAAGACACTGAAGCTGCTTCCTATTGTTCCACAGCTCTCTAGCTGGCAGATGCAAGCCACTGTAAAGCCATTGAGCTCAGTCATAAGCTTCTCTAAGTCCCACTTCTATTTAAAAATCATCTTAAAATAGATTTCTTCATTTTTCCCCCAATTGGCATAAGAAAGATTCTAGTCTAGGGTGATCTTAAAAAATAAAAAACCAGCCCCAGCCCCATAACTTGGTTCTCTCATTAGCACATACATGTGCTCACAGAAAATTCCCAGTACAGAAAGCCTCTCTGCTCCCAAGCTTTAAGGAGGAGTTTTAACCCAACTAAGCCAGTTTTTAAAGGATGGAAAGGTCAGTTGATGTTGTCAGCCCTGCCCCCTTCATAGCTTCTAGACAGCCCACAAATATGTAGAAGATTGTCATAAAGAGAACAAGTTCCAAAGTGTTAGCCATGTCACTCTAGTCTAGGCATTTATTTTCCTCCCATTCATCTGTAGTTCTCCATCTTCAAGTGTCTGACGAAGTGGGATTTTTCTCCCATGAAAGCTCACATGATAAATAAATTTGTTAGTCTTAACTGCCACTAGACCGCTTGTTTGTTTTATAAAGAGAACAGTGATCACTGGTTCTTCAAGAGGGAAGAACCAGGAGAAATTGGCTAAGTTGGCAGCAAAGACCATTTACGGTTAGATATTAGGAAAACCTTTCTCAGTATAGTAAAGCACTGGAACAGGAAGATTGTAGAACCCCAGTCACTGGAGGACTTTAATAGGGTTAGGCCAAACACCCTTCAGGGATGGTCTAGGTAGACCTAGTCCTGCCTCACTGAGCATGGAAGGATGGTCTAGAAAGGCTGGACCATGACCTCTCAAAGTCCCTACCAGCCCTACATTTCTATGATTCTGTATCTCATCATAGCCAATTGAAATGGAATCACTCAGCACATTGGGCTGATTTTTCTCAAGGAGTCAAGCAAGTTGTGACCAAAAAATTCCCTTCAACACATCTGTTCCAGACAAAGTCTTGAGTGCAGAACAGCTACTGTGTTATTCATGATGGCTAGTAGAGAGAAGCTCCATCTTTCCTATGGACTTTAAGAGGTTTATTCGGTGTCTAACCTCCGCCAAGAGCCACCTCACTGTGTTCACTGATTCTGTGTCCACTAGCCAACGGATCAACAGGTTTTCCAGCCTGAGGTCTTCCATTACAGAATATTTCTTATACATGTCCCTCCTGCCATCCTTTTTCCATTAAGATATCAAGTCTGCTCTGTATCTGCTACTGAGTTGCCCCAAAAGGTGACTGGCTGAAGAAATAAGGTCAGTCAAATGGATCTGGGCCTCCAGGAGGGTGCAGAAATACCACCTCTATGTACCACTTCTATTATCTTGAGGAGAGGTCTTGCAGTGTATGTTCACTTGCTTACCTGGTCCAACTGTAAAGGAAGAGGAACCAAAAGCATCTGCCTGTGTTGTAGATGGAGGGGGCTGGAAGCCAGGAATCAAGTTCTCTGTGGAACTGCCAAGCTTTTCTGGAGGTTTACCTGAAATTTCAGAATGATGGGTTACACTTAACGGTAGCTTGCTCCCATTTTGAAGCTGACCCACTGAGCTATATTTAAATAGCTTTAAAATATCATTGCAGACCATTATTTTTACTCATACTTCCCGCGAGCATGAAGCAGACCTGCATGCAGCAATGTCATTGATATACCGTGGTTTTCTGCAGCAGGGCCAGAGTCTACCATTCTAACTCATGGGGAACATACCTTACATTTTGAGTAACAGGAACATTTCAGAAGCTTCTAGCAACTGTCATCCAGCTATTGTTAGACTCAGACTCTAAGGTCAGAAGGGATCAATATGATCATCTAGTCTGACCTCCCGCATAATGCAGGCCACAGAACCTCAGCCATCCACCCCTGTAATGAACCTCTAACCTATGACTGAGTTATTAAAGTCCTCAGATCATGATTTAAAGACTTTAAAATACAGAGAATCCACCAGGAAGTGAGCCATGCCCAATGCTACAGAGGAAGGCAAAAAAACCCCAGTGCCCAAGCCAATCTGTCCTGGAGGAAAATTCCTTCCCGACCCCAAATATGGCGATCAGTTAAACCCTGAGCATGTGGGCAAGTCACAACAGCCAGTCAAGAAAAAATTCTCTGTAATAACTCAGAACCCACCCCATCTAATGCCCCTTCCCGGGTCACTGGCATATCTACCATCAGTAGTCAAACTAGGCTGTCCCATCAAACCATCCCCTCCATAAATTTATCAAGCTCAGTTTTGAAGGCAACTATGGTTTTTGCCCCCACAGCTCCCCTTGGTAGACTATTCCAGAACTTTAGTCCTCGGATGGTTAGAAACCTGCATCTAATTTCAAGCCTAAGTTTCCTGATGGACAGTTTGTATCCATTTGTTCTTGTGTCCACATTACCGCTGTATTCAAAATAATTCCTCTCCCTCGCTGGTATTTATCCCTCTGATGTATTTATAGAGAGCTATCATATCTCCCCTCAACCTTCTTTTGGTTAGGCTAAACAAGCCAAGCTCTTTAAATCACCTCTCATAGGGAAGGTTTTCCACTCCGCGACTCATCCTTGTAGCCCTTCTTTGCACCTGTTCCAGTTTGACTTCATCTTTCTTAAACATGGGGGACCAGAACTGCACACAATATTCCAGGTGAGGTCTCACCAGCGCCTTGTATAACAGTACTACCACTTCCCTATCTCTACTGGAAATACCTCTTCTGATGCACCCCAGGACCACATTAGCTTTTTTCACGGCCGCATCACATTGGCGACTCAGTCATCCTGTCATCAACCAGTATGCCCAGGTCCTTCTCCTCCTCCGTCACGTCCAACTGATGCATCCCCAACTTATAAGAAAAATTCTTGTTATTTGTCCCTAAATGCATGACCTTGCACTTCCCATTATTAAATTTCATCCTATTCCTGATACTCCAGTTTACAAGGTCATCCAGATCTTTCTGTATGATATCCCAATCCTTCTCTGTACTGGCAATACCTCCCAACTTGGTGTCATCTGCAAACTTAATTAGCACATTCCCACATTTGTGCCAAGGTCAGTAATAAAAAGGTTGAATAAGATCGGTCCCAACACCATTCCCACTCCCCGCAGATCCAGAAGGGACCAATGCCAGTCGCCAGCTGATGGGACGCCCTCCAGTAAACTCACCGTCACCCAGTTTTGCAAAGTCCTTGTTCAGTAGCTCCTCTGCTGTGAGTTTGGAGAAGTTATCATCATCAAACGGGTTCCACGTGGAGACATCTGGTGGGTTGTAGACATTTTGCTGTGAAGTCCTGGGGGAGCCAGACGGTGTTGTGGAAGCAGACCTAGAAGCATCCCCCCCCACAACCAACCGGGTAAGTCAAATGGAAATTTTTTGTGCACAGCTGGGGTGCGTGAGTGGGTGGGGGGTAGGGCTCAACAACCCTAGAGCTCACTTCCAGTTTTGGTCTTATGTTATTAAAACTCATGTTTCAGCTGGCCACCAGCAAGGGCTAGGAAAGGTATTTTTGTTTGTTTGTTTGGTTTTGCCTCCAGTGTCGTCTGGGAAGTTTTTATTCCCTTTCTCTGAAAGATCAAGAATGGCCATGGCTGGAGATGGGATAGGCCAGGATGCTGCAGTGGCATCAAACAGTCTCCGTCCTGTGTGTCAGCTGACTGGTTCTTGCTCACACTCAGGATCTCCCTGATTTTCATATATGGGATTGGGAAGAAATTTCCCTACTGGGTAAAATAGGCAGCAATCTTGGGCATTTTCTTTTTACTTCTTCTGCAGTGTGTGGGTGCAGACTGCTTGCCAGAATTATCTGGGTCCATCTTATTTCACCATTGCCCCGCCACTGAGGGCCTTGGGCACTAGTGTGCCTTAAGTTGTCCTATTCTTGATCTGTGGCATGTAACACTTTAAGCCTCTCATTGGTCTCATTTCCGATGTTAGGTTTAGTGGCCAGGGAGTGTGGTGGTGGCTCGTTCCCTGGGGTTTCAACATCTATGAACTTTTTGCACAAATTGATTTTCCTTTTAGGCTGCACTAAGTGTGCCCCCACCCCAGATCACAGCAATATCTTTGATGGCTTTCCACGGGGACTGGCATTCATCTGGTATCCTGGAAACAGCTGTGAGATCACAAAATATAGGTGGGAAGGAGTAATAGGGCTTTAGTCCTATAGCTGCACCAGGTGTGGAGGGTGGCCAAGGGTTGGAGAAGATGAGCAAACAACGAAGTAAACAAAACTGTCAGAGCCGAGAGCTCCCATGTACTCCAGGGGTTGCACTGACACGTTATCACTTTTAATCCATGGTGCCCGCAGCACACTAGGGACTACACCGACAAGTCTGGAGACCCCAGTCCTTGCACCAGTGAACTCTACATAGAGCAGTTGTAAGGGTTTTCGTGCAGTTAGAGAACCCTATCTTATCTAAATGCTTTTTTTACAGTGGTGCTCAAGTCTTTCCTGTCACGTCCCCCTTACACCAGGAACCCAGTCCATCCGCACCCCCTCTCCAGCACTGATAGCCAAGGCTTCCTTAGCAGCAGAACTTGGGACGAAAGCAGAATTGGGGGCAGAGAGGGAATCAAGGCAGAATTAGGTCTGGAGGTGGGACAGGGCTGGAAGTGTGGCACTCCCTCCCTACGCCCTGTGAGAGCTGGTCCCAACCCTTCTGCATGCCTCCCCTGAATGTTCTTCTGTGCCCAGTTAAGGAGGGGCACCCCCCACACTTTGACAGCTACAGCAATAAAGCCAACATGTCATGTTGCAGTCTCCCGATTTTACAGATGGTTTGATGGTACAAATGGAACATAGATTTTTTGGGGAAGCACGGCTGCAGGTGCCACAGTCTAACATTGGTTAAGGGCTGGCTTGGGTCCCGTGCTAAGCAAGATCCATGTGCTACTGATCACCTTCGGCCCACCATGTCATCCACAGGAGGTGAGGGCTTGGTGCATTGTGAAAGCAGAAGCATCAGGGAGGTTTCTTCCTTCTGGGCAAGGAAGAAGGTTAAGGGAGGCTTTTGGGCATGGTAGTCGGTTACCAAACTCAGGTCCCAGACAGGCTGACAACCTCAGTTCATGGTCATTTCACTCAAGAGTGGGCATCTCTCCTCTCCCCATACCTCTGTCATAAAGCAAACTGGCACTTACTTGGACTTGTTGAGACTAGCTTCTGCAGCAGCCGCCTGCAGGAGCTGGGTAGATTTGCTGGCTGGGACCCCAAAAACTGCACTGTGCGTCACATCGCTCAGAATCCTCCTGTGTCCTGCACGCTGTGTTTTGGGGGAGGACGGAGGGGTGAGGGAACCCAGCTTCTGGCCCTGGACAGCTGTTGGCGGTGTAGTTTGCGGCTTTTGCTGTTGTCTTATCGGTGCCTGCTTCTAGGAAGGGAGGCAAACGTATAAGCTACTCATCCTCGAACGACTGTCCTTGAAGAATTACTGTACTCCAGGGCACTGACCTCCCACAGTAGAACGTAGCAGGACAAATCTGAAAGAGCATCACTGATCTACAGTACTAGGGTCCCATTTAAACATAATCCCAAGTGACAATGCTTTCTATTGCTGCACTGGAGCTCTTGGAGAGAAAATGGATTCAGATTGTTCTGCTAAAAGAGAAATGGCAGCTGCAACATATGTAGGCAAAATGGTTCACAACCAGTGCCAAAAAATTCACACTAGAGAGGCCAAAAACCTGGTAGGCTGGGCAGATAGGTTAGAAGTTGTAGTGGGATAGGTTTAAGGAGCAAAATGTCTGCCAGTTGTTTCACAGGGGTTGGAGCCACGTGGATTCAATGGGATTTTTGCAGAAAACTTGTACATAATAGTTTCTTCACAGCTTAGGTTGCAAAACTTCTTCCAGAATAGGAGCCAGCCACATGCTTCAGCTGCTTTGGACTGGCTGTGTAACTGTTTCAAGCTCCCATCCCCAGGATCTCTCTGAGTACAGAACCTCCAATGCCAAAACCCACAGACACGCACACACACTTAAGCTAAAGGAACAACTCTGGTGGCAGAGGTGGGCCTTTATCTTCTGTGACTTGGATAGCAAGATACAGAACATGGCTGGCCAGATACAAAACCATCCCTCAGCTGTGGGAACCAACACTATTAAACATGAGCAAACAGAGTACATAGCGCTTGCCCAAAGAACAAGGAAGGACTGGACAGGAAGGAGTGGTGTAACGAAGTATCTGAAAGGGCTGAACTGTAAGAGAGGAGAGGAACTGCATAGGGAGGTTGAAGGGTGTCACACCAGACGGTAGCATTTTCAATACAAAATTGGTGACAAAAGGGGTCAACTTTGAAGCCTTTAGAAAAAGAACTTGAAAATGTTTCACAAAAATAGTTTTGTTTCCTGACCACGTCAATCAGTCGATATACATGTAGATGTATACACCCACTCAAAAGATTGTTCTGTTAAATAACTATGATTTGTCACCACTTGGTTTTTAGTTAGCCCGCCAAGCGTGACTTAACAATCCACCTATAGCTCAATCCCCATTTTAAAAATGTGAAAAGTGGGGTGAGGAAGAGATAGGAAGCCTGTCTATTTATTTCCTCAGTCTGGGTATTTCTGTTCTGCCTCTGCACCGTGCACAGCAGCATCTTGGTCCCTCCACTAACAGGAAGGAGACATTTCCTCTAGAACTAAACAAAACAAAAACATACCACCACACACCTAGCATGGAACTGAACTGAGAACGCTCAGAGTGGCACGGGAAAGGCAATCAAGAACTCTCTTTTCTTTCTCCTGCTGCATTTTAAGCCTAATATTAGACTGCAACTGAGAAATGAACAGGTTTGACCGTTTCCAACGCACCCAACCATATGTCTTTCTATGTAGGTCAGAGCAAAACCATGTGTACAGGGAAAAGAGGAAGAGAGGGAATGGTTTTACTAAAATCTCTGCAGAAATGTATATGGCTTATAATATTTAAAAAGTTATGCAACATGAAAAGGCTTTGACTGGGCCAAGCCTGGCATTCTCTGCTGAGAGAGCCTGCTACAGAGAGATCATGTCTCTCTATTCATTTTTTAAATGAGACAATTAATGCTTTATCCTGGTTGCTGCATGAATGGGAGCTGCACTGCATGCATCAGTTCTGATTAGCCTTTTGGAGGATGGGGTAATTGTCATGCTGGTTTGTTTTATAAAAAGTTGAGAATATTTTCATGTAATTGAATTGTGTCAGAGGATCTCCAGGGGCCTTAGAAAGGCTCTTTAATGAGTCTCAGGAATTTTCTCCCACAAAGAAGAGTGGAAACTTTCATAGCTTCATTTGTTGACTCCAAGGCCCGAAGGGACCACTGTGATCATGTAGTCTGACCTCCTATACAACATAGGCCAGAGAACTGCCCCAATAATTCCAAGAGCAGACCTTTTAAAAAAAAACAAAAAAAAAAAATTGATTTAAAAATTGCCAGTGGTGGGGAATCTATCATGCCCCTAGATAAATTGCTCCAGTGGTTAATTACTCACACTGTTAAAAACCATATGCCTCATTTCCAGTCTCAATTTGTCTAGCTTCAACTTCCAGCCATTGGATCATGGTAGACATTCACCTGCTAGATAATAATGGGCCTGAGCAAAGGCCCATCTGAATTCAATTGTCAAACTCCCCATCAAGTTTGCATGAGACCCATATGGGAACAAGGAGCTAATATTACTTGCCTAAGGTCACCTAGCAAATTGGTGGCAAAGCGAGGAGCGCAAGATTTGTGATTCTGTCCCCAATACTCAATGACCATCTAAAAATGCAAATGAAGCACACAAGTAACAAACAAATATGACACAGCCGTAAGAAGGGGAGGGAGGGACACTGCTCCAGCCTTTAGTCACATGAGTAATTCTGGCAAAGTTCATAGGCCAAAATATCCCTGGTGACATTACATCAGCTTCAGAGGGGCAAAATCAGAGAAGATGTGCGCCCACGAAGAGTAACTCATAAGTAGGCCAAGCAAGATTTGGCCCTTGATTTGGAATGAAATATTCTTAGTTGAACTGATTTACACAAATGACACTTATTTGGCATTTGTACAAGATACAGCACAATAACAGGCCACATCTCCTTTTCATGCATAAACAGAATTGTGGAGATGACCTGCCACTCCCCAAGAGAGAAGCAAGGATGAAGAAGTTTTTCATTGCTGCCCGAGCCAAGTGTCATTTCCTTCCATCTAGAACCACAGAAAGATTCTGGCAATGGGGAAATCACACTCTCTGGCACATCTCCCATGGCTCTAATTTGGCAGAGTCATTTGCTCTCTCACTGCAAGGGAAGCCGTATTTCCCATCAAGTAAAGAGCACTTATTCTGGACACAGGCAGAGATAATTAGTAATATGGATTTGGTTCTGGGAGCAGTATACGGTGTTGTAAAATCTCCTTTTTAATATAACCAGAAAAAAAGACATCCTCACCCACCCATTAGAATCAAAGCAAAGTGGAAAGTCGTTCATTTTGCTTTTCCCATCCAGGATTCAAGAAAATGAAGAGTCAGGATTCCCAGAAGCAACTCCTGATTTTGGGCACTCCTGTGGGCAGGTGCCCAACTTGATGGAGAACTTGGTGTCCTGTGTTACACAGAAGGCCAAGCCAGATGATCACAATGGTCCCTTCCTACCTTGGAATCTAGCAACGATGCCTTAAAGAGGACGGATTTTCAAGAAGTGTTTAGCACCCGCCTTCTGTGGAAAAAACGAAACAAAAAAACCTACAACCAAGTCCCTAAAGCCCCAGTCTGGGCACTCAACAATTCTAGTCAGTTTTGACAGTCTTTGCCAAGGAGATTAATGCTAGGATATGGCGGGGGGGACAACGCTACGCACTGAACTTGGTCAGCCAGCCTCCAGAAGAGAATGGGTCAGTTTTATGTTGTACAGCAGCATTCCCTCTGCATATGCATTTCCAGGCGAAGTCATAGGGAAAAAACAAGTCTGCCTGTTCCTAATGGGACATGATGTTTAAACAGATTTTCAAAAGCAAGGGGCTAGGAGTCAGGAATCCTGTGCTCCACTCCAGTCTTAGACAGCATCCCCATTGCTGTAGTATTGATGTAGCTCACAAAACTGATGTCCGTATCCTCGCACACTCCCATGAGGCAGGGAAATGCTATTATCTCCATGGTGCAGAGCGGAAACTGAGGCACAGAGAGGCCAAGTGACTTACCCAAGCCACACAAGACACCACAGGGAATTGAATTGATGTTTCCAATGTCCCAGGATAGTACGCTAACCACTCTTCCATCCTTCTTCTCCTGATTTACAGTAACCATCTCTGTGCCTTGGTTCCACACCTCATCTGTGAAGTGCATGCGAGGCCGACCTCATGCAGGACTGAATAGCTTTGTCATGTGCATTCATGGTCCCATCACTGCATAGAGTGGTCACAAGGCAATGATATTCTATACAAGAGGAAAAGTTACTCTCCTTCCTTCTCCCGCCTCATTGAATAGACAGGAGGCCCAAGGGGAAGTTTCCATAGACAATCCAGCCCCCCATCGGTAGGGAAAAGCCCGAACAAGACCAGTCTCTTTTGCAGAACCTTTGAAGCAGTGAGCCTGGCTCTGACAGCCATGGCTGGGTCCCAAGTACTGGAGCTGCAGGCCTGTTGAGAACATCTTATTCCCTAACCCCTCTGGGTTGAATCCTGAAAAACAAAAGCAGGATGATGTCCCCTGCACAACTACCCTAGCAGACTGCGAGCTTAGTTTGTGTCCAGGGAGTGCGCTGCACTCTTCCAGCGAGCAGCATTATATTACACATGCTTTCCTTTCCTTCCCCTCCTCAACCCTCACCCCTGCAGCTTTCAAGTCCTTGCTGGTTCTTACCACTTGCTCCTGTCCAGATGCTGGCTGTATTGCAGCCTGCTGGGCCTGCGGCTGAGCTGGCACTGGAGCCTGCTGCTTCTGCTGAACCACCGGTCCCGTCGTCTTCTGCGGCATGGCTGCCTGCTGCGCGATCAGCTGCTGCTGGTAATAGCTCTGCATCAGCTGCTGTTGCGCCGGCACTCCCTGCTGCATCACTTGGAATGGCAAGACGGCTGGCTGCTGACCTGCCTGCTGCATTGCTTGGAACTGCGACACGGTAACAAAAACGAGAGTCATGGCAACTGGTGAACTAAAAACAAAGCTGCTTCAATGACTTGGAGGCTCTCTGCAAAACCTGGGCTTGCACCCTAAAATGGAGGAAAGTTTTCTATTCCCTCCTCCCTTCGTAAAATATTAAAAAGGCATCACATGTCCTCTGTCCTGGTTTTCTGGGTATATTCATGATGGGATCTTGATACAACATTTCTACTTCTTCAAATTTAACAAAGGCTTCCCCCTCCCAATTGTCAATTAGGCACTGGAATCATGTGGATGTTCATAGATTTTAAGGTCAGAAGGGACTAATATGATCATCCGGCCTGACCTCCTGCACAGTGCATGCCACAGAATCTCCCACCCACTCCTGCAATAGACACCTAACCAATGACTGAATCACTTAAGTCCCCACATCATGGTTTAAGATACATCAAACATCCCAAGTCAGTAGTTCAGTTGATGGTGCTATACACATGAAGAGGCAGAAGGGTTGATATTGCGAGATAATGGAACATAACCAGTAAATGTTCAGGAAAGCAAAACACATACAGAAGAATTAATCTGTTCATCTTGGGATGGCCCATTCACCAGTTATTTACGTATGTAAAAGCAAAAGGTTGCACCAAATAGCTTTTAAACACATTATGCTCCATTGCTTCTCAATACATCTTTCATTTGCTGCACTTGTGCTTGGTCATTTTCCATACATTGGGTCTGTCCACACAGCAGAGAAAAGGTGTGGCTGGCCAGTGGCTCAGGCTTACAAGGTTCAGGTTGCAGGGCCGTTACATGGTCATGGAGACTTCCGGGCTCAGTCTGGAATCTGAGCTCTGAGACCCTCAAACTTTGCAGGGCCCTAGATCCCTGGCTCCAGCTCTTGCTCAGATGTCCACAGGACAACATCCAACACTTTGAGTTGGTTGGCATGGGCCAGCTGCAAGCATCTAGTCACTGTATCAACATACTTTCCCCTTCCACCTGCCCAGCCAGCAGGCCCCGACTTGAACAGGGAATTTTGCACCTGCACTGACCCCACTGGACACTGGTACAGCATGTCTATAGCACACACTCATTTCATCAATGTTCCTCTATCCTGCATCCCACCCTTTGCCTATTTAGACTGTGAACTCTTCAGGGCTGTTCCGCCACTCAGTTACACTACAGAGCCCAGTGACGCCATGATAAGCAACCAGTGACTCAAGGAGCTAACAAAATAGAAGAGCGAATAAAAGGACCCCCTCATGCCCCTTGCATTTTTCTGCATCTCTGCTGTGTGCAGGTTCGAGACCCCATGGCCCAGTACAGGTGAGAGACGCTCTAAGAGCAGCCATGCTGACCTGCTGAGCTTGCATCATCTGCTGTTGCTGCTGCAATAGCTGCTGCTTCAGGAAGAGCTGCTGCTGATGCTGGGGAGTGGCCTGCGGCTGAGTAGCAGGGACCGGCGGCTGGGCTACTGGGGTCTGCAGAGGGGCAGGCGGCTGCTTGGGCTGGGGCTGAGGTTGAGCGTGCTGAGGTGGTGCCTTAGGCTGCTGAATGCTTGCAGGAAGCGAGGGCTGGCCGCCACCACCACCCAAGGCAGCAGGTCCTGCAACTATGAGAGGAAAGAAGTAGTAGTGCACAGGGATCAGGGTATGCAAAGGTCCCATTGCATAACATAGTTCCAGCAGGGCCCAGGAACAGTGCTTATGCTCAGCCTCCCCTTAGGAAGAGTCCTAATGAGAGGGATCATCCTATTGTCCTTTGGGAATATCCTACGGGATTTAATAGGGAATTGTATCTGTGGCTACAGAATTCGATGGGAGGACTCCAAAAATCCCTAGGTTTTCAGCTCGTTTGTCCAAGGATCTCAGAGCAGGTCAAACAGCACCAATGATTGTCACAGGAAATTCAGAAAAAGGATTCTGGAAGCTTCCCGTGAAGAATTCTGTTTGACAAAAATGCTAAAAGAAAAAAGAGGGTGGGTTTGTTTGTTTGTTTTTAAAACAAAACCAAAAATCCTTATTTGAGAGAAAACAAAATTTATTTATAATTTTTACTGGCAGTTGGAAAACTTCATTTTTTTCATTTAAAAACAAACAAACCAACCAACCAGAAAATGTTGATCATGATAAAAGATTTCTGCAAAAAAAGTGTTGGTGGCTAAACAAACAAACAAACAGGGAAAATAGAACCAGCTAGCTCTAGTTCTTTGACTAAACTTCCTTAGGAGCTTGTTCGATTTCTCTAGGACAATTGGCTTTGTCTCTTTCAGTGCTATGGGGCTTGGCCATAGGACTGCAGAGTGGGAATCAATTTACTAAGCTAATTGAAGGAGCTTCTGACCATGCTCTAGTGCTGCTCTGTGTATTTTGTAAGAAGGCCCCGACGCAAAGGAAATCACCTCACCTTGGGGCTGGATGGCCGCTTGGGCTGTAGGCCTCTTTCTAGGGGTGAGGGTTGGCTGAATGGGCAGAATTCCAGGATTGGGTTGTGTCTGTCCTGCTTTAGGTCTCTGGCGTGGAGCTATGGAGGTTTCCATTGTAGGAATGGGGTCTGTCAGCCTGAGGGGAGTGGGGAAACAAAACATGGATAGAACATAAGCTGCTTGAATGAGAAATAGCTTAGCGGACTATTGAACACCATTCACGGAGACTCCCGAGGCATCAAACTGCTATGGGTACATAGGTCTGACAGACAGAGAGTAACCGCAATCAGAGCATCTAGATCAAAACCCCTGATAGATTGCTGCTAAGGAACAAAAAAGTACGTTTACCTGCCAAGTTCAGGCAAACCAATGGCCAGAAATAACAAGATTATTCTGTAAAAACACACTTTCACAATACTTACATGGTGCTTTTATCAGTACATTTCAAAGTGTTTTACCAAGATAAGCCATCAGTAGCATTATTCCCATTTTAAAGGGGTGAGTAACTGAGGCAGACCAGGAAAGGACTTGCCAAAGGTCACTAAGCCAGGCAGTGGCAGAGAAAGGAAGAGAACCTATTCCTCCCGATTCACAATCTGCTGCTTTATCTGGTTTGTGCAATGCCCTCCATGACAATGCAAACTGGGGAGCGTGGCACATGGCATTGCTTCAGCTGCTGCCAACGATGCTCAAGTAGCAATAATCAAAGTGAAAGAGACAGTGGAGCAAACACGCCTGAGTCATTCTTACACAGGCTGCTGCAAATCAGATGGAAGTTGAAACAAATGCACTCGCAAAATTAATCCAGCACATTCGTCTGCCCTTCTGATTATGGTTTCTCCTCTTGCTGGACAGCTGGAACTTGTCAAAATCGCTTAATTCATTCAAAGGTTTGACACAACATATTTAATTCTGGACTTTTTATAGATCTATGGAAGAGCAGATGAAGGGCATAATGAATTAGCTTTATGGCAGCTGGCATCTCTCGGCAGAACTGTACAGACTGGCATCTTAAAAAGTACTCTCAATGAGCAGTGCTGGCTTCAACCACAGTATCAGGTTACTTGCACTCTTCCCTTGGAGCCCATTTTGCTTCATATTTATCATGCCATAACACTGTAAACCCACAGGACATTATTGCACCAAGAGAAACTCAAGATCTTAATGCCCTTCAGTATTTTTACTCGCTGAGCTAGATAAGAGGTTACTCCATTATTACGAAGGTAACTGAAGCTCAGATTTAAATAAGGCAGACTACTGAGGCTTGTTGGCATTAGGGAGGTACCATCACAAGAGGCGTTCTTTCAGATTTTGAAGAGGATCATCATCTCTATAGTGCCTATGAATGTACTCGTCTCTCCACGGCAAACATAAAAGATTTACTCCTTGCCCTGAAGGGTTTGCCATCTGATCAGAGTCACAACACACCAAGCGAGGCTATTAGAACGTCAAGGACCAGAACAACAAGCATTACAGCAATATGCTCCCTACATGGAACATTTTCCATCCCCCACAGGCTCCAGATCTTGATCAGTTGCCTTGCCAAGAGCCAGGATTTAGTTCCAGTAGGAGCTCTGGGTGAGATTCTCAGGCCTGCATTTCGCAGGAGGTCTCACTAGATTGTACTGCATCTTCCTGGCTGTAAACATCTACAGTAGTTAATGTAGTTACTGTATAGGTTTATGCTCTGGCAACCTGACTCAAAGCCCACTAAAATAAATGGGAATCTTTCTAGTGATTTCAATAGGCTCTGAATAAGGCCCTTAGTATGGATACAGCACATACCAATAAACCTTTGGCATAGCTATTCAAACTGCTACATTCAAACAATGCTGTTAGTTTACAATATCTAGTGACTGACTCGTATGCAATATTGTCTGTATGAGGAAGGAACTCTCATTCATCTTACCATTTGTAGTCTTGGGCATTTTTATTTTAAATTACAAGTTTTCTGTTTTCTACAGTGTGAGGCAAAAGGTAAACACTGGTGGCTTTTAAATGGAAACACTGTTCAAAATCTGAAGAGTCCCAGATGAAAAGAGAAAGGTGTTAAACACCGACATTCCTACCTGGTCTTCGGCTGGCTCTTTTTTGCAGCAGCTTCACTGGCTTTCACTGGTTCTGGAAGCTTAGCAGGGATTGGAGCGTTCTGCAAATCCAAAAACCATTGGGTTTTTATATCGGTATTGCCCACGAAAGCTTATGCATCAAATAAATTTGTTAGCCTTTAGAAGTGTTACAGGACTCCTTGTCTGTTTACACACACGGTAGAAATCAGGCAAAATTGTCAGTCAAGTTGCAAAAGAGCCAGTGAGGTCAATGGCATTTAGGATCATGAGTCAGTCCAGTTAGCTCATTTTTGGAAAAGGACAGCTACCCCATCATTAATGGCATGGATAAAAAGTACGTAAACCCTTCCAAAGGAAAAATGACAGACAACCTTATAAATCAGGATCTAATCCATTTTATCATGTTTGATCAACTTCCAAAAATGGTGAACACAATAAACATGCAGATTGGAGGTTGACATGAAACAAATGGGTATTTTAAGCTAACAAATATAGATTATGAATAAGATTTGTTGAGACTGGTATGGAAAGTTCCCGTACATTAACTATGATGAAAACATGTCCCAAACCGGAGAAAATGTAATTGGAAGCTGAATGGAAAAACAAGTCAGTCTCCAAACCATTCTCTTTAGGCAACTGGATGGAAGCTTTGTAGCACCCAAATATCCCTACTATTGTATAAATCACCTGCAAACTACTGTTTTGAATTGGATTCAAAGAAGATATACTAAATACTATTATCAGATGACTTATTGGATTTACTATACATTTTCAATGCAATTTGGCTCATCTCACTTAGCCAAATTATAGTCACAAATCCAACTGCAGTACAAATTACATATGCTACAGTGAATTTGCCTGGAAATCAGTTTCACAAGAATGGCCTGACTCTAGTTTGCCATGTGCGTGTACATTTCTATAGAAGTTCCCCTAGCCTAGGTTTGTACTGGTATCTTATTTATGACCGTTACCAATTTATTTGCCAGGGCTGAATTTTTACCGTGGGGAGAGGGGAACCAAACCAAACCAGCATATGCTTTGGACAAGTAAAAGGCCTGGTACCCACTGATGTAATAGGCCAGTTTTTCTATCCAACACCCATATTCAGGGTCCCCTTCACCTTGCCACATAAACCATGGTAGCACCACCATTCATTTGTGTACTAGCCTAGCTACATTTGTATTGCTACCTACTCTAATGTCAATACCATGCCTGCACAGTCATTTAATGTTGCTTTAAGTATCAGCTGAAAAAGATGGAGGCCTACATTTTCAAGACCCCCAATTTGAGTCGCCTCCCATGGGTCTGACTAATCCCTTTCGAAAATTTCAGTCTAAATGTGCAAGCAACAGAATCTATTCTGAAATATTTTCAACTTGCTCACTTCCCTCAACTCCAACAAACAGGCTTTCAATAGCCACTGCCAGCATCCAAACCCTTCCCTACTTCCCAGTATTACAAGCCAGTAATGAATGGAGAGCTCTTGCTGGTGTAGTTCTATACACAGAAACGCTTCTCCCATTCATCACCACCCAACTGCACTTTATTGCAACATTCTTGTAACCCTGAAAGAGGACAGCCCATGGGATCCCATCACTGCTACCTGCCTTTGTTCCTGTATCAACAATGAAGTGCACATAAAAGGAGGACATTCTCCTAATTCCCCCTTCTCACCTCTTTCTCTCCTTCCAAGAGACTTGTCTTCACTGCCTCTTTTGAGAACACAAAGCCAGAGAGAGTTTGCCTATTTTTATTGGGCCTATAGAACGAAATCTCTAGAGATTTACCTTTCCTAGCCTCACGCATTTTCAGATCATTTAAAAGCTGTCAAATCTCGTCAACCCTTCTGCTGCTGCTTTTAGACATGGTGATGGATGGATGCCACTATGAAAGTAGCAAAATTACTTCCTTTCCACTTTGCTAGTTATCTTCCCCAGAAAGCTTTTAATCTACCATCTACTGGTATTATTCACTAGGCAGGAAGTGTCCTTTGATGCTTAGCTGTCTCAGACAAGGAATCTGCCACTCTTATATCCCAAAACTACAAGCTAAATTAAAGCAATAGGTTTCTCCAGCAGCCTAAATTAAACGGAGATAAGGAATAGCAACACAAAGGACCTTCAGATGCTTTCCAGCTTTAACTCCACTGAAGGAGTCTACGAGTACTCACCTGTACATTTGGGACCGGGCACTCCTTCTTTGCCAACTTGAATGCAAAGTAGGAAACCTGGTAAATATCAGGTCTTTTATCAGGGTCTGGTTCAAGCATGTACCCTGTGGGAGGGGAAAAAGTATCAGAGGACTTGGATGCCAAATATTAA
The DNA here is from genome assembly GCA_007922175.1 of Pelusios castaneus. Taxonomy (NCBI): domain Eukaryota; kingdom Metazoa; phylum Chordata; order Testudines; family Pelomedusidae; genus Pelusios; species Pelusios castaneus. The sequence goes on from ML685810.1 coordinate 8,627,480, forward strand.
AAGATGCAGATTCATGGTAAATCATGTAGCTCATTTATACCAAAGCACACCTTCCAATTCAAGTTTGGATCACAAGGCAGCAAATCTCTAATGCATATCAAGAGACTCTGTACTTAACATACTTATGCTGCTACGACTATATGTATCCTATACACTGAAACTGGAGTAACCAATCTTGCACTGCTCCTGATGGGGTTATGCAGCATACATATCCTGGCTTGGGGTGTCTAAGAAGTCTTTAATCGCAGTCATGGAGCCCCATTGTACTCCCACTGAAGTCACTAGCAAAGTTCTTCTTGACATCAGTGGGAGCGAGATCAGCAGCAGTTCCTTAATTAAAATACCAGGTCAGTTTACTTTCCTAGGCAAGTCAAAACAAGCATATTCATCTATAAATTCAACTTTTAAATGGTGCATCTACAGTAAAAGTTGGTAGATGTCTTTTGTGTCCTTGGGCCAAGTTACTTCCCCCGTTTTTAATTCAGTTCCGCAACTGTAAATCAGAGATATTGAAACTTCCTCCTACCCTTTGTTTTCCCTATTTAGATAGAAAGCTGTTTGAGGTAAGGATCACATGTTACTACGTGTATGTACAGCACTTGACACAATGGAGACCTGATCTCACCTGAGGCTTCCATTTGCTACAATAATGATAATAATAAGGTTTACACTTTTCTAACACTCTACCCTGCTCTGCCTGAGAGAACAGTTGAAAAATATCTGCACTGATTTGTCCCCTACATAAACTGGCTTTAAGTTAAGTTGTAATATCCGCTCAAACCAAGGCACATGGAACAGTGGAGAAGTAGCAGGTTATTCTGAAAATATGTCTGGATCTGCATTACTCACGGTTGGCAGACCAAATGCGCGATGGAAAGCAAGCAAGATATTCCAGCTTTGCTGAGAGTAACGCATTGTACCCTTAATTATACAGTCACTGGGTTATTTATAACCATTTTAGTTCTGTTTTTCAGTTCAGTCTTAGCACTAGTGTAAGTCACTGTGGGTCTTTTCAGCTCTTTATACAAACAAACTTATTACTGGACAAACATTTCTACATAAATAGGCTTATTGTGCAAGTTTCTGTAGGAATCTTAAGCCAAATGGTTGTCTATTTCCCTAGTTTATCACATAGATTATCACAGTCCAGCCAAAGAGAAACCCTACTGTCATAATCATCTCAGGCACAGCCATCATCTAAATTACTCTGAACTTATTTAATGCAGAGAGACTCCAGGTGCTTGGCTCAAATAATGGGGAACCAAACCAAGCTATGGAAACGGATATACTCACGTATGAGGCAATGCATGTCTTGGGAGTAGCGAGAGCTGTCCGGAATGGTGAAGTTTCCATCGCAAATTGCCACCTGACTCTCCCCAAATGGTAAAGTAAAGTAACACAATTTGTACAGTAAACAGCCAAGGGCCTGAAGAGAGGAAAGAACAGTAGGAAATATTTCGATTACAGCAACCATCACCACCATAGATAAAGAGGAAGGATGGTCCAATAGTCAGAGCACTAGTCTGGGACTCAGGAGACTCCTAACATGGGTACAATGATATTGGCAAAGCTATGCTTTCTCTGGCATGACCACACGCACCGAGGCAAACAATATGTACAAGGAAAAGCACCAGCCTGACCACACAAGGGGCTTCTGGCGACCCCACTGTCTATCAGGGATCAGCAGTCGTCACTCCCCGACTGACAGCCGTGCTGGCAGATGCCTGGGGCACAGGCCTGGCCCAGAAAATGTATGCTCTGAGTAGACAGGAGACCCCCAGGGTGGTAAGGAAAGAGGCACTGAGAAGGTCAGTAGCGGAGCCAGAAATAGAAGCCAAGAGGGTACTGGGGTAGCTTTAACTTTTGTGCCCTCCTGCAGGGTCTTATCAGACCCTGACATAACTTCGGATGTTTTGGGAGGGACAGTCTTAGGCAGCCTATAGCTGGCAGTGCTATCCCGGACCCCCGCAGTGCGACCCCTATGCTGGGGCTTGCAGTGAGCTGCCTCGGACAAAGCCTGCATCAGAGGAATTCTCTCCTGGTTGACTCAAGGGCTCTTACAGCCCTTTTATGCCACCATGACAGTGTGATCCCTCAACTCCCAGTTCAGTGCCCTGCCCACTACACCATACTGCCTCTCAAGCCAGCAGCTCCTCTCAGCGCACAGGCCCCAGTCTTACAGGTGCTCCTATTGAACACGGCATACTGAGAAACTCCATGGGACAACTTGAGCAAGCAAACTTTTGCAGGAGTGAGCTCATCACAAGGAAAATGGCCTCTTGCCCAGGAGAATGCATTGTACCCAGGGGCTTTTCCTCTCATACACGCTGAGCTGCATATGCACAGCTGCTGTTGTGGCTACAGATCAACTCGTATACACCTAGTTACTGCCTATTACCCAGCTCAGAAATCTATAAAGCATTTAGTTACACCCAAGTAAAATGTTTAAACTACCACATTCCATTCTTTTCTACTCATTACTTTTACAGAATTACCATTATGCTGTGACACCAAACACACGGTTCTTTTTCCCCCAGTTCTCTCTGATGTGAAGATAAGCCTACTGTATTTAATTGGTTATACAAGTAGGCATTGCTCAACAGTCACATTTCACCTTCAACAGGAAAGCAAATAGCAAACAGGTTTAGGAGTCATCGCTAGAAACAGAGCCATGCAAAAGCTTGAGGAAAAATCTGGTTTTCCAAACAGAAAACTCTGGCCAGGTCTGGCAATCCAGGGCTGAATTATTGACTCAGGTAGGAACCCACATCAGACTCTTTTGTTTTTTAAATACGGAACAGCTTTTATTACATATGGTCAGGACCCAAAACCAGATGTAGCTTTGGATCTGGTTCCCTTTTCATTTGGGGATTTATTTGAACCCAGAAGAAAAGTGCTAGGCTGTGAACTCATGGAAAGCATAATAAGATTCACACTTAGGTGTGCAAACTGTAGCCAGTGAATTTCATACAGCTCTGAATTAAAGCAACGTAAGACGGATTAGAATAGAGAAGAAGTCATGTCTTGTGCACTGGCCAACACCATTCAAAGTTACTCCAAGATCAAATGGAGACTCTCTCTACACAGAACTACATCAAAAATAATAATATATATGTAGATATATACACACACAATATTTATTTAGGTATATCCAATAATTACCATGTAATCAGAGCGTTTTAGTCAAGGCTGCAAATCAGTGATGTGAATTTTGACTAGGTTTCATACATACCCACACATCTGCTTTTGTAGTAATAAGTTTGCCACTATACAGATTGACCATTTCCGGTGCTCTATAGGAAAGTGTGGTGTATCTACAACGAAAAGGTTTGTTTGTTAATTGCCATCAAAGGCTGGTGAGTTGCGAAAGGAAATCCATTCATTTTAATTGCACTGTATTCCCTTCCCCTCTCCCCAGTAGTTCCAACTTCTCTTTTCTATAATAGAAATGGCTAAGTGCTGAAGTTCTAAACCAGCACAACTATTTCTAATACATTTTATTGGTTTAAGTATTTCACAGAAAATAGAATGAAGCTGATTATAAAGGCGGAGAAAAAACAACTCCCACCGACTTTCCAAGGAAACAGGGCTATTGCAAGATCCTTTAACAGAGTGAGGATTTGCTCCTCAACTCCAATCCTCTTAAAAACCAGAGCTAGTAACAGTAAAAATTCAGAACATTAAATGAACATGCAACTTCTAATAAACTGGATTCCATGCTGGGATTTGTGTTCAGAGACACTGTAAACAGGAGGAAAGTTTTATTTCAAATACCATTTATTTTGTAAACTGCACCCTTTCTAACTAAATACTGTGAGTAGAAAGGCAAGAGAGGCAGACACAGTCTAAAAGAACCTGATAAAGAGGGTTGGTAGGAAGGTGAGTGGATACTTTGATTTGAGGATGCTATGGTCTTGCATGCTATTAACCTTAACTACGGAAGAGTGTGGCAAAGGGCCAACTTGTTTTGCAAGCTTAGCAATAAGTGAGCAAACAGGCTGTCCTAAAAGGATGGGAGCACTATAAAATCTAAGTCAACAGCTGTACAGATGAAATGCAGAAAACTAAGAAAAACTGCGTGATTTGCATGCAGTTCCTAGCATGTGATTGTATAGTCAGGCAGTATTAATCAGAGAGTTTTCAGTAGAGATTGAATGCTACATGAACCCCCAGGTCTCCCGTTCTCTGTCTTTTCCTTTCCCACCTCTGATATTTCTTTCCCTCTCTCTCTCTCTCTCATTAAGGCTGCTACAGGATTAACCAACTTTTATCCCCTTTAAAAGCTTCCTCAGGACCCCACTTTGCAGCCACCACCTTTCCAACCTCAGGTGAACACTCGGGCCTCCTTTCAGAGCCTAAGGCACTGGGTTTTTTGTATTTTTAACTCAAGCATAAAAGTCATCACTGAGTAAGCTATTGTGTACAGGAGTTATTTGCCATGTTCATTACTCCGCTGTACAGACAACCTGACCTACATAATATAAACCACTGAGCTGGTCAGGGTCTCCACCAATAGAAGTCCCAAAGCAATGTCCTGGCTTTCTGGAGAAATTTGTTACCACACCCTCAAAGCATACCAGCTACCATGCTAGACTTATGCACAGTGTATCATCATCATCTATATTCAACACCACTCGGCCCGGATTAGAGCCCCATTGTGCTAAGTGTTGCACAAACACAGAACAAAAAAAGACAGCCCTCCCCCAAATAGCTTACAATCTACACTTACGACAAGAGACAACAGGTGGATACAGACAGACTGATGCTGGAAACAAGGAGACAGTACTGGTTAACATGATAGACAGTGTGGTCTCAGCATACTAGCAGCTGAGCTTTCAAATTTTTCATAGGCATCGCACCAAAGGGGAGTTTTAAGGAGGATTTGGAGAATAATGAGGCAGCTTTTATATGTGTGAGGGGCAGCACTGGAGAAAGAACAAAGGAGTTTGTTTGAAACTTTAGCAGGCAGGCAACAGAGGCTGGCATCATGGACTAATCGGAGGCAGGAGTCAACAGCTTGGTTGCAAATGAAAGGTGACAGGTCATGGCCTCCTCCCCAACATTAACAGCCACAGGCTAAACAAAACAAAAACTCCGCCCACCCCCCCTCCAAAAAAGCCAACTCTCCCCACCCCCCAACAAACAAAGGCACTTACTTCTTGATCTCCTCTTCTACCGCATTCACTCCTTCAGTTTGAGGGTTTTGGAATTTGTTGGTGGCACTTCCGAAGTCACAAAGGACATAATGGCCACGATCGTGCAGCAGGATATTTTCAACCTAGAAGCATTACACACAAAAACACACCCATTCCTTTACATTAAACAAGAGTTCTCATTTTCTATAGCCACAGCAACATTCATTTTTTAAATTATTATTATTATTATTGAGATTCTACAGCACATGTAGTGGACAGGCTTGAAATGCAAACATTGCGTTATAATAAAGAGGGGAAATAATCATATAAACCTTCAAGACCCACTAACACGTCTGCAAAAATAAATACATAAATAAATAAAAACTAAGCAGTTGTTGCTGTAACACAATCTTTCCTTCTCTATTTGCCCCTTTCCATTCCCCCAATGCTACAGATGAATTGTCTTCTCTCCATTAAGATTGTCTGTTTTTCAGGACAGTGACTGTGTCTTAGTTGTCTGAAGTGCCTACTTTTAGTTATGATCTACATTCTCAATAGTGAATTGTAATTTGGTCCACTCAACAGGAGACGCTGAGCTCCTGCTGTCTGCAGGAAAGGGAAAAAAGGATAAAAGAAAAATCAGGACCGTTTAAAGATGACTGAACTTATGCACCTAGAGATCACAAGTCATTTTTGAAAATCCTTGTTTATACATGTATTGGGTGCCCAGTGTACAATGATCATAAGCTAAAGAAAGAAGAGCCGAATGCACAAACATATGAACTTCAGATTGGCTGTCAGAGTGTTTCAGCCAACGACCAACACAAACTCCAGACCTCCAGAGCAATGTCTTCACCACAAAGTATCTCACAGATCTAAGCCCACTAGAATAAGCCCAGTTACTCAGGGCTTGTACACACTAGATCTTTACCGTGCGGTAAGGCTGTGAGCGTACACACTACAATCTTGCTTGTTGCGCGGCAACAGCCCTCTTGCCATACAACAGGTAAACCACTTAAATGAGGGTGGTAAGGCTTACCACGGAACAGCTGTTCCACGGTACAGCCAGTGTGTACGCTCCTTGCGCTTTTGACAGCCTCCAGAAATGTCCCAGAGTGCCAGTCGAGGCCACTCTAGGACACCAGACTTGTCATACTTGTCAATTTCGCTGCTCTAACAGAACAGCAAAATTGACAAGTAGCGGAGCTCCTGCCACAGGAGCTCTACTGCTTTTGGAGCCACCAGCAACACTGGTGGCTCCTGGGGACTGGCCACCTGGGCTGGTGGCTCCCAAGCGGAAGCACCCAAGCCCCGATGGCTTCAGCCCCACTGGCTGCCACCGGGGCTGAGGGCTCCCGAGCAGGAGCACCCAAGCCCAGGCAGCAGGCAGTTCAGCTCAAGCTGCCCCTGCTTGAGGCTCCCGAGGGGAACCCCCAAGTACGGGCGGCTTCAGCCCCACTGCCCTGGGAGTTTGCAGGGCTGGGGCCCTGGGCGGCTGGAGCCGCACTGCTCTGGGGATTCCCCAGAGCAGCAGGGCTCCAGCCACGCCGGCTTCTTGGTGTCAGCGGAGCCTCTGCCGCGGACCAGGGCTCAAGCCACCAGCAGCAGTGTGGCTCTAGCTCCGGGGAACCCCAAGGGCAGCTCCAGCCCTGTGGGGGAACAGCCATGCTGCCCACCCAAAGGCTGGCTGTAGCAGTTCATGGTGGGGATAGGTACCCACCACGCACTGCTCCTTATAGAGAAAATTAAAAGGAGTGTGTGAACGCTCCTTTTTGCTACAAGGAGTGCTGTGTGGACGGGGTAAAGCATTATAGTTATAATGCTTGCTTGTCCCGCAGCAACTTTATTGCGGGACAAGTCTGTGGTGTGTACATGGCCTCAGGTTCCTTCTCCGTCACCAACAATGTTAATCTCAGGATTGCCACAGAATCTTATCCAATTTGATCTTCATCCAGACTGCCCAGAGGTTTAGAATTTACAGATGATATTTGATCAGCCAGAGCCATACAACTGGATGCCGAAACACCTATGGTGGCCACAGGTTCCATCTCGCGCTATTCCCAAGATGTTAACATTGCCAAAAACACTAGGATTATCCTAGTATCATTTCAAACAGGGAGAGTCATTCACTTCCCTCACAATAATCACGTTTGGCAGATTGACAGAAATACCAAGAGAGAAAGAAGGATAGGCCGGTGGTTTGGGTGCTAATCTAGGTTCAGGAGATGTTGGTTCTATTCTCCACTCCACCACAGATTCTGTGTCTTTGGGAAGTCACTTAGCCTCTCTGTGCTCCAGTTTTCCATCCGTACAATGGGAAAAGTGGCACTGCATCACCTCTCCGCACTATTTTTAGGATAAATATCTTAAAGCCTGAGAGAGCTCAGACATTAGGATACTGGAGGACATATGGATACATAAAATATATTGCTTTAGACTTCCAAGTATCCATTGTACAAATATTAGCTAATGAAACAGTTTTTTATCAGGGACTTCCCTTCAAAGATGATCTAAAAAGGGGAGTATTTTAAACAACAGAAGACAAAGAAAATAAAGCCTAAAACAATTGTTGTTGGGAAAGAAAAAAGTGCTGGCTTGTTCAACTCATGCTCATGACACCCTTCCCCCTCCGCTGACAGCCATCTGCTTTGAATAATGAACTGTACACAGCTGTACTACCTCACAGATCTACAGCAACTGAGGAATTTCTTGTTCCAGGCAAATACCCTGTAACATTTCCTTGGAAGTCCCTCCTCTTTAGCTTGGTTAAGAATTCCTACACGCTTGTTCAGTGAAACATCTAGCAAGGTTTATTATGCTGGCATCGGGCTCTCACTGGCAGGTTTCTTCCTAACCTCTTTGAATAACGTCCAAAGAAAATAAGGTGATTGAGGAATGAATTACTGCTGCTGGCCACTGGGCTGACAGAATGGATGGTCTGTTTCAAAGGCAGGAGGTGCTTTCGTTCAGGTCAATTCCCTCAACAACCAGGGCCAGATTATTACAGATGCAGAGCACTGAACTCCAGATGAAGACAGTGGGAGCTCAGCTTGCTCCACAGTTCTACCCTCAGACATTTATAGTCTAGATGGTGGAAAGCTGGAGATTGCTTTGGTCTCATTAATTGTGGAACAAAGTTTCAGACTCAGAGGCAGCTACTGCACCCTGCTAATGCACCAAGATAAAAGTAATAGGGGAGGGAGGGCAGAGAAAGTGGGATTGATCAATATTTTATTTATTTGACAAGTAATAGGCACCTATCAAACACAATTCAAAGACAGCCAGAGCTTTAGACCTTCCATGTTGCACTTAACATGGCCTAATTTTTTTTTAAAAAAGTGATTTTGGGTGCTTCGATTTTTGGGTCTTTGATTGAGACATCTTGAAATGAAAGGGGCTGGTTTTCCTAGCATGGGTGCTTGGTACTTTCTGAATAACAGTCCCTTTGAGATGTCTCAAGCTAAGCATCAAAAAATTAACACTTCCTTCCCTAAAAA
>ML685810.1:8636511-8655619 GCA_007922175.1 Pelusios castaneus
GACTAAAGCAGAAGTATCTCTCGTAAGAGCATGAGGCTTATCATTAAAGGGAGCTGGTAGCTGATCTGAGCTTCAGAGAGGCACGTGGAAGTAAACAGGAAGTGGAGGCTAGATACTAACAACTTAATCAAACAATTGCCTGTGTAGCAACTATCTAGCACGCATTGCTAGTATTGACGGTATTATCCTGAGTAATACTTGCTAGGATTTTCCTACTACCCACCTCTTTGGCCCCTAAAGCTGAAGTTTTCAAGAAAGATTCACTCTCTTTTTGGCATTAAGGCTACACTTTCCCGGAACAGGTTTCACTGTAAATCCAGAGGGTCAGTATCCGAGAGAGATTAAGAAAATGCAAAGTGTTAGAGGATATCCAGTCCAGTCTGTGAGTCTGACTTGAACAACTCAGGACCATGCTGTAGATACTCTTACTCAAATGGAAACTTTAAACAGGTTTTGAAATGCTCTGTGGTAATAAGCATGCACTAGTATCAATATATATACACAAAATATGTTGTATTAGATGTAAATATACATAGCACAGCCATAATTGTGTGGGTATCCACAAATACAAATGCTATACAGCAGCCTGTCATTGCATTGGGAGCGGAGAGTGTTGGCAAAGGACAAGGGCTCCACCCCCAAATGCCATTTGTTATTGTCACCTGAGGAGGTCACACTCACCCTTTTAAGAGGTCTGTCTTCTCAGACACTTCAGCAATGCACATACAGTTTGTCACGCCAAATCAATTCTCATTTAATTGAACCAGAACTGTATCCATGTTAGAGGGTGTTTAAGAATAAATACCTACTGTGGCAAACTGCCAGCTCTCCCGCAATGGGTCTCACGCTTTTCCTGTGGGTAGCGGGTCAGGGCGACTCCACTTACCTCAATCCTGCTGCACAGGTGCTTACTTCAGTGTGGTTTGGTGGGAGATGGAGTTTGGAACCCGGGCCCGCCCTCTACTTCGGGTCTCAGCCCAGGGGCCTGTGAGTTGCAGCTATGTGCTGCTGACAATGTCCATATCCATAACTCTCTCCCCTCTGTCCTTTCAGTTCCTTGCTCCCTGCCTCCTCTAAGGCTATGTTCTATAGTGATAGCGACAGATTCACCACCATCAGTGCGCTCCTCCATGTTCGACTGAGCGGTCTGTTAAGACGTGCTCAATTGAACATGGAACCAAAGCTCTAACTCCAGCTCCGTAACTGGAGTAGCACTACGCCGACCAGACACCATTTCCAGTTGGCTTAGCACAGTGCATATGGGGTAGTTAAGAAGCCGGTGGGAGATATGCAAGGTATTTTACGTTCTTGTGTATCTCTTGTCCACTGCCGCCAAAAAGCACAGCCAGTATAGACTAGGGCTTAGACAGGGGTTTTTCCTCTCCAATCTCTGCTTGTACTTCCTCTCCTAGGCTCAGAACCTTCCTCAAACTCCTCTGCTCCCATGCTCTGCACTGCACTCCCACTCTACTCCCGCTTGTGCCCTGTTTGTCTGGAGCAGGGGGGTTTCATCAGGCACCTGGATGGGCCTGATTGGCCTCAGCTGCACTAATCACCCTCTTTTCTCTCCCCCCCTAACTAGTCAATAAGGAACAAAGACTTCAGCGTTCTAGGGCTTATATACCTCCCTTCTCAGACTGCCGGCTGCCTTCGATCTCTTACAATACATACCACCTATCTCTTCATCAGTAGCGCTTTACAAAAGGGGCTCAGTGTGATTATCCCCATTTTACACATGGGGAAATTTTTAAAACTAGAAGAATTATATTCAGTCATATTTGGACACCCTTACTCATGTTGTAATCAATGAGATTATCTTGAGAAGGAAAATGCTAATCAGTACTAACAGAATCTGGCGCACAGCATCAAATGTGAATAAAATACGAGCATCATCATTAAGTTGCATGGACTACCAAAAGAAATTAAAAAGCTTGCATTCTAAAGCCTAACACATCAGAATGGTTGACATTAACCGAAAAAAACTTCATCAGATGAACAAATATAAAGTGATCCTAAGGACTGTACCTGTGGATTGATCCTGCTTTAGGTTAGGTTAAGTTTACTCCTCTTTTCTTAAATGAGGCTACCCTCCCACAGCACCCCAGTCTTCACTCATTCACTACATTCTATGCATTTCCTCCCCCGCACAAGTGAACCCTGTCTCATGATTTACACTGCAGTAGCACCTAGGAGGACCCTGTCATGAATCAGAGTCCTGTTGAGCGAGGTGCTGCCCAAGCACAGAACAAAAACAGATGGTCCCTGAGCCAAAGCACTCATAATCTAAGAATTGTTGTACACAATGCATCTGTCATGGTTTTATGACTATTTCCGGAAAGTGGGTAGTCTATGTTTTTAAATGCCCATTCTCTTAATATTAAAAAAAATGTATATTTTTCCCCCATTGAAAAACCCCATACACCAAGGCAACACTGTGGATGTGCAGCATCTGCAACGGAGGTATCTTTTTCTAGGTTGAAGCCTACATTTTCTTATGGATATATAATAGAGTAGACAGATTGGATTAACTCAGTAATCCAACACAGATGTCTCAGCATTTATTCCTATATTACAAACTGATAAAGAATTTGTTTATAAACAATTAAATGACGTTAAAGCCAAAATGTAACAGCAGGTATGCAGTTAATATCTATCTTAAAAATTCCTCTTTCTGAACCTCTTTTTACAGTTGCTTTTCAGGTTAGCGTCAGTAATCCAACACAGATGTCTCAGCATTTATTCCTAATAATGTACTGCCTATCCAAGCTGCTGAGAGATTCCTATTCACTTCAACAGGCTTCAAATCAGGCTCTAAATTTATCAAAAAACCAAATCAGATCACCCCTATTCAAAAAGGTACCTGCAACTGCATTATAGAATTGTTTCATGCATTCCAACTGCCCACAATATGTGAAGTGCCCTGAAGCACAGCCACCCCACTTAGCTGGTCTAGTCTTGTTACCTGGTTCCTTTGGGTGCATTTGTTTTGTTTTGTTTCTCTACAGAAGTGCCCTGTGGCACAGAACCAACATCTGTTTAAGTCTCGGAAAGCACAGCCTAATGCATGAAATATATATGAATTTCCAACGGGCACGTGATTGTGCTTCTTGGCTGACCATATTATTCAGGCATTTTAGGAGCTGGTTGAGAGGAGCATGTTTTGTGTTTTATTTCAAGGATGGCATTTTTAAAGGTGTTCAGTGGGAGCAGAGTCAGGCCAGCACTGAAGTCAGTGGGCACTTGGAAAAGGACTTCAGCAATCCAGTGGATTGCTTATCTACAAAGCAAAAGGCTGAGAAGCGATAAGACAGCCCTCTACAAATACATCAGCAGGGTCAACACCAGGGAGGGAGAAAGAGCCATTTAAGCTACAGGACACCACCACCGGCACAAAAACAAATCCATTTATAAGCCCCCCCGAATATTCATGCATCGGAAATGCCCCCCTGCCTTATATACTGGACAAACAGGACAGTGTCTGTGCTAAAGAATAAATGGACACAAATCTGACATCAGAAATCACAACATTCAAAAACCAATAGGGGAATCCTTCAATCTCCTTGCTCGCACCCTTGCTGACTTGTTAATAGCAGTGCTCAAGCAAATGAATAACAAATCATAGCTTCAAAGAGAAACTGCTGAATTAGAATTAATATGGAAATTCGACTGTGTTGCCTCAGGGTTAAACAGGGACTATGGATTTTTTTTCTCATTACAACAAGTGATTTCACCTCACTTTCCCCTATGTGCTGTTTGCCAGTGTTTGAATCCCAACACCTATTCTGATTTGCTGTTACAGCCTGACCTGATCCTGTGTCATACATTTTCCTGCATTTAAATTTCCTCCCATTCTGTAAGTTCCCCATAAAGCATCTGACGAAGTGGGATTTTCTCCCACAAAAGCTCATGTGATAAACAAATTTGTTAGTCTTTAAAAATGCCCCAGGACTCCTTGTTTGTTTTGGAAATTAGAAGAAGACTTCAAATCACTGGAGGAGTGAGGCTCTGGAACAGCCTCTCAACAGGAGCAGTGGGGGCAAACAAATTGATATTAGGTTGGAGTGAGATAGATTTATCAACAGAATTATATGACAGGTTGCCAGTGATAGCTGAGGACTGGCCTCCATGATACACAATCCCACGTCCTTAGTATGCAGCAGAGCCAAGTAAACGTTTTTGGAAATCTCACCCCTAGCTTGTGATCTGCTACAGAGTCTAAGTGAGGGGCAGAGTCACTTGGGAGGCAAGTTCTGCTAAACAGAAAAACCCCTAGGCTGGACTCTCCACATGAAAGGTGAATGGAATTCATTGTGAATAATTTATCAGGCTTTTTGGGACACAGCTGTTTGCAAATGGTTGCATAAATTAAGCAATCCTATAAATGGTGAACATCTGGCAAACCATGTGACTTTTTTGTTAATAGGCAAAAAATGTATTTGTGAATAAATTTTACAATCGTCAGTATAAATGTTACGACAATACAGAGTCCCTGATCAGGAGTGAGGAAGGCTCATTGTTCTAGACATTGTACACAGGGGAGACTCGGTCTGTGCCCTGAAGAGCTGAAAGTCAAATACATTATCCAGACAGCTCCAACTGGTGGTGCCATTGGTCCCCGCAAGTTACCTTCAGATCCCTGTGTATTATGGGCGTTTTACACTGGTGTAATCTGGCTACAGCTTCACAGGTGTCACAGAAGATCTGCAAGACTTCATTCTCGGTGAATCCTGTCTGTAAGCGTTGATTCATCAGGTTCACCACCTGGCCCCCTGAAAGGAGGGATAAAACCAAAAATCAATTAGATCTGCATCTACTGCTAAAGCACACACTAGTCAAAAGGGAGCCACTTTCTTCAAAGGAGTCCAACATGCCTGGTTTTAAACTGCCTGCTCTTATGGCATGTACAGCCTTATGGTCTGAATAGAAACTTGGAAATTATAAACTCTTGAGTTCAATTCCATCTTGGACAAAAATCTCCCCCTGTGGCTTCTGGCACCTTACTTAAGCACCCAACTTCACCTTGCCCCCTCTGCATCCCCATCTGTAAAATCAAGTGTCTTACGTACCTACTGGTCAGGAGGTGCTACATGGAGTATTTATGTTTGGAAAGTGATCTGAAAGCGATTATGGATTTTAATCTTTAAGATCTAAGATTTCTAATAAATCCCTCCCTATCTACATTAGGAAAAATAATTGCAACATTCAAACATGTTCTTGATGAAGACATATCTCTTCTTGCCTCTGTAGACATAAACCCCTCACCAGATTAGAGAAATACATTTTAGTCTTGCATAGTTGGTCTAAATATAGTTCAATCTTTTTATATCCATATATATGTAAGAAAAAAAACACCTCAAAAGATACACACATGCTCTTTGGACAGAAACATGTCTATCAACCATCATTAGATGGTTATAAACGAAGGGCCTGGGGGAAGGGGGGGGGGGAAGACACCAAAATTTTCCAAGAGTAAACCAATGATTTTCGGTGCCTCAATTTACATTTATACACCTCCCTATGAAAGTCAGAATACTTTCAAATGTTTTGAGTTGAGCATCCAAAGTCACAAGCTACTTCTGAAAACTTTGGCTGTAAAATTTTTAGCAACGGGGAAGTGTCATTTAAGTCATAAATATCAGAAGGTGTTAAACCTCTTTAACTTTGTCATACTGTACAGCAGTGGCATTAAAATCAGTTTTAAACAGCTCATGCTTTTATCTCAGGGTGTGAGCTCTGCATATGGAGGCAGAACGATTGATGTCATGAGCCATCTTTGCCAAGACAGGCTTGACAAAATTGCCGCCCAGCTAGGCACTCAGCTTCAACATAAGGCGCCTAGCTGGGACATCCCCACCGCCCAAAAACCACCACTGTGACTTTCAATAGCAGCGCAGAGCCCCCCGCCACCGAAATGTTGTTGAATCCCCTAAGCACCAGTTCCATGCTGGAGCTAGGCACCACACTACAAATCCCGGGCGCCATGGTGACATGGCACCCAGGGTTTGTTGAGCCCTAGCGAAGGAGGAAAGCAATGTTAATAGGAAAAGGGGTATTTTTATGCAATTGTATTTAAAATATTTTGAAGCGTTTGCCACCTAAAAGAGCTCAAGCTAGATATTTTCAGAAATTGTTTTCATGACACTAGGGAGCATCTGGATGGGGGGTCTCAAATGAGGAGCAACTTTCATAAACCCATTAGTTAGAAATCAAGCATAACTATTAACCAACTTGATAGACTTCTAACAAAGACGCCAGTGTGTCAATCTAAACATTGACGGTACCAATGTTGAACTGAGTCAGCCAGTTATTTTGCTTCACAGAATACATCAAAGCTACTCCATCTGATAAATAATTCCCAAAAGCTATTGTGTAGCCAGGAACAGAGGAGGCAACTTATGGTATTTACTCAGAAAAAAAAAAAAAAAAAAAAAAAAGACCCATGGAAGCAACACAAGCCCATATCTGCTGACCTAGGCTCTGAAACTTGGTTCCAAGGGTCTTCTTCTGCCGGGGGATTGTGAGATTTCCCCATATTTACTGAGTTAGCTAGCTAGGATTTAAATAACTAATGCGACATTTACACAAGGCCCTGAGCACTCCAACACAATTAGCACCATCATTTAAACAAAAACCATTAAAATGAACAATTCACCTGGAACTCGGCTACCCAGGCACTGACAAAAGTTCTTCTCTGTCCCTTCATTGTTGTGGGAAGCAAAACCTCAGCCTTCCCTAAAAATCCTATTTAAAAGGTCTGTAACTGCACCCATCTCCCTCCCAAATGGCACACTGGCAGGTTCCTTTTCAGATTTGGGGCAACCAGGTCTTCACAGAATGCTCACTACTTGACAATGCTCACGTACCTCTGCCTGAGGTAAGGTTACTCTGGAGACTTGAAATCAATATTGTTTAGCCAAAAGTTACTCTTCACTCCTCCCTCCTGTCTGGCACTTAGCTGAAAGTCATCCAGTGGGCTCGACATCATTAAAATTATCTGTGGTTAGAATCATTTTAAGCTGTGGAATTTAGAAACGGACTTGCACGTTGTATTAAAATGTGTCTTGCAGCAAGAGTCGCACGCAACATTAAGCAAAGGAGAATGTCACTGTTCAGTCTGGTGGCCTCCGAAGACTAAGGTTGTTACCCATGGAAGCCACAGAAAGAAAAAAATGCTATTAGAATCATTGGGTTTAGCAATCTAAGGATGTCCTTAATTCGAACTAATGAAAGCCTAGTGTAGCCATGGCTTTAGTTAGTTCGAATTAAAATTCCTTAATTCGAACTAACTTACCAGTGTAGACATAGCCTAACACAGGTATAATTTATCATCATGTGCAGTGAAGAACTATTCATTTTATTTTGGGGCAGGATATTTGAGTGGCTTGGCTAGGAATTAGTCACTGATGCCAAGGAAGGGTTGGGCTAGTAGTTTTCCTTAAAAATAAAAAATAAAGATTATATAAGTGCCCTGAGAGTTTCTGGAGGGATACTCATCCAAACGAGCAGCACTTTGAGCCAACACTCACCTCGGCAAAAGTCCATTAGAATCAAGACTTCCCATACATCACCACTGCTCACAGAGTTTATACTAGAATCAATGTATCCAACAATGTTCTTGTGTCCAGATAGATCCCTCTGCAAGAAAAAAAGACATGTTCAAAGTACAAAACAGCCACGTGTACGGCAGCTACGCTTTTATAGGTTCAGCTGTACATAGTACAGACTTCCCAGGGTTGGTCTGTCTAGTCCCAAGTCTCTGTTGTAAGGAGCAGTCACTTGGATTAGTCATCATATTGAAGAAATTAGTCAAATTTCAGTTATACCTTAGTTATTTTCCTGTCCAGTGTGACTTAGGACAAGAAGCCTTAAAGAACAAGCCACCAAGCTCCCTCAACAGTCTATTGGGTCTCTGCTCAAAGGTGTGCCCATGATAATGGCTTCATCTAGATTTCTGTCATCTCACTGATCAGCTGCTTCATGGGGAATAACCTAGAGCAAGCACTGTCATCTGCACAAGGGAAACTGAGCCAGCAATAGCCATGTATCATACCAGCTGCATTTCCTCCTCACTCTCTCCAGCTCAAACTGCATGTTATAAAACTAACAAATTTTTTACCTTTTAAAAACCATGTAGCGCTGTTCTGTAGTGATTCAGCTAAAATGACTTCATGGGGTCCTACATTTATTTTATCTCAGCAATACTTGCTTTATGTATGCTCAACTTACAAGTAAAGAGATGTTTCCGTCTAATGGCCAATTCTGCAAACACTCTAGGATACAACAGTCAATGTGGATTCTTCCCTTTTGCAGTGTCTCATCAGTAACAGATTCTTCAAGCCAAATTCGGCCGTCACCTCCATCTATGCAACTTTATTACCCTCTGCTCTAACTATTGTCTTCCATGGGTTTCCACAGGTGTAGGTGAGAGCACAATAGAGACATTGGGGTTCCATGGTGGCCCTTCAATTGGAACTTGCTTGATAAATCTATTTATGAGGTGCAAAGTAGGAGAGAGTCCAGTTCACTCTCGCAATGCCGCATCAGTTCTGCAGGTCTGAGATGAACAGGCAGGACACAAGGAGTGGACCTGCTAAGAAAGCTATTACCATTTTTACAGTTGCTTTTCAGGTTAGACTGCACTTTAAAATGAGATCATGCCGATATTTACGTTCTGTATGCAATGGAAAGACATGAGCAAATAAAATGCAAGCAAACCAGCTTTCCAAGTGTAACTGATAAAATCTAATACAAGGTCAAATCTTAGCTGCGCCCACACTATAACACAGAGGAGGACTCCACGAAAGCTGTGCTGCATCATGCGGTATATGGACTCTTCAAATCCCTGTGCAGAGTTACAGCTATAAAAGTAACACAAGTTACTACAGAGAACGCACACTTGGTGCTGTTGCAGGTAAGGGATTCCCTCATAAAATGTCCCTTTTCTAAAGGCTACGCCTAATTTAAATTCACCATGGGATAAGGCTTGAACTTTTATGGCAATTCAAGGAAAGAGAAAAAGCCTTAAATTGCCATTTCAGTGACCTCTCTGCCAAGTTCAAATCTGGGTTAAACTGCCCAGCTGGCAGTCCCTAGAAGCAGCCACCACCCTATACACAGTAATATCCTCCAAATTTGTTTACACAATGCAAAAAAGAAACCAAAATCCTAGCTATTTAAATTATACCTGCAGTTGGCCTACAACATGGCCAATTAATTCCTTTAAATATTCCAGATGACTGTTTACGGCCATTACAGGCAGTTTCCTTTATAAAAAGCAGCTCTGGTTTGCACCATTAATAGCTGCTCAGCATGCACTTTTGTTTTTACTAGACACCCATATCAACACTTGTTCCAACTCTAATCCAAAGATTAGAGACAGTTCTGATTCAGATTCATCTCTGCTTGGAAGTCTTCCTTCCATTCAAATGTTGATCTGTTTCATCCCTGCTAAATTCAGTGTTAGCTGCCATCCAGTGTCCAAATTATTAGTCAAATCCCCCTCAAAAGTCAGGCGACTGGCTTTAAAATCCACGAGATTTTAGAAATAGTTGTTTGGGGTTCTTTTTATTTGTTTTCTGGATTTTGAGACTTTAAGGTTCACATGTTCTACCACAGTCACAAGGTCTATAAACGTTACTTTAAAAAAAATAACGTAAACCGAGAGTCTCAATCATAGGACCCCAGGAGTTTTATTCATTTTAAAAGGAAAGAAAACAATGTTGAAAGACTCGTGATAAAGCTACAAGAGTTTACTTTACAACATTGCCAGGTGACATTGCCTTGGCCTTAACCCCCAGCTCAAAGCAGGATCCCTAATGCAGCATGCCTTACCATAATCTGAATCTCTCTTTTGCAGACTTGCAGATCATGCTCATTGTTGACGTACATTCGTTTCAGGGCGCATTTCATCCCATTATTAGTCCTCACCAGAAACACGATAGCAAATCCACCTGCAAGAGACATGAAACATCTCATTCGGTAACCCCTTGATCCTTGCTTCTAAGCCTTGTCACTTGCCTTCTGGCTGATTTCACAGCCTCGTTTGTGCATACTGAATAAGGAGGGTATTCAGCCACTTTCCCCAGAGCTACAGTGACAGTATCTTTGATCAGATCAGCACCGCAGTTTGTCTCTCTACTTACATCATTATTTCAGGGAAAGAGAGAGTCTGAAGGAGCAAGTTTTCAATTAGAGAAATCAAAGTCAAGAATGCATCAATAGTAACAAGCAATTATGCGAGTTACTTAGCATGCCACATCTTTTATTGCACCATTAGTTTTCACGATGGAGAAGAAATGTGGAGTATACACAGTAGCACTGCATTCTGCAGAAAAGCAAACCGCAAAATATCCACAGCCTGTACCAAATGCCTCAAGCTGAGTCCGTTAACAGCTTTGAAGCACTTTTGCAAATCACATTAGAAACCCAATTCCTGCCCCATGCGCCACAGAGTAATCTCCTGTGCACTGTTTGATGGTATTGCTTTAAAAAGCATCACACAATTCATTTTGTGGTCATGACTATTAGCAAAGTCATGACCCCTACAACGTATGCATCTTGTTTAGGAGGAAAGCCTTTCATCTTTATTACTAATGCTGAGAATGAGAAAAGCCAGCAGCTTCCTACCTGGCAAGCTGGACAGGAATAGGAAAACTAGTGTATTCTGTCATCAAAATTTTGAACCTGGCTTTTTTGAGGTCAAAAGACATTTGGGGGGAATAATTCCAAGAGCCTTCAGTGTACTGTTGAAGTGATATATAATGGTAAAAAAGGAACAAAGCAACATACCCAAAACAACAGAGTGGGGCCATTTCTTCAAGCTTAAATCATTAGTAGCAGCTTTCGGTATTTTAAGAAAATAAGTTCTATATAATTTATTATTGGATTGTCATCTAGTAACTCCTTAAGCACCCCCCAAATAGGGATTGGTCTCCAATATGCTAGGGGGTGTTCTTAGTACAGGATATAAGAAGATACCATCCATGTCCCAAAGAACTATGACCTAAACAGACAAAGGGTGGGAAAAAGAAGAGAAGGACTGTACAGTGGTTAGAACACTAGCCAGGGGTTCAGACTCCTTGGGTCAATTCAGGGAAGGCTCTCTACCCCTCTGTTCCCATCTGTCAAATGGAGATAACGTTCCTGCTGATGGGTGTTGTGAGCTGTAGGATAACTGGGCCCACATAGCCTGTCTAGGTTATAGTATACTTTGATATTTATTATTAGCCCCATTTTACAGAATGGGAAATCCAGGCACAATACGTCTTCACCACAGAGACAAACCCTGTGGCTGGCCCAGGCCTGCTGACTTGGGTTCATGGCAGTTTCACTGTAGTAGAGACCTGCAGTGCTATTAATGTGCTTAAATGCTTTGTTAGATCAGAGGCCACGTGACTTGAGTCTCTAGCAGAACCAAGAGCTGAACCCAGACCCACTCGCAACCCTGTCCCAGCCCAGTGCCCCATTCACAAGACCTGCTGTATTTATAACGGATTACCGATAGCATATCAACTCACTAGTACATGGCCACAGCATTCATTTTTATGGGTTTTGAGGGTAGCTGGTTTGGGGGGGGGGGGGGGGTCGGAATATAAAGTCTTTTGGTACCATTATAACACGTCCCATTATGTGGTAAGTACAGAACGTGTTTTAATGACATATTTAAAAAAAAGATTCATTCTTGGGTCCAGAATATCCTGTGTAGTAAATTCCCACTCCATTGGCTAAAACATTCCTGCACATTACTGTGGCTCTGAAGTGCAACATTTGGGACAATTCAAGAGTAAAATTAAATTTCATTTAATTTAATGGGGGAAGCAAAACATATCCAGAGAACTAAGGGTTCCTCCCCACTTTTGTGTTTGTACAGCACCAAGTACAATGAACTCTTCATCCAGGACAAGGCCTCTAAGAGCAATGATAACATAAGCAACACAACCGCCACTCACACTATGTGGCCCTTTCAAAGGGTTGAAGAGAAACATTTGCTTTATGAACTCTAGAAGGATTCAGGCACTCTCTCTGCACTTGGGTCTTGGACAGTGCACCGTTCATACCAGGGTGGCACAGAGAAGAGACTGCTTTGTCAGTCATGTGAAACTTAGAACCATCAACCAAGAGATCAGTGCTTCTGCCTTGGAATCCACAGGTTCCCTCTGGGCAGGGAAACATCTGGTCATTGCTTCTCAAGAAGAGAATGGCAGGAATGTACTTTTCAGTAACAGGGTCTGTAAATAACAGCTTGGGCTGAGCCTGATTCTCGGTAGGCATCAATGAAGCAGCACATGTTGCTGAAAATAAACTAGTGATCTGAGATCAGTGAGAGGCCCACCTTCCTGTATGAATGCAGCCCTAATTCTCCACAGATGTTAGACGGAAGGCGTTTCATGAATGGAGATAGTGCTGGTGGGACTTTCTCTGCCAAGATTCTACAGAGGCAGGAGCCAGGGGTTAAGGACAGAGCAAAATTCAGTTTGTGAAACTGAAATTAGCTTCCATAGCAGCAACACAGAAATCTGGCATTTTATGGGGGGAAATCAGTCACTGAAATTCATTGCTGGAATGACAGACAACTTATCCTCTAACACCCTCTAGAATGGCACCAAGGCAACATTTCTTTTTGTTCTGATACCAGAATGTTTGGACATTTTAAGTACCAAACCCATAAAATCATTCTCTCCCCTCTTCTCCTCCCCCAGACCATACCATACTAAAGACAACAAGGTAAGGAAATTTTGTTTCCCCATCTAAACAACAGTTACTGGCTCCACGTGAATGGAATTTTGTTAAGCAGCCAACAAGAGACATGCTCAAGAGAGACAAAACCCGAACCTATCCAGACCCCAGGGTCATGAATTTATTTGCAGAGAGTAGAGAGGGGAAGAGAAAAAGAGCAGGTGGAGTGAGCCCAAGTCTTGTAACAAGTAGAGGAATGGCTTCCATCAATTTACACGTTTAACAGCAAGCGTCTCTCTTTACAGAGCTTTCAAAGGAAGACAGAACACTTAACTAAGGCAGGCTCTGGTGAAATATTCATCTTTGCACAGGATCACTTACAAACCTTAGCTCTGAAGTGAAATACAGAGATAGTACCTAGGGAACGTAATGAAAAATTAAACAGCTTTCATAGAGCACAAGGTCTCCAACAGGGGCCAGCACCTGACACCTCAGAGTAAGGCCTGGGAAAGGATTTTGTGTGTAGGTAGTAATCACGTAACTGGGACCGAACTAGGCCTGTGCCATTTCTTCATCTTCTTGTTGTAGAGACACAACCGCTACCTATTGAGTAAAATTTAGCATTAAAATCACTTGTGTTTGGCAGATGATCAGTAGCTAGTGCTCGTGGGCTGTTTACAAATTGGGTGCATGTGCAGTTTGAGTTTGAACGACAGCAGCGGGGCCTATTGAAACTGGTACTAACAATGGAATTCATTACACTAACTGAGCTGAACTGGAACTACTCACACACTTGACTCAATGGGAGCAAGTCTTTCCAGGATCAAAGACAGCGACTGGCTTTTGCATTGTCAGGGACAGAACGGACGGGGGCAGGCTAGGTACAAGGACTTCCCACACACTGCCCACCCCCTCTTAGAGCCAGGGCAATGCCACTAATGGCCAGCACGGTAAAAATTAAAGGAAGGACCTCAGGGTGGAGGCTGCACAGCAAATGTTGTTCCAACCCCAGGCCAGTATTTTCACAAGTAACTAGTGATTTGGTGAGGCCTCCGTTTTCTGGTTACACAAGTTTAGATGCCTGATCATGAAAGCCCTTTAAAGCGTCTCAAGCTGAGCACCCAAAAAATCATTAAGTCACTTCAAAAATCTTGGACCAAAGCAGGAGCCTTCACACCTCTACCATAAAAAAAAGTTTGCTTTACTGCTGTACTGTTTTGGAGAGCTGGTTTATGCATCTCGGCCATGCTATCTTCGTCTCCACACATGCCAAGCGTCCAAGCAAGAGTTGCCAGCTGACTGAATTAATTTCTTTCATGAATGATAAAAGTAGCCAGACTGATTTTTTTTTGTATGAGAAGTTGAAGTTTTCCACAGAAAGCAGACATTTTATAAGCAAAATTAAAAAAAAAAAAAAAAAATCCATAAAAAAAATCATTTAAAAATAAAGTTGCTCAAGGTTTCATCTGATTTGTTATCTTTAACTTCAAACACAGGGAAAAAAAATTCAGGATAAAAGTCTCCTGATGGCAACTGAGCCATCTCGAAAACCACCTGGAATTATTCACATTTCAATTCAGACAAGCACCACTGCCACCAGAATGAACATCTGTTTAAACCACCCCAGAAAACTGAGTTCTACCCCTGCAACTCCATCAAGCCTTGTAGATCATGAGGATACTGTATCTCCAATTAGAATACTTCATTCACATCTGCTTCCACCAGTTCCCTTAATAACGCAAGTTCCAGGGGGGTAGCCGTGTTAGTTAGTCCAGCAGAACAAACAAGGAGTCCTGTGGCACTTTTAAAGACTAACAAATTTATTTACCACATGAGTTTTCTTGGGAGAAAATCCCACCTCAGACACTTGAAGATGGGGAACTTACAGAATGGGAGGAAAATAAATGCAGGGAAGTGTAAGTCATAGGATCAGGTCAGATTGTTACAGCAAATCAAAGCAATTATTTAGATTCAAAACAGTGGAGAAAGGTGGGGAGGGGAGAAGGAAAGCAAAATTACTTGATTTTTTCCAATACAGCAGGTAATTTTGCTTTCCTTCCCCCCACACCTTTCTCCACTGTTTGAATTTTAAAAAGTGCTTTGATTTGCTGTGACAGTCTGACCTGATCCTATGACTTCTACTCCCTTACATTTATTTTCCTCCCATTCTGTAAGTTCATCAGACGCTTGAAGATGGGAAAGCGAGATTTCCTCCTACAAAAGCTCATCTGAAAAATAAATGTTAGTCTTTAAAGGTGCCACAGGACTCCTTGGTTGTTTGCTTAATAATGCATTTATTCCTGCGTGTTGTCAGCCTTATTAACTAAGCCTCTCCTACAGCAGAGCTACCAGAACATACATATCTATATACACGGTGCTACTTTTGATGAAAGCAACCAAGTTAACAGACAAAGGAAAAGCAATCTATGCCACAGAGAAGCTCAGTTAGATTGACTCCACTGATTGCAGATTGCAGCACTCTACTTCTGTCAAAAGGAGCAGGAAAAGCATGGCACATTAGGGCTTGCAATGCTTTATCCACTGGAGTGATGGATGTTGACTCTGTGGTGGAATTGGCACACTTCCCCCACCATAGTTCAGGAAGATAGAATTTTATTCATGTATTTAAAGGTGTAAGCATTTTATATTGCACCGCTTACAAAATGTGCCGGGAAGTTAAATCCTTGCATCTTCAACTGCTGTCAACTTCAACAGCCATGACTGCAAATTAAAGTAATTCAAAATAATATAGCTTATTTGTTTGCAAATACACCTACTGGGAGAATGATTTACTACTAGTAACAGTGGCCAGTGAAATTGATTCTGGTTTAGTCAGAGTACAAAACAATCTTAAATACAACAAACAGCTAGAACTAATTGCATTTGCTCTCAAAGAAGGAACCACATCCATTTAAAAGGGTTCATGACTAAGACCAGAAAGATTACTCCATCATCTAGTCTGATCTCCTATATCAACACAGGCCTCAGAGCTTTGTTAAGCTTGTAATGAGCCCAATTAGTGTTTGACTAGAGCACTCATCTTCTAGGACAGTGGTTTTCAAACTTTTTTCCTTGGGACCCAGTTGAAAAAAAAATAAAAAATTATGCTTGCGACCCAACAGTTACACCTTTGACCAATGCATTCCAACTTTCAGAGGCAGCATCGGGGAACACCGCGATCCAGTTCCTGAGGGTTTATGACCCAGTACTGGGTCCCAACCCATGGTTTGACAATCACTGTTCTAGGAAGCCATCTGGTCTTGATGTCAAGATATCTAGAGATAGGG
Organism: Pelusios castaneus; assembly: GCA_007922175.1. Lineage (NCBI taxonomy): Eukaryota > Metazoa > Chordata > Testudines > Pelomedusidae > Pelusios > Pelusios castaneus. Next base: position 8,652,474 of record ML685810.1, read on the forward strand.
AACCCAGCAATCCTCTTGATGGTTTGTTCCAACAATTAAATTGCCCTCACTGTTAAAAATGTATGCTTTTTTCCTCATTTTTATTGTCTGGCTTTAAACTTTCAGTCTTGTTATATGTTTCTTGGCTAAATTAAAGAGCCTGTTAGCACCTGATATTTTCTCCCCAGGAAGGAATGTATACACTGTAATTTTTACCTTTCAGATAAGCTAAACATACTAAGCTCCTAAAGCATCCCACTGTTCTAAGGTATTTTTTTCCAGCCTGGGTTTCAAAGTTATTCCCACTGAGCTTCTCCCGCATGCACACTGTAGTAAAATTCATCTGGTTACAAAGCGTGATCAGGGGACCAAGAACGCAGTGATCTAGAGTTCAGTAAGTGTCATCTGGCTGCCACAGATCAAGAACAAGGAATGAAAAGGGAAACGCAAAACAACAACAGAAAGCAGCAAAGGTGAGAGACCATCAGAGCACAGAGATCAGGTGATGCAAGAGAACAGTGACAGCTGACGTGTCACCAGGAAGTCTGCAGGTCCCAGAACACAACTGCCCCGTCGGAGCAGCAGGCAGCTTGGATCAAGATGGAGCACTGTGGAATTGCCATCAGTGGAGGTTTCCCTGTGAGGGATGATCTAGGTTTCTTTGGTCCTGCCTCACTGCTGGATTTGTAACTTCAAGTCCCTTCCAGCCCTGTACTTCCATTGTTCTACGACATGGACAAGCTCCCTGGATACTTCAGGCGTAATTTTCACAGCCGCACTCCAACTGAAGTCAACATGAATTGAGGATCTTCAGATCAGCACCCATGTAAACCAGGCCCCTGCTCTGCAGTGAGTCTGAGGCCTGGGCTTCCCCTCTATACACACACCAAGCAGGGACAATTCTTTAAGCCAGACTGATGGCACATCGCTGTGACAGATCTCCCAGCAGAGCTCCACACCCCATGCTATGCACATCACAAGAAAGTGATGCAGAGACCAAGAAACATCCTGGCAGCAGCTCAGCCAAGCAAAACCTGCTCGAGAATAAAGGAGATGCAAGCTCTGTCTATACTACCATGGGGAAGGCGTGGTGCTGCTCAAGGATCCTGCACCGCCGCAGCTTCACTGCAATGGTTACATGAGCTAGCTAGATTAAAACTAGCTCACATACATCCACGTATGCTGCAATCACATTCCCAACCGCAATGCAACAGTACCTTTAGTTACAGACTAACACATTAAGCCGCTGAAAGGAGTAAAGTTCAGATTCTTGCACCTTAAAACAAGCAGTGAAGTCACCCTGCAAGTGTGAATGGGTTTGTGGCAGAGTAAAAAAGGAAAGGAGGAAAGAAGTGAGAAAGGCCCACTCACTGTGAACAGTATCCCTCAGAGAAGGTTGATGTTGCGGGAACGCACCTGCCTGGAACTCCAGTCACTTGGGCTCAGTCCCCATCTCTGGCACAGGCTCCCTGTGCAACCTTGGGCAAAGTCACTTTCTCTGGCCTCCTGGGGCGGTATGAAGATGAATTCATTTATTAATGTTTGCACATTGCTCAGACAGTCCTTTGATGTATTGTAGCCAGATAGCTCTCCAAGTTGTGTGCCTGGTTCAAAGCGGGTACACAGGAACCACAAGCAGACTCAAGGGGGGAAAAATACTTAATAGCTGTTTGTCCTTCATGTCATCTCTCTTACACACACAGAATGGATTCAGTGCAACTCCTCTAGGAAGTGAAGATCAAAGCCTATTTACAAGGCATCTATCAATTTCAGAAACCTAAGACCCGCTTCCCCCCTCCCCCGTTTTTAAATAAACTTTTTTTTTTAACTGGAACTCTCCAGTTCTCCTACAATTGCTCACAGCTCCATTAGCTCAAGAGGTTTTGCGATAAGAGGCTTCTCTTCAAGCCTGTATGGCTAGTCATGTTCTCTTAATAAAACCTCTATGGAAGGAAAGTACGTTTACAGCACTCAAACTAAATACGAGTTTTTTGTGCTCTTATGGACCAAAATCTATTTCTTTTTCCCACACAAGGGATCCCTCTGAATGAAAGGGATCTGTGGATATTTCAAATATTAAAAAAACCTAGAAGAGAATACTCACACACACACACACACACACACACACACAGTTCACTCCACCCATCATTAGAATGCAGCCATCCCTGGGGTGGAACACAGTAGCAGTATATAACATTTTGGTGGAAAAAAGAATACTATGTCCAATTAATACCACAGAGAGAGTTTACATTCTGCCCCTGTAAATACCATAATGAGTCAGGCTGGAATTTCACTAGGACACCAGAATACACACATCAGATCCTAGAACAAAGTGCCATGAGATTGTTAATTATCAGAGCTGGGCAAGGAAATTAGTTTTAATTCGCTTTCAAAAGATTGCGCCTGTTGAACAAGCAAGGCAAAATGCCACCTGTGCAGTCACTAACGCCACTTCTTTTAGTACCTTGGTTTTCACTGAAAGCCTGCCTTTCCAAGAAGAGACGCAGTAATGCCCTGCTTAGGCTGAAATCTGAGTAAGATATGGGCATATTTAAGACAGACAACTGGAAGACAGCATCATATTCTCTCTCCGCTCCAGAGGAGAAGCATTGATTTAGAGTTCTTCATCTCACAAACATTATCTTACGCATTTGCTGTTGGCCACAAAACAGACACAAACTTCCCACTTTATCACTTGCAGTGACTATTTATGCACACATCTTGCCAAAGCAGAGGGTATTTACACAAATCTTTCCCTTTCATCAGACAAACAAGGCAAGAATAGCACTACAGTGTCATCATTTTAAAGTTAGGCGTTTGTGCACATAAATTAGAAAATATTCTTTATACACAGTGCACTTTTATTGGCACCTGTGGCCAATAATCCAGTTTAATAGTAAAATAGATCTTGAAGGACTTAGGTTTTTACAAGTTTAGTGTTGCCCTTCCAGTAAGTGGCTGACACAAAACCCAGGCAACATTTTTAGCACGGTAATATACTCAGTAAAAGGCTGCCCAATGGATTGCTGAAAGTTTAATCATAGCAGCTTCAGACTGCATAGAATAGTGATGCTGTTCAACAAAAACAGGCTACGGAACTGAGCCATGCTCCTGAGCAGCTGGACAGCAGCCAGAGCAGCCTCAGCGAAACATTTCCTGTAGACTTG
>ML685810.1:8655719-8669782 GCA_007922175.1 Pelusios castaneus
ACCCACTGATTTCCTTGCGAGTTGTGAGTGCTGGGAGCTCTAGGTATCAGGCCACTGATATTATAACCTGTGTAGCATTAAAAAAAAATAAAATAAAATAAAAAAAAACCCAACCCCACAACGTGACCACTTAGGTCTTCATGACTAGTACACACTGTGGTCACTGGTCACTCAGCTCAGCAACAGGGAGAATATGAGACAGGCACCTGGTGTTATAAGAGTAAGGTGATGAGGGAATTTGAAAGGGATGCAAGAGCCTCCTATTTCCAGTCTTAAAAATCAATTTGCGGCCAGGAAGAAATTTTCTTTGCAGGCTGATTATCCCATAGCTATCAGCTGCAGGTTCTCTTTTACCTACTTCTGAAGCAGCTAGTGCTGGCCACTGTCAGTGATGGGATATTGGACTTGCTGTACCACCAGTTTTATTGGCCGACAGGATGGATCACTTGATTATCTGTTCTGTTCATTCCCTCTGAAACGCTGGCTTTGGCCACTGTTAGAAGACAGGATACTAGGCTACACGGACCATTGGTCTGACCTTTCATATGCTCTTATTCAATATAGTAATTTCTGCATTTTAGATTCTCCTTTTTCAGAAATCCAGGCTCCTAAAAATCTGAATTTAAGAAGGTTCTCCATGAGCAGTATATAGCCTATAACACAGAGCTGAGCAGAAGCACATATACGTGACCCTATCTAGCTGGGGGATCTTTACTGCATTTCGTTAACATGACCAGTTTAGACACAAGAGCTAAATAAACTTCAATAAGTTCCTTCAAATCCTTTCCTTGCAGACCAGGTGGACTGGAATACTTGATTTTCAAAAAGGTTAGTTCTTATTCTGCTCAAGAAAAACAGTATTGTTTTGCAGTGGAAAACTCACCTTGCAAAACAGAGCATTAGAACCGTAGTACAGCGTCGCTACACAGCGCGACCTAACTGGTTGCCTGAGCTCCCTGCTGAAAATGAAATGTGACAAGATGCAAGAAACTTGCCTAGTGGAGTATCTTCCCTCCATTGACAGTACACTTTTGTTTGAATTGGGGTCTAATCCAACACTTCCATTTACTTTTTAAAAGTGTGAGCTCTCAACAGCGGATATTTACTACATCTATTTTGTTACCATTCTTTGACCCCCTTGTTTCTTTTCTGTATGCAGTCTTTTTGCCCTTTGCAAGACAAACTCTGGTTGTATTAATTTTTGGCCTGGGAGTGCAATCGTTTTAGGGTGACAAGAAACCCTTTGTACGTAGTGCCTTTCAACCGATGCGTTTTAAACATGAAGCCCTTCGGTGTTCCTGTTCAGAGATCATCCCCAGCTGACAGACGGGAAGCAGGCACAGAGCAGTTAAGTGCTGTTGCCCAAGGTCACAAAAGGAATCAGTGGCAGAGTCAGGAAGGGAATCCAAGGGGAAGGTACTCAGTCGATGTCTAACATCATAGCTCCATTGAAGTTAATTGACCCCAAGAGTCCCTTCTCCCCTGCTCTAATGAGGAGGCTACAGACGCCAATAAAATACAAACGCTGGTACATTGATTTAATACAAAGAAGGGAAAGCAGAAACAAGCGGCAGGGGAATGCCTTATTTTTCAACAGCAAGTGGTTTTATAATAGAATGAGGTTGCAGCTATTTGTTCGCCCACCACTGATTAACACAGCTCTTCGCTCAATTACACTGCTCAGCAAGTGGGTTCTGGTTACTTTAATTGTCCACCGTGTGCAATTTAGAGAAATGAAAGGCCCGCTTGAGCTCTCATGGTTTCTGGAGGACAGGGAGTGACTTCACTGGGTATTAATTCAATTGTTTTGATTTTTCGTACCCTGAAAAAAAAAAAAAAAAAAAAAGAGGAAGGAAGGGCACCTGTCCAATGCTTTACACCTCTTATAAAAAGGAGCACAGACCTATCAGTCACCCCCAGTCAAATCAAATAACCAAGTGACAAGAACTAATCCACTACCCCGCATAATCCCCATTCTCACACCACCACTGCACAGCACCCAATTCCTTATGGAGAGGGGAGAAAAGGGAACCCCACTGGCATGACCTGAAAGTTGATGTACTCAAGCTGCTATGGACCTGAAGAGGAAGCAAGTACCAAAGATGCCAGGCCCTAACACAAGATGCTCTGCTACCCCTGGATTACTTTAACTGAAACCTCTCCAAAGCCATGGCAACATTTCACAGGGAGAAAGGCAGCATCCTAGACAGACAGGTCCCAGGCTGTTACAGTTCCCAGGTAGAGAAAGCCAATTTCAAGCCTGTCAGGCAAGAAAGCTGAGTTCTGAACCTGCGCCTTAGCAGGCAGGGTACATCAGCACACAGATCAACTCCAAAAATTAGGTAGGAAAGGCACTATTCCCCGCTTCACTGCTTGTCTTCCTGTACTAAGAGCACTGTAAAACACCCAGTGAGACAATCCCTGCTCATCCGAGATTACAGTCCGAACAGGCAAGACCTTAGAATCATAGGGTTGGAAGGGACCTCATGAGGTCATCTAGTCCAACCCCTGCTAAAAAGCAGGACCACTCCCACTAAATCATCCCAGCCAGGGTTTTGTCTAACCGAACCTTAAATATCTCCAAAGATGGAGATTCCACCATCTCCCTAGGTAACCCATTCCAATGCTTCACCACCCTCCTAGTGAGAAAGTCTTTCCTAATATCCAACCTCGACCTCCCCAGCTGTAATTTGAAACCACTGCTCCTTGTTCTGTCCTCTGTTACCACTGAGAACAGCCTAGCTCCCTCCTCTTTGAAGCACCCCTTCAAGTAGTTGAAGGTTGCTATCAAATCCCCCCTTAGTCTTCTCTTCTGCAGACTAAATAAGCCTACTTCCTTCAGTTTCTCCTTGTAAGTCATGTGCCCCAGCCCCCTAATCATTTTCATTGCCCTGCGCTGGACTCTTTCTAATTTACCCACATCCTTTCTCTAGCAGGGAGCCCAAAACTGGACACAGTATTCCAGAAAAATCTACAAAATTAGAGTAATTAAAAAAAAAAAAAAAAAAGGCAGCTGCCGCAGCAGTTATACCCTTTCCACTGGAGTAAAATATTTTTATATAAAAAAAAAAAAAAAAAGAAAAGAAGTTAGCTACAGAGCCTGTCCTTCAGTATCAGTTAGACTCCTATTCCATCACCAGAGCTGCAAACCACAATCAACTCGCAATTTTCTCCCAGTAACCCATTAACAGCTGTTGCAGTGGAGGCCAGAGCCCAAATTAGCCCAAGTTACATCAAGTTAAGGGAAATGAATTAAAGGAAGAAGAAACTAGCTACACAACAAGTAAACATTACATATGGAGTACCAAGGAATGCAAATTTGTCAGTGGACAATTCAGGTCTGTGTAGAACGACCACCTATCCAGCCAAAGTCAACCCATTAAATAGCTCACTCCAACAGCATGCATGCGTGGTGTGGTAGGACCCATGTAGCTCCAAGCCAGTAACAGTCATCATGAGAAATTCTGTTGCCCCAAGTGAAATTAGACTGGTCTGTCCCTTATAGAAGTGGTTCTCAACCTTTTGCGGGCCGTGACACTCTTGGCGGCATGTTGCGACCCTGTATGACACACCAGCCCACCCCCCCACAGAGCAAATCCAGCCATTTCCCTAGCTTGTCACAACACACTTACCACTGGATGGTGACACAGCAATGTGTCCCAACACAGTGATTGAGAACCCCTGCCTTATAGGATTAGAGGAGGGAGTGGCCCTTACCAGAGGAAAGTTTGAGACAAAGGAATTGTGTGACTAGGAACACATTCATGGACTGTCTTGGCAGACAGGCATCTTCATATTGTTCTGACATGTAACACATGGGTGCAGTGAGAAAGAAAGACTTGAACCTCTACCTCACTGCAAGTGAAGAGATGCACAACCTGTCAGCAGCAGTGTGAAACAGAAGGGACAGATAAGTAAAAACTTTCAGGAGGGGGGACAGAGCTGATGGCATCTACATGACAAGTGTCCCTTGTTCATAGGCACTGATTTTGGAGTGCTTCTGAGCCAGCCACTGACCATCTGGTAAAATTATATGCGTTGAGATTTTCAAAGCAATCTAAGGGATCTGCCTTCCACTCAAGTGAACAGAAGATGGGGTCTAAATCCACAAAGACTGCTTTGAAAAACTGAAGCAAAGAACTAGTGCTAAGGCCTATTAAAAAAATAATAATCTAGTACACAGTGAAAGCTGTGAAGCAAATGCATTGATTTAGGATGAACATTGGCCATGTCACTGTTGACAAAGTTCAGCCAGTGGCTTTTTTCACATCAGTTCTTCCAAACAAGCGCTGCACCCCAACCTACCTTAGCTGGGAAGCCGACCCAGCATATTTGATTTGGGGAACTGTGTATTTTGGTATGCCTCTTCTGCCAGCTACCTCACATCCTGCAGCTTATTATTGTAGCTAGTCACCTTGAGATTGAGCTGAGAAACAGGAGGACCTAATCATTTGTGGTCATTACAGATACCATGGAAATTTTCCATGAGGGTCAGGGGGGGGGTTGGCCTAATCCCAATCCTGATTGTTACATTCTCTGCAAGACACAGGATGCTTACCAGCCTGTCAAGCACTGCTGAACCCTGATAAGCAGCTGCATTCCGATCCACAGGTGATCCCGTCGGCACCCCTGATAAGAGCGGTGCAAGGTTATCTTTTTAAAGTGGTGCCAACATATTGGATGAAAGGAACTTAACACGGTCAGAGTATTCTTGCAAGCCAGCCCCTGTCACAGGCTGCACATTACAGGCACGCAGTGATGGCCATGCAATTGTTGTTCGACCTTTGAGTTCAAAATGGACCAGGACATCACTGATCGGTCTGGATTCTGTGAACATGTGAGTGATTGATCAGGCCAATTTGGCTTTGAATGGTCTGTGGTATGCTGAACAAAAGATGCCCCTATGAGTTACTTCATTAAAAGTGGACATGCCGTTGTCATGAGATTTATTCTGCTGGAGCTTCTTCTCTGTCTCAGTAGTTCTCCTCTACTCAAAGAGTCTGGTTCCAGTATGGATATGACTTCACCAGGTACCAGTCCTGAGTTAGATCTTTCCAAAACCCTGGGTCAATGTTGAAACACCTCAGGGATAACTCAAGAGAGTCTTTCAAACTTGTCTTCTGGCCTCCCTGAAAGTGCTTTCCCTCCTTTAGCTCACCATAAAATATCTTCTTTGGCAGTCACTCATCTGACACTCTGGTGACATGGGTCTCATCTAAGATGCTTAGAACATCTGCTCGTAGGAGTATCTGGAACCTTGTCTGACTATCTTATCCCCATCAGTTTCCTCAGACAGAGCAGAGGAAACTGATTCAGCTTTGTAATATGGCATCCGTACACGGCCAAGATTTCACATGCATATATCAAAATTGGCAACACGATGGCTTTGCAGACCCTCAGTTTTGTTTGTTGACTAATGCTCCCACACATTTGGCTGTAGTCTGCCAAAAGCCACGCTTGCTTTGACAATTCTAGCATTTGTTTCATCATTGATGGGAACTGCACAGGAGAGTGTACTGCCAAGGCAGACGATGAACTTGCCCGCTGACGGGAGGATTTGGCCATTCATTGGGATAGGAGGCTCTAGATAAGGCTTTTCTGGTACATCACTTCTGTCTTCTTGATGTTGAGACCAAAATTGCCACAAGCTAAAAAGAAAGTCTGTACTCCTCTGCATGTCAAACTCAAATTTGGCATTCAGGGAAGAGTCATCAGCAAACAAATGATCGCCATCAGTCACTTCCCGAATCTTTGTCTTTGCCGGTAGTCTCCTCAGACTGAAAAATTTGCCATCAGTACAGGACCCGATGCCAATTCCGATGTCACAGTCACAAAAGACCTCTGTAAGCATGGCAAAAGACATCATACTGAAGGGAATGAACAGAGCAGCCCTGCGTGACTTCACTGGTGCCTAGGAATTGTTCAGATGACTTGCCGTCATCCATAAGTGAATTGCAAATGGCCGAGCCATGAAATGAATTTCTCTGGGCAAACAAGTTTGTCATGAGCTTCCAAAGGCCATCCTGACTGAATGGATAAAATGCATTTGTCAGGTCCATGAAAGTCACATAGGCTATGTCTACACTTGCTAAAATTAGTTTGAATTACTTAGTTCGAATTAACTAATTCGAACTAATTGTAGTTAGTTCGAATTAGCTTAATTCGAACTAGCATGGCCACACTGGAACATTAGTTCGAACTAAGCAAGCACTTCTTTAGCTCGAATTAGCAATCCCATTCATTTCAATGGCCGGTTAATTCGAACTAAGAAATTAGTTCAAATTAACATGGCCACATTATTAATTAATTAAATTAACCAATTAATTAATTGGTTAATTAAGGAAGCCCTTAATTCGAACTAACTAAAGCCTAGTGTAGACATAGCCATACACGTTGGAGTTCTGTTCTAAGCGTTTCTCCTGAAGCTGGCAAGCTGTGAACATCATGTCCATGGTCCCACAACCTTTCCTGTAATCATGTTATGTTTGAGATATTTCCAAGCAGGCAATTGCATTAGCTAGTGTTGAGACCCCATTCAAGGTAGCCAGAAAAAGGGCCTGGAGGCATTTAGCAATTAATGTCTTGATTTACACTAGCCATGAAGAGGAAGAAACTTTTGGTCTTTACACCAGTGGTTCTCAACCTTATGTGGGCCATGACATATTGGTGGCATTTAGCAATCCTACCAGACACCAGCCCACATGTCTCAGGACAAATCCAGCCATTTCCCTGGCTTGATGCGACACACTTAGCACTGGGTGGCAACACTATAGGATGTCTCGACACAGTGGTTGAGAACCCTTGCTTTACACAATGAATGTGTCATTAAGGAACCACAGAGCCAGAGCCCAATACACGGTGCTCACTAACTCCTCTCACACACAGTGATGACCACTAGGAGCACTCAGAAGCCATTTAAAGAGGTGTTACCCAATTTCTATGTGCTATAGGGAGATAACATTTGAATTTCTAGATAACATGGGTGGTGTCTGCAATTTAATGCTCTGTTGGGGATCTAGGGATCTCCTAGGTAGAGAACCCTGAGACCTGCATGCAGCATTCAAAGTGGGGAAAGGTGCCTTGCACAGGGACTAGAAACTGAGAGGAACAGTGACAGAGTTAGCTTTTCCTATATTGCAAGGCAATAGCAAATTAGCTGAGGTTTCTGGGGTTGTCCATGTACTGTATGGATTTAAGATCAGAAGCACTTGTGTACACAGTGTAAATAAGTTAACAAAATCAGGTGTAGTGTAACAGAAAGCAACCCATTGCAAGGCCCCTGAAAGCTACCTCAGATAAGCCAAGGATCAACTGTGTTATGTCTCCATTAGTTCTTTTTCTAAGTGTCAGGCCAAGCACAAGAGCTGCAAGCTGCCCCTGAATAATGGTTTTCAACCTGTGGTCTGTGGACCCCCAGGGGCCCACAAATTGTGTACAAGATTTCCCAAGGGATCCAGTACCTCCATGTGAAATTTTTTAGGAGTCTACAAATGAAAAACTGATTGAAAACCACTGCTCTAGAACAGTCGTTTTCAAATTTTTTTTTCCCCCTCAGGACCCAGTTGAAAAAGAGTCATTTATGCCCATGACCCAACATTTACTTCTTTCAGCAACGCATTCCAGTCTTGCTGCAGTGGCAGCAGGGGGTGCTGCAGCCCAGTACCTGAGGCTCTGTGACCCACTATTGGGTCCCGACCCATAGTTTGAAAACCACTGCTCTAGAATCCTTGGGTATGTCTACACTAGAGCCTTAGGTCGACTTAAGGAAGTCGAAGTCGACCTACAGACTCCTGCACCCACACTGGGTTTTTATTAAATTGACTTAAGCGCTTCCTTAAGTCGCCTTAATAACACCACCTCTTAGGGTCAACTTAACGCTTGAGTCGACCTTATTAAGTCGACTTAAGCCAGTGTAGACAGGGGAAGCCCTTAAGCCAACCTGATTGGCCTTCAGGCCCGGTGCAATGTGGGACAGCTACCCACAACGCACCACTCCTCTGTCGACCTAGCACCTGCCAGTGTGGACGCAGGCAGTTGACAGGAGTTTTCAATATGGACTCTCTACGTCGACTTAAGAAGGTCGACTTAAAGTTGACCTTGGTAAGTCAACTTAACAGAGCCTCCAGTGTAGACGTACCCTTTGAGAGCAGATGAGATCTCACCTGTTAACAGCCAAACTGAGTGTGCCTTGGTCACTGCATTCCATGCAATTTCATTGCTACAGGACATGCTGAGCATGGGATAATTACCCTGCATTGAAACAGCTGGTTCACAGGAGACTGCATAGTCGTGTGGTTTGATCCAAGGACTGGATATCTAGGGTCTAGTCCAGGTTCTGCCACTGACTTACCATGTGACCTCAGACAAATCACTTAAAAGACCGAAATTAAACATTCTCCTCGGTGAGATGTGGATATTAATACATATGCACTTATATGAAGTACGTAAAGAGCTTTGGACAGAAGTCATAATATGGCTGCAATATTCTTAAACCGGAATCAGTCCCAGGGGGGAAAAAAAAAAAAAACAACCTAAGAGCTTAAATCTAAGGCATTACAGACTACTCAATCTTTAATGTGATCTAGAAAAAGATGAATTCAGTTAATTGGAACAGAAAACTTGAGGTTTTATACAATGCTGAATAAAAGGTCTGTTACAACAATCAGACTTGCCTCAAAAATTCAATAAATGTTAGTAGCAATGGAACTCAGTCAGTCGCTGAACCTTAAATGCAATTGAACGCGCCTGTTGAAATAGATTAAAACTCTTCCTGTATATCAACAGAAGCTCAAGAAAGGTCAACTATACTTCATGTCCAGTCTACACTTCAGCAACAAATTCTTTCCAGAAGGGCTACATGGCGGTATCCTGGATTTTAAATATCCATTGTAAATAAATCAGTGGCCGAGGGTTATAACAACAATATCCACTGCTAATTTAGGAGCTGAGCTCTTGGAAACGTAACGTGTTTGTGTAGTGATTGGAAAGTGCAAACCACACCGTATATTTAGAGCTGGGTCAGTGTGGAGAGTTCTGCACATCTAAGGATTGGCTTGTGGGTAAGGCACGGGCCTGGAACTTAGGAGATCTGGGTTCATAGACGCCCTGTGCAACCTCGGACAAGTCACTCAGTGTCTCTGAATGTGTGGCTTAGTGGACAGAATGCTGGATTGGAACTTGGTTTGAAAGGCCAGTCTGTCAAAGCAAAAAGGACAGGATTTTACAATGCAGCGAGGTGGGACACTGGAAATTCACACTCTGGCTTGAGACATCCTGTGCAGATAGAACCTTGTTTCTAATGTACATAAAGAAATTGCATCAACTTAGCTAAAGGTGGGATTTAAAACCTATTTAGTTTATCCGGTGCCAACCCCTGTATGGATTCAGTTTGAAAAGGGTTTATTTTACTTTAGCTTAAACCCATTTGAAATAGACAAGTTATACCAAAATGAGCCTGGTTTAAAGCAAAATACAAGCATCCAAACAGGTATGTGCACTGTTTAGCCAAATCAGTTTAGCAAATCCACCCCTCCCCACCAACCCCTTTAGTTAAACCAGCGCTACCTTCTGTTCCAGAAACAGAGCTCTTCTCATTTGTTTTCTCCATTCTCTTTAATACCTTGCTTTTCTTACACAGCCTGGCAAGTGGTTTCCCTGAAACTGTGTTCCGATTCACAACAAAACATGGGGAAAGGGTTAAACAAAACAAGAGGTTTCCACTGTAATTTTCACATAGGGTTCTTTAGCATGATTTTGCATTGTATCTTAGATCACCCAATTTTACCTCCAGCAACTCTACTAGAGCAAGACTCAGGAAAAAAATAATTAGCCCTCAAAGAGACCATCTATCTACCAAGGCTGTCATGTGGCCTTCTTGCACAAGTGTTTATTCAGCTGTTTTTGAAAAGCATGTAGTTTTATGAAGACAAAGCTTTTATGCAGGTCCTGTGCCATTTTCAGTGAAGTACAAGGATGGTGCTTTGAGGTAGCTCAAATTGCTGATGGTTAAAGGCAATCCTCACACACTGCAGACTCACTATGTTTGAAAGGGAAACATCAGAGAACATATAGAATAATTCAGCCACACAGACTAAAAACCTGTTTGCTTTCTCTCTGTGGGAAAAGAACTTTTCATTCCCAGTTGCCAAAGTTATTTCATACAAGAGTTAAATACAGTCCCACGATTCATTGGTGTTTCCAAAACACATTACATCATACACAATAACCCACTAAACTGATTTATCACCCTCAAAGAGAGTCATCAGGGAAGTTAAAGCAGCAGCAATGCCATCACCCAAATGCAATTAAATTAAACCGAGAGTGTGTCCCTATAAAAACTATGGTGAAAGAACCTTAGAGAGAGACAGGTACTATTTACACCTGAGTAAATGAAGCAAAGGCCATAATCACTTTCTAAGTGCAGGTTTTATTTGTGGAATCATCACCGTACAGAGCACAGTTCTATGCCTTTCCTCTCCAATCATTTTCAAACTTCCCCATGGAACATTCCCATCATTTTTTCCAAAGGAAAAGTTGGATGATCCAATAGCAATTAGGTTTGGGCAGAAGTCATCACCCTGCATCTTTCCAAAGCTAGTGCAATTATTATGCTAGAAACAGCCAAACCACTATTAAGTCATGAATTCCAACTGTATAAAGTAAGCTTTCTATTTAAAAATAGACTGTCTCATTATGTACACACATCCATCTTGCATTCTACATGTGTGCAATTTTGGTCGTCCATGTGCAATTCTGATCTCCCATATTTCAGGGAGACAAATTCTAACTGGGACAGATGACAAGATAAGCAAGGAGTTCTGTGGCACAATCCCATTTTGTCAGAAGAATTCAATGGAAAATATAGTATGTGGGCTGTATATAGAGAGATACAGAGAAGGGTGGGTCGCAAGGTTAATTCAAACAGATCTAGAATGCTAGCCTATCTTTTTAAAGTAAATAAGTTGTTTGGATTCAGACTGTGGAAAAGAGAGGCAATTCCTTCCAAGGCGTCTGGCGGGTGGAGTTTGCCCCCCATATCCAGGGTCTAACTGATTGCTATGTTTGGGATCAGATTGGCAGAGACTCTGGTGTTTTTTGCCTTCCTCTACAAAGCATGGGTAACTTGCTGGTTTGAACTACAATAAATGAGGAGTTTTCTGTAACCTGAAGTTTTTAGATCTAGATTTGAGGATGTTGGTAGCATAGCCAGAGATTAGGGGCCCATGGGTGAGTGAGGTGCTATGGCCTGAGATGTGTAAGAGGACGGACTTAGTGATCAGGATTGTACCTTCTGGACTCAAGGTCTATGCATATAATTACATGCTAGCACAGATGCACACACAGAAATATCCCATTATAATTAACAAACAAAAAGTTTGGATGGATTTTTAAACCTCGTGCTTCACAGTTTTAGCCCATCTCTCACCATTAGAAACCAGGGGGAGACCTAATAGGAGGGATCATCTGTCCCCCGTCTGCTCATTGCAAGGTTCTTTTCTATTCTACATAGCTTCTTATACCATGGTCATCACCATAGTATTTGAGAAACTTTTAGTAGTGCACTAGGCAACGCAACTACTTATCTTTCCAACGTTTGTTCTACCTTCCTCCAAAATATCTAATCCTGGCTGCTAAAAGAAACAATACTTGCCTAGTTGGACCACATGTCTAATCTACTCTGACAATTCCCATGATTCAGTTTGCAGTGTCTTTTCCCATCAACTGAATATTGACCCCCTCTCTCCAAAGTCATATTTCTTTTTTCTCTTCCAATTTGGCATATTCCCCTTCCCTTATACATTTGACCTACATTGTATTCTTCTCCACTCCTTCCATTTCTATCCCTTTTTTATTTTCTCCCTCCTCCCCACCTTCCTCTCCACTGGATCTGGAGAAAGAATTTTTATATTTTTCATGTAGAGTTTTTCCAGTCCCCCACCCCAATCCTGTAGAGCGGGGGCTACTGCAGAATATCCAGATTCAAGTGACAAGAGCATTTTAAAAGGGAAAGCCAAGTGGGCAACAGACCTTTCCACACCTGCACCCATCCAAATACAGTGGATGGTCTGTGAAATAACTCATCCTCCAGGTACCATCAATGGTAACGTACTTCACCACAAACTTACATTTTGAGCAGAAGCATGTGCCTAAAATGAAGCGCTTGGCCAAATGGGTAAACTCTTCTTAATTTACAAAGTCAAAATACTGCCTATCAATGCTGATGCCGTATTCTACCCTTCCAAGCAAGCTAGAAGTACCTTACAGTTTGCTTTCCTAGCTGTGCTAGGGGCAGGCTTGCTTGACCACATAGACTCAAAAATACCCAGGATACCATGATCCAGTTACAGGAAAACCATAATGAGTCTCTTGCTCTATGTATGAACAGCTTGCCATTCCTGGAGCATTACTAAGATATACCTCCCAACTTTTCTTTCGCCTCAGGGTCTTAACTACCATAGCCACTTGTCTCCATCAACCCAACAAATCAGTTTATTATTGGCCATGACAACTTATTTTCTCCTTGTTTCTGTAAAGAACTTGCCGCTCTTGCACCTTTGACACCTCTTAAGTTTGCTTAGTCTTCTCTGTTGTTCTTTTAACACACCAAGCAGTTTTCCCAGATCAGTATGCATTGCACTAATTCTGGAACATCTTCTGCAGAAAGAAAGATGGTTTTAGTGAACCACAGCTTTGGAATCATCTGCCTGTTGCAATAAAGGAAAAAGCCAAAGGAAATGGTTTGGGTGGGTTTAAGCACAAGTGATCAGCTGCTAAATTCTACTTATCTGGTAACTGCTATAGACCAGGGACAAAGTCAACCTTCTGATACAGCTCACCCCAAAGACAGCATAGGTATAGAAGAGCTAAGTATTAGCCTATTTTCATCAGTGGATCTCAAAGTGATTCATCAAAAGGCAAGTAAGTATCACTATTGTCATTTTACAGAGAGAGAAACTGAGGAACATGGACGTTAAGTGACTTTACACAGTTGGATACTTCATCAGCAGTTCAATTTTCTCTTCAAATGATGATTATTACACATTTATATTATTGTAGCACCTGGGAGACCTAGACATACACCAGGATCTATGTGTGCCAACATAGAACAAAAAGTTGGCCCGTACCCCAAAGAATTTACAATCTATCCCAAACACTTGATGTACATTAAAATAATTTTTGTCCAACTAAATCCTTTTCAAAGGGGAAGCACAGTTCCTTTGATACACCATAAATTGAATACATTCTTATTTGTTTAGGGTCTGGTCCAAGGTCCATAGGATCCTTATCATTGGCTTCAGTGGGCTGTGGATCAGACCCATAGAGAACAGAGCTGTGGATTCTGATTTTCAAAAGGAGCCCAGGGGTAGGTGCCCAATGCCATGTGAGATTCAATGGGAGCTGAACGCATAACTCCCCTATGTACCTTTGGATGGCTCAGCCATGGTGCAGGTCAGTAAGTGGGTTTAATGTATGTTGTTTCTTTTCATTAAGCTGGCTTCTTGGTGGGTTGAAGCTTCATATGCCAGAGCCCAGTTTGCCCCTCAGAATTCTGACCCAGGCTGAGGGCCTGGATTCCGCCTATAGACACAGCTGCATTCATATGAAGAGAACTCCAACCAAGGCAGAATTGGCCCCAGAGAATTTTGTAAGTACTGTACTAATAAAAAGGCAGGAATAAGGAAGCATTAAGTTTAATTTACAGAAGGTGGGCGGTGACACAGAGAAGTTAAGTGACTTGGAACAAAGTACAGAAGAAAAATTAAGTTATTGATGCCCAAATAATGCACCTCCCTGAGGTTATGTACACACGAGAATACTTGTCCCGCAATAAGTTATTGCGGGACAAGTAAAGCGCTATAAATATAGCGCTTTCTTGTGTACACACGTGCACTTTCTTTTGCAAAGGAGCATTCACCTTGTGAATGCCCCTTTGCGAAAGAAGAGCAGTGCATGGTGGGCACCTGTCCCACCATGCACTGCCCACAGCCAGCCCCCTAGCCCAGCTGCAGGGCTTCCGGTGGCAGGGGGGGCTGTGTTGCCAGCCCCCGCTGTCATCTGAACCC
>ML685810.1:8670182-8701061 GCA_007922175.1 Pelusios castaneus
CCGCCCCCTGATCCCCCAGCTGGGGTGGCAGTGAGCTGAAGCGGAGCCCATATGTCAATTTCACTGCTCAGCTGGAGCAGTGAAATTGACATAGTTGACAGCTCCCATGTCCCAGAGTGGCCTTGATTGGCACTCTGGGACATTTCTGGAGGCCAATCATTACGCGTTAAGCGTACACACGAGCTCAAACGCGCAACAGATGATCCGCAACAGCTGTTACCACTCTCGTCCGAGTGGTTGTTGGATTGCGCGACAACAAGGCAGTTAAAGCGCAACAGCTGTGTTGCACGTGTGTACCCTGTTGTTGCTATCCCGCAGTAACGAGCTTTACTGCGAGATAAACTGATCGTGTGTACAAGGCCTGACACTCCAGCTTCATCCCTCATTGGGGGGTGGGGAGAGCAGTTTTAGGTTGTCTGGAGAGTACAAAGTCCCAATTATTAGGGTGACAGCATGACACAAAGGATCGGTGGGAGGAGTTTAACTTCCTTCCCCATATCAGTCAATATTCACTTATCCAGCTGTTATTATTTACAATATCAAACATCTTACCTCTCACTGAGTTAAAGGAAACAGCAGGAATTCTGTACTTTAAAAACAAACAAACAAACAAACATCAGGTTCTAATTTAAACAGTGTTTGAGATTTAATTAGAAAGCCACAAGAACGAAGCAGATTTAGAGATAAGGTTGTAAATTCCGGATGACACCTCTATCATTGTGCAAGAAGAATAAAAAGGGAAGACATTGGTGCAATTTGGGTTTTACCAGCTCAGACTGGATTTCCGCCTCCACTCCCATTTCCTTGCACTGGCAGTCGGACACTAACTGAATTTCCAAACATTTAGTATTTAAAAAAGAGATGCCAATGCTACTAGAGAGCCTGAATAGTTGTATGAGAGGTGAAGTAGTTAAGTAAGGAGCTAGCCAGAAGAAATGCGGATTAGTTGAAATATACAGGAAATACTAGCCATATTAACAGAAGGCCTCAATAGAAAGTGCACATCATGGGACTGATTTGTAGTTCTGACTGAAAGAGTTAAAGTGTGCGCTGTGTATTCAGAAAGAGGTTTGTATAGGGAAGAGGCCTTTGGATGTTCATACGGAAAAATCCCTCAAATAATATATTTTTTTTTTTAAAAAGATACATATATCTTGCTTTAGAAACCAAGTCTGCCAGTTTATTCCCCTACCAGACAAGGAAAGTGCTTTGTATTAATACAGTTTCTTCAAGGAAACATTTCTTTGCACTAGTGAAAGTGATGAGGGTTGCCTTCTGAGCTCCAGTTCCAGATACAAGGGAGATTTAGGTTGGACATTAGGAAAAAATTCCTAACTGTCAGGGTGATTAACCACTGGAATAAGTTGCCTAGGCAGCTTGTGGAATATCCATCACTGGAAGTTTTTAAGAGGAGGTTAGACAAGCACCTGCGCCAGGGACGGTTTAAGAGGGTACTTGGTCCTGCCATGAGTGCAGGGGACTGAACTTGATGACCTCTCATGGTCCATTCCAGTTTCTATGAGTCTATGCCACCTCCCTCCTTCCTCAAAAGTAGCTTTTGTACTGTTTCCCCTCCCTTTTTAAAGTAAGCTGAACCCTTTGACTTATCTAAGCATGCTGCAGTCACAAATGCAAATCCCAAAAGAATCAGCTCAAGACACATCCTTCTGAAAGCTCTCCCGCATTGATCACTTTAGGGGACAACCTTCATACCTGAACTCCATTAGCTCTGCATGATCAGAAAAGACCCACATCTCATTTTGAGAGGAGGAGGAGCTTCCCCAAGACTGCTCCAGGCATGGGGGACTGTTTTGTTGTTAGCGATAAAAGGGGAAATAGACTGTGTGAAGTAAAAAAAGGTTTCAGGTTAAGCTGTGTGTGGATTCATATTTCACTATCTGCCTAGAATGTTCTGGACCTTTGTAAAAATCTTGCAGACCCTTCCAGAGACTTTCTGAGAACTACATTTCCTTGAACCTAGTTGAACATGCAGGCCCTTTTGAGTACATAAAAGGACAAGGCTTTGCCAGTCAATCTGTGAGATACAAGAATAAACTGAAGTGAACTGAGAGCCCAGCTGCGATATTGTGAACCTTAGATTATTGTACAAAGGAGAGCAAAAAGCGACCTTTTGAACTAAAGGACTACAGTTGCCATTCTGAGGTTGTCAGCGACTATAAAACTATTTAATACTGGTCCACACAATGTTGGTGCACAGTTCAATTTTTTGATGTTGGGACATTTCAGTTATTCTTAAAATTAAAGAGTTTCTATAAGTTTAGAGGATGGCTTATTTGCTTATATATGGAATGAATAAATACAGTTTTCCAGATCCTAGGGTGCAAAATTATCATCTTATATGATGGGGATAAATTATGCATGCAGATTGTGCACAAAAGTCATGAAATGGATTACAAATGCAATAAAAAAATAAGGTATTCAAACATTTAACAAATAGGGTCTGGGGGACTGCATCGAAGACATACCTTGCCTTGGGCACCATTTGATCTAGAATCAGCCCTGACTGGCTGCTATAAAACATGAACTCTAGCTACATTGTCTGTCAATATAAATATTATACACACAGTTCTTCACTCTGGTGAAAAGCACTGTAATTGGTGGCAGCATGCTAAATACACAGGATTTCTTACCTCGTCTATTTGTACAACATAAAGCAGTTTGTCTGTGTACCGGAAACATCCTGTAAAAGGGCTCATCTGCTATGCAGCGTTTTCATCCTTTCCAGGCTAGAATGCATAAGGCATTTCAGTTGAATTCAGGCAACCACAGGACTCCTGTTTTGATCTAGGCATCTTTATCCTTTCGCCTGACCACTCCACCCCAGCAAGAAAAGAACGTAAGTGTTGGAGGCTCTCTGGCTTTTCCCTCTCACATAGCTCTTAAAAGCTTTTAGGCCTCAATTTACAATTTGTATGGATAAGAGGATTCCCCATCTATGCCACAGAGTGCCCAGCTGATTGAACCTCAAAGGATCTATTTGAAATGACAAGATATAGAAGCAGAGGTTAAGTTTTTCCAAAAAACATTTTTTTCTTCTAATTGCAATAAGCGGCTGACCTTTGACATAACGCTGTCCGATGGCGAAAGAGAAGCAGTTTTGGCCTTGTCAGTCTGTATTTCTCTAGATGTAATTTTTTTTTGAATGGAAAGATGCCAGGATCTCTCAGTTTAGAACTTAATTAAGTACCTGCTTCTTACTTCCACCCCCACATCATAATCCTCTGGTTACAATGGCCTATTTATTTGTATTGGTCCATAAGAGCCTACGCAACACTTTATAGGTGGAAAGATGTGCTATGTAGCACTTGATTAAACTGCATCAAAAGAGCTTCCTTACAGTCCATCCTGTGAGCACAGGCCGATACAACCATTTAGCCCCATAGTATTGTAACTGGCATTTCTTACTCATAATTGAGGCTCCCAAATGAGGATCCTCTGCATAGCAGCCATTTGATACAGGAGGACTGAGACCTCAGAGGGAATAGCAACAGAGGCGAGGTTTACAGATGCCACATAGGACAATTGCCTGTCTAATACCCACTGAATGTCAGTAAGAGTAAGATGCCCAATCTCTTTCTGTGCCATTGAGAAATCCCCATAACAAAATAAATAATTGCCTCTTCTCAGACATAAACCTCAAGAGGTTTCCAGAGGCAGGCAGGTATTCTCCCTGCTTTATAGAGGAGGGAAACTGATGCACAGAGCCATATAGTGACTTTCCCAAGGTGACATACCAGGTCAGTGGCAGAGGCAGGAATAGAAACCGGGTGCCCTGAGTCCCAGTCATACACCATATCTGTTGGACCATGTTGCCTCCCAAGATATAAAAGATCAACAGAAGCATCACAGCAAAAAGAGTCCAAGATCCTGGGAAAGATTCATCCACCTCAATGGAATAAGAGAAAGATTCATCCACCTCAATGGAATAAGAGAAAGAGAAATACAAACGCATGCATGTGTGTGTGTGCGCGCTATACACTTGCCAATTTACCACGAGACTGAAAAGAGCTAAAGCAATGAATCCACAGCACTGAGGCTTCTGGATGCAAAGGAGCAAGTTGTGATTTGTGTGGCGAGAGGCTGATCTCACGGTTTACTAGCAGCTTAAGTTTCCCTAACATGGAGTGTTCCCAATAGTTTTCTTTCAAAGGAAATATGAATAAAAACTAACAATCCAAAAACCAAGTTCAGAACCTTGAAAAGCCCTCTTTTGCCAATGGGCTGTCCAGCTGAGAACTCCAGATAATAAAGTACATTAAGCTGAAGTTTATGCTCTGATGGAAACTGTGCACCTCAGAGGAAATAACAAGTTTTACAGACTTGGATTTTAAGCCTGCTTTTTACATCAAATGCTAGCAGCACCCAGTTAAAGTATTACTTTCATCTACGTCAGCCCTAACATTTCCTAGTTGTTTTTACTCAGATAGGATGTGGTGATCTTAACACAGCTGGGGGGAAGGAGGGCAAAGTCACATGCCAGCACCAGCAAAAGCTCAGACCCCCTATGAAGCCATGAGCAAGTCTCAGCCTTCATGGTTTGGCATCGATCAAATGAGAAACTAGGCTCCAGTTCTTCAGCTGGCACACATCAGGAGAGTGCTATGGAAGTCAATGGCACTCTGATTATTTACATCCACGGGGGACCTGGCGAGGAGATCTACCAACTCAAGGAAACGCACTTCTAAATGGGGCTAGAGCTGTTAACACACTTCACCGGGACTGATATTCTGAAAGTGCTGTGAAGGCTAAGTGTGATATACGCCTCTTATTTCCACATTAGATGCAACAGTATCTACAGAAACCTCAGTGCTGCACAAACAGTGGATACTGTACCGAGTACGTTCGCATCACTGCCCTGCACAGGCCAGAATGAGCACACCTTCGCTCTGTTTCCTACACAGCTAATGGAAATCCCCCCCCCTAGCCCAAGTGAAAAGGGATTGTGCTTTTGAAGCAGGAGGACACAAGTTCCATCCTCAGCCCTCTGTAAAGTTCCAGATGGCTACGCTGAACAGAATAGGTCTTCATGGAAGTTTGTAGGCGGCCATGAAACTGGGACAGATGAGACGTATGTGATAAAATTTCTTTTCACTATCCCTGAAGGGGATGCAAAAAAAGTCAATCAATCTTCAAGGGAAGTAGGCCCCCCCAAAAAGAGACCAGTATATGCGAGAATGGGACAACATCCTTCAAAACATATATACTATCAATACATTACAGAAGTTGAAACCCAACACTTTGTCAGCTATAACACACACGTTTGTTTAAAATCTGATGGATTTAGAAAATGTTCTGTAGCAGTTCAGTTTGAAGTCTTGGAGACGTTCCGGCTATTGGTGAACAGCCACTGTAAACGTTTTAATACTAGAGGGGTGTAAGCCTGCCTTGGGACACTCATCAGAAGCCCATAAAATGTACCCAACCTATCTTAGACTCCATCTCCACCATTAGCTTAACATCTTCCTTTTGCAGTGCAGCATCTTGACATGCAACAGCAGAAAAATGATTTTTTCCCCGTTTTCCACAGCAGGAGCAGACATTATTGCCTTGAAGGCTGACTTCCGTTGGAGGAGAAATCAGTGATTCAGAGTCTGGTATGCTCTTAACAGAATTTGTTTATTGACCATATATTCACCACTCCTGGAACAGAGGGGATTACAAACAGTGCCTGTGCCACCCCATCTACACTGCAGTTTGTAGCTGTGCTCAAGTAAATGAAGCGAGTGCCACAACTGTACCTCACACTGCAGTGTAAGTGGCCACACAGGGAGGCTGTGGTAGAGATGAGAACTGAGCCCTGATCTCCTGAGTCCCAGTCAGTGCCCTAACTTGCAGCAGCAGAGGTTAAAACCAAACAGCTGATTGTCATATAATGGGCCCTGAAATTACCAACATGTATGCAGCCAGGGTGTGACTTACAAAGCTAGAGTTTCTTAGCCCAGTTCCAGCTCATATACAAGCCAGGTCAGTCTGAATTATTCATGTCTGCTTTAGTCCCACACAGCTGTCCCCTACAAAGAAGGTGAAGAGCAGAACAATAGAGTCTGTTCCTCCTATTAGCTGAAACTAGGAGTCCTGACTGCAGGACGGGCTAGATGACTTGCTACCAAAATGAATGAGCTGGGTGACTCTTGCCTCATTGTGTAAACTTTGCACAGAGCAGGGAGGCCAGCTGTGCAATCCCTGGAGTAAGCAAGAGAGAAACCAGAAACAAAAGGGGTTCTAGCACTGCGGCCAAGAGGAAACATGAGCCCTTTTAGGAAGATCTAAAAACTGCTGATCATTAAGAATGCCTCTCCTAAGAAGCTGAAAGAAGCCACGGTAACCGTTTGTCAAGCTTTGACTGATTACTGTCTAGTCTTTAAACACCACTAGGCACACTTTTATTAAAGTATCCAACATATTTAATGAACTAAAAATGGTTTCATCTCCCCAGGTAAAACCAAACTCCATTTAGAGTTGAACGGATGGATCCTCGGGTGGCACAAAGCAGCCGAGTTCCACTGACTTACTTGGAAGCTATGTGGAGCGGAGACATTTAAATGCACATCTTCACACTCCTGGGAAGCAAACTGTCATGAGGAAGCCTCCAAAGCTATCCCTGGGACAACATTCCCTCACCTTCCGGTCAGTGCCCTTGAGAAAGCCAAAAGCATAGCTGTAAATCATTCAGGTGGAGAGAAAAGCAGAGAGGCTCAAGTCTTGGGGATGCAACAGTGTATTTAATATTAAAGTCTTAAAACATCAATGGTTGAAATTCACCTCCAGGCAGACCACCAGTGTACTACCCTCAGTATAGGGCATAAGTGATGTATAACAACATGTACCAATGACCTCTCTGCACAAGAGTGATTTACACCTTTTGAAAGAACACGCTCACATCTCCTGACCCTTCTAGAAATACACCTGCAGCATGGAGGGACCCTTTCAATTATTTTTTTAAAAATAGCAATTAAATCCAGGAATGACTACGGCTATGTACACACTACCATTTTTAACGCGCAATAATCCTCTTCCGCATTAATTCTCCCGTGGCTGTTGTTGCGCGAGATCGCGTACACACTATGCTTGCTCTAACGGAACAAAGCCCCCCCCCTTCTGAGCGCAGTCCTCCAGGAAAGCGAAGGGGATTGTGGGTACGTATCCCAGAGTCCCCAGTATCATCTCCCGTGGTGCATTCCGCTACTGACGCTACCCAGCGGTTGCCAATAGCAACGAGCGCGAATTTCAAATTGAAGCAACCTTCTTCTCGGCACTGCCTTTTCAGAATCGACATGGATTCAGCTGTGATCTTGAATGCTGCCTTCAGCATTGTGAACACAGCCCAGATTCTGTTGCGGTTTGCCTTTGGCTATGATTCGGAGCATGACACGGATGACTCGGTCTCGGATGATGACAGCATTGAAAACCAAACGGACATTCTGATCAGTTTCGCGGACCAGCAACACAGCCTGAACCGCCGTGTTTGGTCCCGGCAGACGAGCACAGACTGGTGGGAACGAATCGTCCTTCAGCTGTGGGACGATGATCAGTGGCAACAGAACTTTAGAATGCGGAAAGCCACATTTATGGAGCTATGCCAGGAGCTTGCCCCTGCCCTTCGATGCAAGGACACGAGGATGAGACCCGCCATGACCGTGGAGAAGCGTGTGGCTATCGCACTTTGGAAACTGGCGACTCCAGACTGCTACCGCTCGGTCGCAAACCAGTTTGGGGTTGGACGCTCGACCGTTGGAGTGGCACTGTCACAAGTATGCAGAGCCATCAACCGTATTCTGCTCAGGAGGATGGTGACCCCGGGAAACGTGAGGGAGATCATCGCAGGATTTAATGAGTTGGGCTTCCCGAACTGTGGGGGTGCAATAGATGGGACTCACATCCCTATTCTCGCTCCCGACCACCTTGCCTCTGAATACATCAACAGGAAAGGATACTTTTCGATGGTTCTACAGGCACTGGTGGACCACCGTGGTCGCTTTATGGACATTAATGCTGGCTGGTCTGGAAAGGTGCACGATGCACGCATCTTTAGAAACTCTGGACTATTCAGAAGGCTACATGCTGGCACATTTTTTCCAGACGAGAAAATAATTGTGGGCGGTGTAGAGATGCCAGTGGTGATACTTGGGGACCCCGCCTACCCACTGATGCCATGGCTCATGAAGCCGTACACCGGGAAGTTGGATCCTGACAAGGAGCGTTTCAATTACCGGTTAAGTAGATGCAGAATGGTTGTGGAGTGTGCCTTTGGCCGTTTAAAAGCGCGCTGGAGAGCGCTGTATGGCAGGCTAGATCTCCACGAGGACAGGATCCCATTAGTTATTTCGGCTTGCTGTGTTCTTCACAATATATGTGAAAGCCGGGGGGAGAGATTCAGGAACTCTTGGACCACTGAGGCACAACGTCTGGAAAATGCCTACCAGCAACCAGACACGAGGGGTATCCGGGGGGCGCAGCTAAGGGCAGTTCGCATAAGGGATGCGTTAAAAACCCATTTTAGTACTGTTGGTTAAAATTGTACCTTTGAATATAGTTACTAACCATTTCCTATATGTTTCAACTGTTAAAAATTAAGCTTTAGAAATTTTGTGTTTTTCCCCTGTAAACATTCATTGAATCAAAAACCGTTAATGTTAAATTAATGAAACAAATAAAGAAAGTCTGATTAAGTTTAACAAGGATTCAACTTTATTTAATTAACATTGATCAAAACTCGGGTTTGAGGGGAGTAGGGACTAAAGGTGGGTGTAGGTGCGGGACTCAACTACATATGTTGGGGGAGGGGTTCTGTTAGGGTTACACCATGGATGTCCATGGTGGTCTAAAAACTGTCTGGGGGGGGGAATGTGGCGTGGATGCACTGAAAGGCATATGAGGCTGATGATGGGGGGTGCGAGCCTGTAGCAGACCGACCATGGTCTTGAGGAGGTTGGTCTGCTCCTGCATGATGCCTATCAGGGCATCCTTCTGCTGCTCTCTCCTCGCACTGCTCTGTCTCCTGTCCTGCCTGCACTGCCTCCTCCATTGCCTTGTCTCCCTCGCAGAAGCCTCATGGAACTGCATGAGCTCCTGGAAGACGTCTTCCTTGCTCCTGCGAGGCCTCCGCCTTATCCTCCTCAGACGCTCAGCTGCAGCTGTAGACTGTCCACCGAAGGTCATTCCTGTTCAGATATGAAAAATGTAGAATGCCGCTATTGTTCTCGCCACGGTCAGGAGCAAATGATGTTGTTCTCCCCACACATTCCTTCAATACACAAGAGGGGACCTATGGGGGGGCGGTAACAGATTTCCCAAAGCTTGGTACGGGTTGCAGAGCTAGTACAACGGAGAGTTGACTATTGCCACACCAAGTTCTGATCCCGTGCCCGAGATGGCTGAAATAGAGGCAGATCTCACACTGCTTAGAGTGCCTCTGCAAGCGAGAATGCACCTCCTTCATGTTGCCGACTTCAAGCCGGGACCTTACGCTGCAGGACTGTGCGCAGCAATGTTGCCCGCAGGAGTGCTTGCGAGTCTGAAAGGAAGAGTGTCCCTGAATGGTGGAGTGCAAAGGAATGCTCTACCATGTAATCTCAAGAGAAGACTCTGGAAATATTTGGATGACGCGTTCAGTGAGTTGAAAGGGAACGACTACTTGGAAATCGAGGCATACATCGATGACGTTTTTAAGTAATGCTAGTAACACCTTTACAGTTCTGTAAGGAACAGAACTGAGGACACCGAAAACAAAAACCCCTTGCAAAAAAACCATGTCTACGCTGAGCTGTAGCACCTAGAATAGAGGACATTGCGAACGGGACTTACCAGAGCTGCCTTCTGATGATTCCTGGGTAGGCGTGGAGAAGGAATCAGTGGAGCTTGTTTCTGGCTGGGTGGAAAATAACTCCTGGCTCCCCGGGTCAGTGGCTCCGTTCTCTCCGTCCTCGTAGTCTTCTTCTTCTGATTCCTCGTCCACAATTGCCTCGTCGCCTTCTGCTTCCTTCTCTGTTTGGGGTGCAGTCTCCGAGGTGTCTACCGTGCAGTTCGGGGTGGTTGTGGGATCGCCGCCCAGGATCGCCTCCAGCTCCTTATAGTACTTGCACGTTGCTGGCGCGGAGCCAGAGCGCCGGTTAGCCTCTCTGGCTCTGTGAAATGTTATCCGCAGCTCCTTCACCTTTGCCCGGCACTGCAGGGTGTCTCGCTCGTACCCCTTTTCGGTCATGGCTTTGGATATTTGACCGAAAATGTCAAAATTCCTCCGGCTGCCACGTAACTGTGACTGCACGGCGGACTCTCCCCAGATGCCGATCAAGTCCATCACCTCTGATGCTGTCCAGGCTGGAGCTCGTTTGCTGCGGCGCGACGACATTGCGAGCGAAGCACACAGAGGCAGCAGCACCGAACAGCGAGGCAGAAGGGAGAGTGGTGAATTCAAAAATTCGCGGGACAGAAGAGGAGGTCGGGAAAAATGACGTCACGACGATAGAGTACAGGCGGAAGTGCAGAAGGGATGGAATTTGAATTGTGGGCCATTTCCGTTATATTCACATTGCGCGATAAGCGTACACACACTGGCAATCGCGCAACAACTATTCCGCGTTAGCAGCAACCACGCTCGTTTAGGTGGTTTACATTTTGCGCAAAAAGAAGGGACTTAACGCGGAATAACTGTAAGTTGTGTGTGTACGCTCTGTTTGTTATTGCGCATTAAAGGGCTTTATCGCGCAATAACTTTGTAGTGTGTACAAGGCCTACGTGTTATGGGATTAGATCTGAGCTGCAAACCTACACGGAGAAAGCAGGCTGCAGCTTTCACCCTGTTATATTTGCTATGCACGTGTTCCATTTCACGGCCTTGTGCATGTACTTAAACCCTTCCCTGCCAGAAAAGACTTGCACAACCAAAAGCTGACAGAGGAACATTTTATTATTATGCAGCAAGACACACTGCCTCCTTCTAGAATCTAGGTAACTACGTAAAACAGCTTCAATCCTTCTCTGTTGTGACAATTTCAGTCCTTGAACCGCCAGCACAAGATTAAAACAATTAAAAGGTCATGAATAACTCACAGCTGCAATATATATATATAAAAAACCCAAAACCACAAACAATTTGTTTGGTTATCAGTCAGCCCTCAAAGAAGCATGTTTCAGCTCTGATTATCCCAAGCAGCAACTAACAGCATTTAAGAGGAGAGGCCTTGCTCATCTCAGTGAAATAAGCCATAGCACTATGAACCATGGTTGTTTCAGAGTTAGTGACAGACCAGAAGGAAGCTGCAGCTACTGGAGACAAGTGAAAAAAGGCCTTTGCTGCAATGCAAAGCAACACAGAAAGTATCTCGAGGGCAGGAGCAGAATAATACGAGCAGAGAAAGCTTAGTAGACAGTACATCTCCTTTGGGGGCTCATTGCCACATGGGGGGCAGGCGGGGAAAGGCAATGCTCTGGAAGCATCAGATTTATAATCTAATGAAAAACAAAAATGCTAACTTAACGTAACAGATAAAGGAACCGCAAGGAAGGTTAAACTCTTTCTTTCCTTGTAAACAAGCTTTTTACATACTGCAGGTTTTCACCATGCTCTGCCACCCATTTGCCATGCAAGTTATTTCAGCAAGACATCCCACTGTACCAGTTTCCCTTCTTGTCCATCTTCATTAGGGCAGGGACTGTCTCTCAGGATACATCTACACTTAATGGTGGTGTAAAGAGTACAGATGCTGTACGCCCACTAGCACAGGTAGAAATAGCTCAGTAGATGGGAAGGCACAACTTAGGTGAGTAGAGTGCCCACCACACTTGAACTGCACTTATATAGGTCCCTATTACCTCCCCTCTCCCCCCAGCCCACTTTTTTCCATACTCGCTGTCTGGTCACCTAATGCAGACATAGCCCTACTACTTTCTTGTGCAAGGCCTAGCACACAATGAGATGTTTCAATGCGATGATAATAAAGAAATAGACTTTATTATGGAAGAAATGTATTCACGTGTTGTAAAAAGACAGCTTGTGGCAACAGAAGAGTTAAAATATTGTTGTTGGGTTTTTTAATTGCATATTTTTATTGCCCAACCATAAGACAGACAAAGAAGATCTTATACCTCTGCAGAACTTTTATATGGTTTTAGATCTCCCTGGTTAGTAATAAAACCCTCTCCCTTGGAAGCAAACCAAACTGCACAACCAATGCTGTCATCCGAAACAGTATCCAATGGATAAACTAAGTGGCTTATGCGCTGTTGTCTCATTCTTTTCAGTTCCTCAAGTGTAACATTAATTTCTACAAAATTCCAAGTTCTTGAAGGATTAATGTTATGCAAGGAACTCTGATTATTGTGGTAGCTCCTACTGTGCTAGATGCCACACAACATATGAAGTTTATGAACTAACCAGGATAAAAGTTTAAAGGCAACTATGACTTTAAAGGATATAACAGTACCCATCAGCCTTTTTTTTTTTGGTTACTACAACAGATGCATTTTTTGCTAAATCCTAGGAATCCAGATTTCTAGGTTCTACTCCCAGCCCTGCATGAGTCATTTTGTCTTCCTGTCTCAGTTAAACCACTCACAAAAACCATGTTCCTGATGGAAATCTTATGAAGTTTATTCTGCAAGTGTTTGAAAAATGATTTGAGGACTTCCAATTGAAGGGTCTATTTAAGTCCACCTTGATCTTCTGGCTGGTATAAAACTGCATTCTCTATTAAATCCCTGGAGCAACACCAGATGATTATCTATCCCTATATGTTTTTGCCACAGCTGAAAGTCACTAATTTATTACTTGAAAATTAGATGGATTTCTTAAATCCTACAATATAATAGCATGTGTTGATGTTAAATATGAAGAATATAAGAAGAGCCATACTAGTTTGGACCAATATTCTCTGTAGTACAGTATGATGTAGTCTGATAGTGGCTAGATGCTTCAAAGGGAACAAACAGAACAAGGCAATTTCAAATGATTCATTCTCGGCCTTCCAGACCTAGCTTCTGGCAGTAGGAAGTTTAGAGACACAAGGAGCATGGGACTGCATCAATGACCATCTTAGCTAATAGCCATTGATGGACCTATCCTCCATGAACTTACCCAACTGTTTTTTTAACCCAGTTAATTTTCTGGACTTCACAATATTACAAGGTAATGAGTTCCCCAGACTGACTTTGCTTTGTGTGAAGAAGTACTTCCTTTTGTTTGTTTTAAACCTGTTACCTATTTATTTCATCTCCTGGTTCCTGTGTTACATGAAAGGGTAAATAACATTTCCCTACACACTTTCTCCACACCACTAATGATTTTGAAGATCTCTATCATATCTCCCCCTATAGATCTCTAACATATCTTCCCCTATCTCATTTCTAAGAGGATCAGTCCCAGCTTTTTTATTCTCTCATAGGGAAGCAATTCCAAATCTCTAATAATTTTCATTGCCCTTTTCTGAACCTTTCCCATCCTAAGCTATCTTTTCTGAGATGAGATGGCCTGAACTGCACGAAGTATTCAAAAAGTGAGGGAGTACTACTGATTTATTTAGCGTATTGTGATATCTTCTGTTTTATCATCTATCCTTTTCCTAAATCTATTAGCTTTTTTTTTTTTTTAAATCTGCTGCTATACATTGAGCAGATGTTTTTAGAGAACTCTCTATGCTGACTCCAAAATCTCTTTGAGTGTTAACAGCTAAATTAATCCCCATGATTTTGTATGGCTAGTTGAGATTATGTTTTGCAATGTGCATTATTTTGCATTTATCAACACTGAATATCTCATTTTCTTGCCCAGTCACCCACTTTGAGTGAGATGCCTTTTCAACACTTTAGATAGCTAAATCCAAAGCTGTCTCCAGAGTAATTTTGTATTATCTGCAAACTCTCACCTCAATATTTTCTCCCTTTTCCAGATCATTTATGAGTACATTGAACAGTACAGGGCCCAGTACAGATCATTGGGGGACCTGGCGATTTACCTCTACAGGCCTGCAAACCTGTGTGCACCAGTGGAAAGCATTGTACATTTTACCATCTTTGCGGATTGGATATGAATCCAAATTTTTTAACTGCGCCAGGCTCTAACAGTGGAATATGATCCTAGTGAATGTGCAGATGTATATAAAAGGTGGAGTGCAGATTGTGTGTCAGATACAAATTAATTATCTCAGATGTGAATGCAAAGCTGTGTGTCCATGAAGGGCTCTATTTACTTATCTCCACTGTGAAAACTACTCATTTATGCTGACCCTTTGTTTCCTAGCTTTCAAACCAGATACCGATTCATCATTATAGGATCTTTCTTCAGATCCCATCACTGCTTAGTTTGCTTAACAGCCTTTGGTGTGGAAGCCTGTCAAGGCTTTCTGAAAGTTTACGTACTCTATGTCAACTGGATCATCTTTTTCCACATGCCTATTTACTCCCTTGCAAAATTCCAATTGATTGGTGAGGCATGATTTTTCTTTACAAAAACAGTGTTGACTCTTCCCCAACTCACCATGTTTATCTGTATAAATTTCCACATCAGCCACACCATCAGGGGCTCATTCACCTGCACATCCACTAATGTGGTATATGCTATCATGTACCAGCAATGCCCCTCTGCCATGTACATCGGCCAAACTGGACTGTCCTTGCGCAAAAGGATAAATGGACACAAATACGACATCAAAAATGGCAACATCCATAAACCTGTAGGAGCACTTCAATCTCCATGGACACTCAGGCTATGTACAC
The DNA here is from genome assembly GCA_007922175.1 of Pelusios castaneus. Classification (NCBI taxonomy): domain Eukaryota; kingdom Metazoa; phylum Chordata; order Testudines; family Pelomedusidae; genus Pelusios; species Pelusios castaneus. The sequence goes on from ML685810.1 coordinate 8,684,913, forward strand.
ACAACAAACTTGTCCCGCAATAAGCTACTGCGGGACAAGGAAAGCGCTATAAATATAGCTCTTGTGTGTTCATACGTGCTTCTTGTATCACAAAGGAGCATTCACCCGTGTGAACGCTCCTTTGCGATACAAGGAGCAGTGCATGGTGGGCACCTTGTCCCACCATGCATTGCCCACAGCCAGCCTTTTGGCTGGCAGTGGGCTGCCCCAGTGGTACACTGGGCTAGGGGGCTGGCTGCAGCCCCCGCTGCCGAGCTAAGGTGCTGGCCCGAACCGGCTGCCCTCGCCAGCTGCAGGGGTTTGGGACATTTCTGGAGGCTGTCTAATGTGGAAAATCCATGCACATGAGCACTACCGCAGAACAGTAAGCCTAACCACTCTTGACTTGAGTGGTTTAACTGTTGCGGGGCAAGAGGGTGTTGCCGCGCAACAGGGAAAATGCTCGTGTGGACGCTCCAAGCTTTATTGTGCGGTAAGGAGCCTTATCGCACAATAAAGTGATTGTGTGGACATGGCATCCAGTAGCAGACTTGAAAGTTGCCATATTTCAACAAAAACTACAAAAACAGACTTCAGCGTGAAACTGCAGAGCTGGAGCTGATTTGCAAGCTTGACACAATCAGACTGGGTCTGAATAGGGACTTGGAATAGTTAGCACATTGCAAAAAGTGATTCTTCTGTTCACACATTCTCTCCCTTTGATCAACTGGTGTGAATAGGCCCCATCTGCTCTCTGAACTGACTTTGCTAATACTTGCCCTCCTCCATCCTGGCACGTGTGTGCGCGCGCACGCACGCACGCACGCACGCACGCACGCACCTCTCAACTGTGGTTTCCACTTCATGCATCTGACGAAGTGGGTTATAGCCGACGAAAGCTTATGCCCAAAGAAAACTGTTCGTCTATAACAGAGGTGCACAACCCGCATGCGGCCTGCAAGACAATATAAAATATCATTGGAAACTGACCCACCAAAGCGGCAGACTCAGGTGGAATGCTTGTTCTGCACCATCCTGCTGCGGCCAGGCTGGGGATTTTCAGACCTCCCGCCCTGAGCATGCTTAAACAGAGTGCGCTGAGAGTGGAAGGGGCCTAGCCCAGGAGTGGTGCTGCCAGCCACTGCTGCAGCTCCGGGCCTCCGACCAGGTAAGGGGGGGGGCTGGGAAGGGGCCGCGCGGGGTGGCAGAGGGGCACATTCATTCAGTCACAGCCATCTCATTAGTGACTAGTACTTTAGAAGAAGCACATGAGAAATTTTGTGTTGAACTTGAACTTAGTAAGTAAACACTGGTGTTCAAATCCTATTCACTTTTGCATACAAAAATAGTTTAAAATGTGTATAGAACTGTAGTTAATTACAATATTCGTGCATGTTATTTTTGTTTACCATGGTGCTGTCATATATATGACATATAACATTGCATTTGTAGCCATCGAGTGGTCTTAGAAAATGCAATTTGGCCGTTGGCCCAAAAAAGGTTGTGCACCCCTGGTCCATAAGGTGCCACAGTACTCTCATTGTTTTTGCATGTTTATCTGACCATTTTATTCTTTACAATATCTTAAGTTTAACTTCAGTACCAGGTAAATTGGTACTTTAATTGTAAAGTAGCTTGTCTTCTGTAGAGCCACATGTGTCTCAGCTGCAGAATAGATTGTTTCCTAACCTGTAATCTCAATGAGTAAAGAAAGGAAAAAAAGAAACCTAATCAAGAACTACATAACATTGCTATGGATGGAAGATATGTAAATTGACCCCTGAAGCCAGCAATGGCCTTTTCAGTTCCTGACTACATTGCAAATGCACTGGGAGAGGAGTCTACTGTCACAATCTGTAGCTATCAGGGAATTCAAACCAATGGTTAGAAGAGCAGATTTTGCTCATCATGTTCAACTCTGCAGAAAGCTGTGCTGGAGAGAGTTTCATTTAGGTTTTTTTTTAAAAAGAGACAAGTACAACACAGGCCCTGTTCAGACAATAGCCTTAAGCCTGCATGTGGCCTCATTGATGGGACTAATGCACAATTACTAACAGGAATGACTGTATGATGGGCCCCCAATATGGCAGTTCACAGTGTTGTCAATGCTCAGGACTGTTAAGTGTGAATTTCATATCTGATGTTTCACATAAAGCTCCTGAAGTTGCATGATTGCATTTAAAAAAAAAAAAAAAAAAGGCAGAGGTTCTCAGGCAGTTTCTAATCTTTGTGGCTGCAGACAAAAGTTTGAAAGTGGGACCTAGGTGTGCCCTACCAGCTAAAAAGAAAAACCAGAAGGCAAATAAAGAGAACTCCACACTATGTTTTGTTTTGGTTGGTTTTTTTTAAATGCACAATTTCTAAACAAGTCTCAAGATTTTTTGACTGCTTGGAATTTCCACAGCTGAGTTGAAAGGTTTTTCTCCTGTCCCTGGAACTGCAGGTTAACCCCTTCACCACTGAGCCATCTTTTTTCTCTCTCTCCCACCCTTTATCTATTTAGATAGTCACTCTCTGGGACATGGCTGGTTTTTACGATGTACTTCCATACTAAAGCCGCAGATAGATGCTCTTTCACATGCCACAGGGTGCCTAATGCTCATTGACTTCACTGCAGCTTAACCCGTATGTGCTTTTAAAATCCCATGGAGCACCTGTATGCACTTAAATACATTTAGAATTATGGCCCCTGGTGATAGGCACAAGATCACACAGAGGCTGCAATGAAAGGGGAAACTGGACCTGGGTGTCCCAACCACCAAGACATCCTACCCACTGTCTACCTGCCTCTACCCACTTCTCTCAGAAGATGTCACTCAAACTGCCCTCCAAGAAGAAAGGCAAGCATGTGCCTCCCACTCATTGGTACCTATGTTCAGCACAACTAGGTATTTCAGAAACACTTGCGAGAGAGATATCTAAATAAAGACGGACACCTCTCTAACAGTTTCATGAGCAGTGTTCATACCTCTAAGGGTTGATTTTGTGAACAAGCCTTCCCTACATGGAACCAGCCAAATGGGTTTTATGCAACTGCTGCCAACATCACAAGGTTAAAACAGAGGTGTTAGACCAAAGTCTTCATCAGTCAATAGCAGCCACAAGTATATTCACTTAAACACAGGAGTTACAAGGCAACATCTCCCACAGATCCATTTTCTTCCATTGTGGCGGTAATTACATTTTGGAAATAGTATCTGAAAAAGGGCTTTCTGATACTCACCAGCAACTACAGATCAAACAACAGAAACATTAAAGCAGGAACATATCCCTGCAACAAACCACGCTGCCAACTTTGCCTTATCTACACTGAAGACACCATCATAAGACCAAATCAAACCACCTATTCCATCAAGGGCTCATTCACCTGCTCATCCACCAATGTGATTTATTCCATCATGTGCCGGAAATGCCCCTCTGCCTTATATATTGGACAAACAGGACAGTCTCTGAACCAAAGAATAAATGCACACAAATCTGACATCAGAAATTGCAATACTAAAAAACCAATAGGGGAACACTTCAATCTCTCTGCTCACTCCATTGACGACTTGTTAATAGCTGTGTTGAAAACAGAGGAATAACAAATCACAGCTTCAAAGAGAAACTGCAGAACTCGAACTTATATGCAAATTTGACTCAGTTGCCTTGGGGTTAACCAGGGACTATGGATTTTTCTCTCGTTACAACAGATGATTTGACCTCACCTTCCACTATGTGCTGTTCCCCAGTGTTTGAATCCTAACACCTATTTTGATTTGCTGTTACACCCAGACCTGATCCTATGTCATACACTCCCCTGCATTTAATTTTCTCCCATTCTGTAAGTTTCCCCATCTTCAAAGAGTCTGATGAAGTGGGATTTTCTCCCACAAAAGCTCATGTGATAAATAAATGTGTTAGTCTTTAAAAGTGCCACAGGCCTCTTGGTTTTTTTACAAGTTATCAGTAACACATCCTCATGACATCTGTGGGAAGGGAAGTAGAAGTTATCCCCATTTTATAAACAGGCAGCTAGAGACAGAGCAGTCAAGGAGAGAATGCTCATGTGGAAAATTAGATAGAGTTGAAGTCAGGAACTGCTGACATCAGGACAGAGATGCAAATATTAAGGGTCTTGTTCACTGAATTTCTTTTGGAAATTCCTTTTCCCCTGGAGGTGGTGAGGGGAGAAATGAGCAAATTTATCTGTATTTTAGCATTTTACACTGCCACCTGCCACCATGCCTTTCATGTAAAATGGTGAAGTCCTTGGGAGGGGTGGGGTTCATGGAATCTCTGACATGTCCCTTTATGAGGTAAAAAATCTAGTTGGGGTTTTTTGATTGGAAGAGGTAGTAGACTAGAAGGAGGGGTCAGTGTTTGAGTGTCATTCTTACGGTGGAAGTTACCCAAAAAGTAAATAAAATAATAATAATAATAATAAAAAAAGGTATTACCTGAATGTGACCAAGAGGCCGATCAGTGCCAGCCAACCAAAGCAACACCACTCAAGGTTAGCAATTCCTAATAGGCCTGACAAACTCATTGGTTGTCATAGAATTTATTTAGAAAGAATGTCATGCGAGATCTCAACCGATAGCCAGGATTACAGAATTCTCGTAATCATTGTGAGACAGATATTTTAAAAGTTGTGTATAAGCATTAAATGTAAGTTTTACAACCTATGTCCCAGGCAGAAGCAACAAACAGGTTTTTCCACACAGGAGATAAGATGCGTATCTCGAAGTCAAATTTAAATTAAGCATAGTAAATCAAAACAATGGTAGCAACATCTGCACAGGAATTAAAGAGAAAATTGGAAAGACACTGGAGATTGTCTCTAGGCTCATCTTGTCTCAGAGGTGCCCTGGAGGGTGGAGGGTGCCCTGTGTGCTGGCTGCCCCCGTCCCTGGAGCACAGTGGACATGCACCGGCCCGTGGATGTCCGTGGCCTCTGGCCTCAGCACCAACACTCCAGCCCTGCTTGCGCTGTGCTGACAGGGCCAGATCAGCGTGAGCCTTAGGGGATGCAGCCCAGCCCCCCACCTTCTGTCTGGAGCCCAGAGCTGCAACCCCTAAAGCCCCTGGGTTGATCTGGCCCTTGTCAAGCTGTGTATACATTGCTCTTTCAAGGACAGCTTAGCTGGTAACTTCTGAGAGTGTCAGTGACAGCAGCTGGATATTACATAAGGAACAGGCAAGGAACTCTTGGGCTGGTATGTGCCTATTACTAGCCTAAACGGAGAATGCAAGGCCTGGAAGGCCATGTACATGTGGCCAGATGGGCTGGTTTCAGGGAGCTGAACCATATAGTGGACTGCTTTACGCAAAGGGAAGTAAGGGCGAGGTTCCTCAGAGTCCTGGGTGACCCTGGGAAGCTTCATAGTAAAAATTTCAAGAGTTGCAGCATGGCAGCCTTCTATTTGACTCACACCATTGGTACACTCTTCTTGCTCCTGTAGCTTGTGTTTTGGCCAGTGTAACTTAATGAACTGGGCCTGCTCTTTTTTTGGAGAGGGGGGGCTATAGAAAATTATGCAGGCTATCAGACTAGAGGATCACAATGGTCTGTTCTGCCTCACATGAACCATGACATCCCACTGAACAGCCATCCTAATTACTTTGGAGTTAGTGCCCTATTCCAAGGCTAACTGCATCAGAACGGGTGGTATGACCTAGCAAGTTCACTGTGCAAAGAGCAGTTACAATCTCTTGCTTTTAATATATTCATATCAAGAGAGGAAACTCCATCCTCCTCAGCATCACTCCAGATACAAGCACTAAGGCTCATATCAATGGAGCATAAAGGCTAAAGAGCTCTCAACTGCTGCTTTCTACCTTCCTGCTCATTCTCATCACCGGTACTTAATTTGTTCTTCCATGATTTGACAGAAGCCAGCTGCTGAAGAGTATATTATTCTAGAGGAGCGTTAATCCAATACCATTACACAAAGGACGGTTTAGGCCTGAGGTCAGAAGGAGGCTCTGCTTCTTCAAGGTATGCCAGTGGCTTTCACTTTACGGTCCACAGAACAGAACAGAACAGAACAGAACAGAACAGGAGGAGGAGGAAGGATGGCCTTGTGGAAAAGGTCCTGGGCTAAGGCACTTGAAAACCAACTTTGATTCCTGACTTGGCCACTGACCTATTGTGCAACCTTAGGCAAGTCACTTTTTGGTCTATCTCAGGAAGAGGAGATTAACAACATCTGTGCGTTGCTCAGATACAAGAGTGATAAGACCAAAAGTAGGGTTCCTTAGGTCATGGGGAGCCATATGGGCCCTGTCCTGGATTCCAGCTGCTAAACTGAAGACAGCTACCTATCTGTTTAACACTTCATCTATCAGTAATTGCTGTGTCTGCCACAGAAGTGAGAGGGGAAGACTGCAACGAAGAAGTCTGAGAAACCCAGAGATGCGTTAGAGACCCCCGTGGAATCAGTTTCCTCTTTGATCTTGCCAATGCTTCCCTGTATCTCATTGCCAGCATTATAGCAAGAACCTATTCCTACACCTGTATTATTTTTCCCCCTTCACCACGCTCAAATAAGTGCAGTAGCCAATTCACAACACAAAAAGCAATTAGGTTTCTTACACATATCTGGAAGATTTGCCCCCATTCAAACAGTGGGTTCATACTACATTGGTCAAGTTATTTATTCTGTTACCTTTTATTAGTAGTAAAAGCTTGTTTTGAATCAATACTTGTGCTTATATAACCCCTTTCAAAGATATCCACGCTCATTACAAATATTAAGTATGCCTCAACACCCATGTGGGCAGGCAAGCAGTGTCATACTTCTGCAAAGTGAGGCAGATTGGTTAGCTGACTTCCACAAAGCACTGCAGTGAGTCAGTAGCTGGGAAGAAAACCTTGAATTTCTGATTTGCAGTCTAGCTGCTAAGACAGGTATACACTCTCCAATTGGCTATTCCATTCAAGAGCTGGAAACGGACTTGTGAGAAGATTCCTCTTTCAGGTGATGCTAAGTGAAGAAGACAAAAGTTTGCTTCATGTCAAAGTCCATTGAGGACCTGCTCTAAAACCAATGGGAATCTTTCCACTGACTTCAGTGGTTTCTGGATCAGACCACACCCAATACGTACAATTGAGCCAAAGTTACAAGGGATTAGAAAACCCCATTTAACCTAGACCCAGTTTCCAGCCTTGATGCTACTATAATACACCTGAGCAGCTTGCAACTCCTCATTAGCCAGCAATGAATTCCATGGCATGTCTGGAATGTGGACATGCAGCCTATATGATGTCAGCTGCAGCCAACCTGAGGTCCCACTGCTAAACTGTCCCAACCGCTTCAGTTTTGCAACCACAAAGGTTTTCGTTTGAACAACAACATTATGACAGTAGTTTTTCCTACTCAGGTCAAGGAGGTAACTTGTGGTTGTCACATATAGAGCCTTTCGTTTGTAGATTATGACTACAAATCCTGCCCAGCTCTGCTATGTGCTAGAGCAGTGGTTGTCAAACATTTTTTCCTCAGGACCCAGTCGAAAAAAAAAAATCATTTATGCCCACAACCCAATAATTACATCTTTGAGCAATGCATTCCAGTCTTTTGGCAGCAGCAGGGGGCGCCACGACCCAGTGCCTGAGGGTCTGTGACCCAGTCCTGGGTCCCGACCCATGGTTTGAAAGCCACTGTTCCTAGATCAGTTCTGTTGGCTGATTTGGGGCATGTGACTTTGGTGTTTTGGTGCACACCTGGACTGGAGTGAAGTCTGACTCCCCTCTCACACCAGGCCACAGAGTGAGCAGCGCTGTTTTCAAGAGGTCTCCAGCTGAAATGCCTGAGATACCGCATCATCTTGCCCCTGGAATCAGTCTATCCCAAAGAGGAATGAATACATGGCTGTGGCGGGGGAGGGAAACTTGTCCTGCCACTACCTGTATTGGGCCTACTCTGTGGGTTAACAGAGCATTTAATATGCATATTACATAGCATGCAGTAGCCCCAACTATGAGCTGGACCCCACTTTGCTACATACTATATAAAGACAAGGGAAGAGAATTTCAGTCTCTAGGGCTGCCAAGCACCTTTCCACCACTATTCAAGTGTGCACCGAAAAGAATTGTTTAGAACTCCTTATGCAGTTAAGTCCATTAGCACCTTCCTTAACACCCTGATGTATCTAGGGACAACAAGTATGCACCAGTGGCCACAGCAAATTGTGCTAAAAGCAAAGAAAAACTTAGATGAATTTCGTGAGAGCCTAACAAACCACTTGAGATTTCCCAAGCTCCTGGAGTTATATATTCACTATTTATGTCATTTCTTCATGCCTAGAACAACCAACCAACCAACCTCATTTCTTAAAACTGTGTCCAAGCTTCTAACTTGTGGTATCAAAGTTCAAAACCCGATCACTAAAACATGAACCTGACAGTGTTTCATCCATTTCACCACACTGCCTCCTATGCTGTACATATGCAAAGGCAGGCATGTTCCCCATTTTAAGCAGATATATCGATTAGTTTCCAATCCAAGGATGTCCATGTTCAGCTAGTTCTGAACACCAGACATTTGGTACAAAGTCTCCTATGGAAGCCAATAAATAGTATGAACCAGCCAAAATGTGGGCTTTACTTTGACTCTTGCTCATGTCTCCAAACTTTATCCAAGATGAGTTGTCTGAAGTACTAAGTGGGACCTCTGCTACTAGCACAATGGTTCCTGAGATCTTCCAAAGTTTGTTACATTTAAAAATTTCTGTAGAGAAGAGCAACAAAACATGTTTGTAAGCTCTAGCAAAATAAAAGCCTGTAGAGTCTATACTCAATTGTTGCGAAAGCATATTTCCATAGACATTATATTCCATATCACTACATGGGTGAGGAAAATCTTTCCAGTCCACATCTTACTCCTTCTCACAAGAAGTGGCTACACAATTTCACTGTAGAGCACAAAAGCTGTTGGGCCAACTCTTCCGAGTAACATGTTTCTGCAAAATCAGCTTTAGAAAGGAAAATAAAGGATTAAACATATGAAAGTTTAAAAACAGCAGCTTTACATAGAATGGGAAGAAATGTTGCCTCTAACTTTAAAGTTAAACTAAAAGCAGACGTAGGCAAGTAGGAGGTTAACTATGACGACACAAACCTGCCAATATTCAAGTACATCTTCAGCCTAATTCAGCCCTCCATTACACCCAGGAAGCTATATTACAGTTTCTGGTATTACATAGAGGTAGCAGCACAGGGCGGGTCCCCTTGTAAATTAAGCCATTAGGTACAAGCTGGCCAGAAATTCATGCAATCAGAGGCCCAAGTAGCAAATACTTTTGAACCCCTTTGCAAGGCTCTTTGCCACTTCCTTTAAAATGTTTCTACCAACCCAACCTTCTTCCATCACAGCCACATCCCCACTGCTTTTAGTTCCAGTCCTCTCATCAGAGAGGAAGCCCTGCACCCAGTTTTACTGCCCCCCCCCCTTTTTTTTTTTTTTAATATAAGAGGGTACTTGTGACTCATTAAGCTAATTAGATGCCTCTTATGACACATCCAGGGAGAAATCATGGCCTCATTAGTAAGAAAACTCTCCTTCACTTTGGTAGTAACATTCTGACCCCACTGATTATAATGCTGGCCTTGAGTTCCAAAATACAAACAGCATTACTCTTCTGGAGTACCTAACCCTCTATAAACTTTGGTAGAGAAACTCTCATCAAAAAGTAGGCCCGATGCCTCTCTTGGATTAGAGAAAGATAGCTGGGGGGGGAAGTCATCCTTTAAATTCACTTTAAAGCACAGAATACAGAGGTATCAATATTAGTACTCTACCAGCATCCTCATCCCACCTACCTTATTCCCAAATTAAAAATCAAATGTTTTGTTGCAGGAAAACATGAGTCCAAACAGAACATTTGTATAAGGAGAGGAGCACACCCCTTTTTAATGAAGGCTCAGGTGGAGGCAGAGGAGATATCCACTTTGGAAATATCTGCCATCAGGTGCATTCCAAAGGACTGGCTCTTCCCGAGTCCCTTTATTAGTCGAGTATAAAAGTCATCCTCAACGGAGTTTGTTCGGCAGGATACAGAGGGACTACTAACAGCACCACAAGGCAGAGGAAACTCCCCTGCTACTTGAATTCCAATAGTGGTGGTTAAACGAGTACCTCGACTTTGCAAGCCACAGGCACACCCTCACGCTTCATCATTCATTATTTCAGACTACAATTCTTACGTCACCACTGCTATAATTCTCTCTTGCTTCTGATTTTCTATTCCTCGTGTCACCTCACCAACTTGACATTGTTAATTAAGCAAGGGGGCATACGATGGTTGCCTTCTTACCCAACCAACATCTTAGTTCATCTCCACTTGGAAAGTGCCACCTAATGGGTTTCTTCTGCTACCAAGGGAGGATGCTTCTTGGCTCAGTCTTTTAAAATCACCACGCCAGTGCATTTGGATGCAGACAAGTTTTCTATCTGAGATGGATCCAGATTTCCCCAACTCCAGGCTCAGATTGCTAGGCTGCTCTCCAGATCCCTAGCACTATCAATGCACCACACTTCCTGAACACCCCTGAATGAGCATTGCAGTGACACACTGAATGCACTGCCAGGAGGCAGGAAAATTGTAAAGCTGCAGCATGTTTGATCTATGCTGTTTCCCAAGTGACCCAGATTTCCTCGGCCGTACCCTCTGTTTCTGGAGAAGTGCTCTCCTCCATTCTCTCACGGGAGCAGAACCAGTTCTCCGGCCTTCACTAAGCCACTAGCCCAATGCCCTTTTCAGTGGGCTGATAAACAGCAAGGCCTATAAGTAGGCAACACTCTCAGCATCCTTAGAGATTTTTGAGTTTTTGTAACCAGGCACCCATTTGAAGGAAGTTATCTGGGCACTAGCACACAACGAAAGAAACTGACTCAGCCTCTCTTTCATCCCTGTAGCTTTGCTCCAAGGCACAAATCATACCTATTTTATAGGCTTAGCTGCGTCTTGCTTTACTTGTGCAAGCAGGTTGACAGCAGAATCACGACCAGAAATCAATACAGCATCCCAGTCCCCATCCCTAACCATTAGGCCACATCTAGAACCCAGGAGTCCTTAATCCTGATCCCTGCTCTCAGCACACAGATACAGGTTGGAAAAGATGATGCTCCAGCACAAATTTACCCTGCAGAGGTACAGGGAGACTATCAAGCTAGCATAGCAAGGGGGAAACCCCTCCTCCCTCCATCCCACCCCTCTGAAGTCTGGACTACGGCGCACATTAACTGAAATCCACACAAATATGACTTATGCAGGCAGATCAGCAGAGTTCCCAATAGCAAGGAAGCTTTCTTCTTGCTGCTCTCTCGACACCCTGGGCAAGACCTGCCAGCAAAGATTATTCATCAGCCAAGAAGTCTGTTTTTTCTTGTGTTGCAGGGATGAAGGCAGAAAGCAAGTTTTAGGCCCTATGAGTAAAAACAGCAGGACCAAGTGAGTTACAGAGTGGTAGTTAGCCTTGTTCCCAAGCTCCTACTGCAAACAGGGCCTTGAAGGAACAAACCAGGACAGATACACACCCTGTATTTAAAGTTAGCACCTCACCAAACAAGAGCAATCGCCACTGCGACTAGTTTGTGGATTGTTTTGGATTAAACATTTTGGCCTCCTCCCCATTTTATAGTCAGCATGGTGCCTGCACCACTAAGCATGATCAGCACTTCAGTCATCCCCAGGTATGGCCGTACTGATCAACCATGTCTTTAAAGGAGGAATACAGATTTCTATGACACCTCGGTGAAAAAAGACAAGACCTAGGGAAATACACTATCTGTTCCAGGGCTCCCTTTTTAGTGCTTCCTGGGCTGGCATAGGCCCCCCTCCACCCAGTTCTGATGAACCAGCTTCCTTCTCCCTATTAATCCTGTTCCAGATAATCCATTTGAAGAACCCCAAGCAATTAACAAAACACCACTCCGATTAAAAATTCAGAGGATGCTGTGCAAAAGATGGACTGTGAGTACATCGGGGGGGGGGGGGGGGATTATTCTGAAGGTTGAGGGTAAGGTTACTACTGAGAAACATTCAGAAGATTGTGTTAGAGCCAAAGAATATGACATGCACATTGCTAGTTACAGCCAGTGCTCCAGACAAAATTATAATAAATTATATATGTATACATCCCTCCCACCAGCTTTGTACATTGCAAACACTTTACATACAGTTTAGAGACACCTTTAGGATTTAAATCCTCACTGTCAGGTCCTCCCCCCCCCCCTTTTTTAAAGCACTTTACCATCAGAACATGTCACCTGAGTTCCAGTTTTCTTTGCAGTAGCTTACATACAGAGACAACCCCAGAGCCTAAACAGCAGTTTGCCCAATTCTGTTTGTACAATATGCACTGTACACCTATTTACTCCACTGTGTCACCCTGACTAAGGCAGGTAAGGAGGTATCTGACTAAAGGAAGTTGAGAAAGACCATTGCTTTCCTTGTTTATTGGTACATTGTTCCCCCCCATTAGAATGTGCCATGATTTCTGTTTTTAAAAGGTATTGCAAGTTTCAAGCTGGGAAAAATCCAATCCCTGCTCTTTTTTGTTCTCCCTTTGGATTTCTTAATAATAAATCAGCACTACCCAAATTGATTTACATATCTGAAAAACTGAAGAACTGTCAGCTGGAAATGCCATCAAATTGCAAACCCCTCCAGGACAATGAAATCTTGTGAGATTGGAAGACTGACATTATTAAATAAAGGCCAAAGGCTCTGTTCAGACTAACTACAACAGCTAACAAACAGAAAAATAAAACATTGCAATCTTACCTTCAGCCAGCACTTCATCCACCGTCACCTGGTATCTCCCAATATGGAAAACCCTGCCAACATAACCACTCCCTGGTCCGGTGGTGCTGCCACTTCCTCCACTGGTACCAGAACCAGGGCCTAAACCTCCCTGCTCTCGACGAGAGTCAAAAAACTTCTTCATCTCTCAAAAGATACAACTGTATTACAACTACAGGAGATGTTATTTTCAAGGTCCAATTTTCCCCCTTTCTTGATTCCAGCCAATAAAAGAAATCTGCTCCCAGTGGTGATTGTTTGTTTTAAGTAGAGCAGATGCTTTTTTTTCCTCCTGGCAGGCAGAGCTTGTAAGATTTATACCTGTAAGGATAATATAAAAACAAAAGAGGGGCAAATAATTACAAACACTTTAAAAATAAACAACCATGCCCAAGGGAGGAATAAAACCCTTGTAAGATGGTCCTACCATTCCCCTAAATATAAAACCCACCAAATCTTGTACTTAATAACCCAGCCACCAAACACATTATAAGCAATTCATTACAGAAGGTTGAGGTACCTCTTCCTGGGCAGCTAGTAAATCCATGTAAACCCTCCACACCTAGGAGGTAAGTGCTGTCCCAGTCCTTTGCTGCAAATAGACTGGAAGTACTCAGCTAGCAATCTGGCCACAATGTTACCATCGCTGCAGCCTCTCTACTAGACACGGATGGAACATTGTTATAAGGTAACATTGCCACTTAAGGGAGGCTAGCAGCAGCTGATAACCAGAGACCATTACAGTCTGATCTTACGCCTCCAACCCCCCTCTCCACCGCCTCCTCCAGCTCCATCCAACCAGGAAATGAACTGTCACAGGAAGTCCCTGCTTCAATAAGGGTGGGTGGAGTGGGGAAATGGTGCATGGGTGATTTCCCATCCCTTCCTCAGAGCTTTTATTTGTAACCCCTTAATCCCCAGCACCATTCGCCTCCCTCCGACCAACATAGCTCAGCAGAAAAAGCAAAGGCCGGTTGGAAAGATGGGGTGGGGGTAGGAAACCAGATACAAAACTAAAGCAGCAGCAGCAAAGCAAGAAACTGGACATCAAAGAGTGTTTTTGAACCGCAACAGACGTCTCTGCCGCCTGGCATTCTGGGAGGGGTAGTTCTTTCAGGGTGCTGCCCAGGCCAGCTGTGGACAGAGAGAGACTACAATTCCCAGAAGGCCCTAGGAGAGGGACTGGGGGAGTAAAGCGTGATGGTGCATTTCGTTGTCAACGTTGTTGGGTGCCTCCTTGCTTGAGCGGCTGATGTGATGGAGCCTGTGCTGCAGGCTGATGACTTTCATTAATAAATTAGTATAAAGAAATCATCCCCCCCTTCCCTCCCGGGCTTGCAGCAATGTAGCCTGGGAGTTGTAGTTCTCTACTGCCCCCCATGGACGCTGCAAAACAGAGGGACACATCATCGTGGCTACAAGAGTACAGCACAGGTTGACCGGAACAGTAGGATTTTATAGGAAGCCCTAGTATTCGGGGCTTTTTCTTACATAGGTTTCTGTTACCACCCCCACCCCCGACTCCCATCCTGATTTTTGACATTTGATGTCTGGTCACCCTATATGATAGTGAAGAACAGAATAAGATAGTGGGGCTGATTTTCTGAGTCCCCAATCCTCCCCATAGGAGTGTATATACTCAACATCCTTAAACAGTCAGTTAATGACTTAAACAAAACAAACATGCTCTGCTGGGCTGTGCATTAATCCAGTTAGTTATTTGCATTAATCATACTTTTTAAAAACAAATTTTGCTATCACAGTCATAAATATCCAGTGATGTGGACTCTCATGATTTTATCATGAGTCTTGTATGATAATCTGTGGGTTTTGTAACAACCCCACCTCCTAGGAGCATTTGATTAGTAGAGAATCTCTTTTTTAAAGCTCAATCGTTTGCTTTCACAGTAGTAGAGACAAGCATGATGACATGACCTGATTGCACCCAAAAATGCTCCGAAGCCAGGAGGCAAATAAAAAGAACCCAATATCTATTATTTTTAATCTAGTTTCAGAGGGGTAGCTGTGTTAGTCTATTGTAGAAAACCAACAGAGTCCTTCAAAGCGTCTGACAAAGTGGGATTTTCTCCCACGAAAGCTCATGCGATAAATAAATCTGTTAGTCTTTAAAAGTGCCACAGGACTCTATTTTTAATCTAGTGATTTTTAAGCTAACTTCATGATTTTTTGAAAGCTGGTTTATGATTGTTAGGGGTTGACAACACTGATTACTTATTTATTTTTCATAGAAGCTAGAAGGGACCACCAGCTCACCTGTATATCAGAAGCCATTTTCTCCTCTGCCACCCCAGTCATTGTTCTTAGGGAACTTTGGCCCAGTCTTGCAAAATGCTGATCTTTGAGTGTTCATCACCCTGCAGGACTACATTCCTTGCTCATTTCATGAGAGTGATTAGTGCATAAGGGCTTCAGGATTGGAGCCCTCAGACTTGCTTCCATATTGCACCCCTTTCTTGGCTTTGCATAGGTACAGTGAGCTCTCCACAGGCTGCAGGATGGTCCAAAAATCACAATATTGGTTTAGGAATCAGGAGATCTATAAAAGTTTTACAGGTTGTGTGCTTTTTCTTTGACTTCTCATTCTTGAGCCTTTAGGTCTCATGACTTATACTGCTCTCTGTCACTATGAGAGCTAACAACTTACTTAAAAAAAAAGTAAGCAAGCAGAGATTCCCATGTAATCACATGACTTCCAGAGCTGAGTCTTTAAGAAAAATGAGATTGTTGGCAACATTGAGGCAGTACCCTGGGGAGCTCTGTGCACAGCTTGGGTTGCAAAGCATGATCCAAAGTCCATGGAAAGATTCCCATTGATTTCAAAGAGATTTGGATCAGGCCCTTTAAGGTATACAGACTTGAGCTAGCACACAAAAAGTAGTTGTATGAACACTGTGGCTCAGGCTAGCTGCCCAAACACAAACCCAGAAGTCAGACAAGCTCTGACTTAGGCTATGTACACACTACCGTTTTTAACGCGCAATAATCCTCTTCCGCAATAATTCTCCCGTGGCTGTTGTTGCGCGAGATCGCGTACACACCATGCTTGCTCGAACGGAACAAAGCCCCCCCGCTTCTGATCGCAGTCCTCCAGGAAAGCAAAGGGGATTGTGGGTACCTATCCCAGAGTCCCCAGTATCATCTCCCCTGGTGCATTGCGCTACCGACGCTACACAGCAGTCGCCAATAGCAACGGCTCCCCCATCACAGTCCGGGGGTTCGGGTGGCGGCAGACGCTCCACCAGAGCTGCCGCCACCCGATCCCCCAGCTGGTTCGGGTGTGAGCAGGCGCCGCAGCGGTTAAGCGCTGCGGTGCCTGCTGACACCCGAATCCCTGGGCTGAGCTCGGGGGCTGGCTCGAACCCC
>ML685810.1:8701461-8719022 GCA_007922175.1 Pelusios castaneus
CTAAGTGGACATGTACTAATGTAAATACACATAAAACCCATTAAAAAGTTAGTTTTAAATAGTGACCTTAGTGGTAGTGGAAAATGCTGACTTGCCAGAACTGACTACAGTTTGGGGAAGAGGATATGTTTGTCCCACAGCTCACCACTGGTTCTGTGCCTACCCCTACCCACTCTGGTTGGCTTTTGAGGACCCTTTCCGCAATTTGCATGCCATCATGCTCTCTCTGATGTGCCACCACACTCCTAGCCCCAGGAACTGCAGCATCCTCTTCATGATTCTGTCCTCGAACCAGCTCAATCAGTATTCCCCTGATTTCCAAGATAGCAAAGTTCCTTTTCCTTAGCAGTTCTAGGCATTCTTCTCTTCTTCTGTCTCAGGGCCACCCCTCAACAGATAGAAAGGGAACCAGGGCCCATCTTCTATTCTGGGTTCCAATTCAGGGGCCCTCAGCCCAACAGTTTTGAGTTTTCCTTGTTCAGTCCTCACTGCTCCTTTCCTGGACCACTTCCTACCAGATCTGATTCCACTTTCTCTCCAGGTATACAAACTCCACAACCCTCTTCTCAGGAAGTACTTCTTGCAGTCCCTACGTACTCCACCTACTTTCCAAGAAGGAATTGCCAGGTGTCAACAACCCCTTCTGCAACCAGCTACCTGGCTTAACATTGGCCCTGCCTGTTCCTGCACAGTTGAGCCTGCTTCTAATTAGTTCCCTGTGCCGTGGCTCCTCTTCCAGGTGCAGCCTGTTGGGTTAATTGACCTGTCTGGCCATCTGAACCCCTTCCAATCCTATGTCGGGTGACCAGTCTGTCACACCCACAAACATTCAGCTCAGACAATATCAGGAAGGTTTCTGAACAATGACCTGACAAAATTCTCTGTAAGGCCTGGACTTTTGTACTGTTATAACTGCTGTGCTTAGAGTTATGACTTTTTTTTAGTAGTAGTCATAATCCTAAACACAACCTCTAACATGGACTCAGTTATACTGGTATAAAAGATGCCTTATTATTCCCCTTCTTGTATGGGACTGAACGATACCATGTTAAGCACCTTTAAGCTGGCCTAACTGCATGCACACCAGAGGGGCTGTACTGCTTTTCATATACCAGTGGCATTAGTAAAGTACAACTTGTATGTACAGACAAGACCTGAGAAGGGGGTTGGTTGTCACTTGGTGTTTGTCTGCCATTTTTCTAACAACATGAATGCTGTAAAAAATAACAAGAGTTCAGTTAGCCTGTAGGCTAGTGACCAGTCCTGCATGTTGCTGAGCCCCATCATTCATGATAAGAAAAGATCCCTCTCCTGAGATTAAGATTAGCCCTGCATGATGATGAATACCTTTCTGTTTCCATGACCCCCCCACTATGCAATTGTTTGTTTACTTTGTACTGGCCAGTAGGTGGCACTAGCGTCCAAAGAATCAATGGACACAAATCTGACATCAGAAATTGCAACACTGCAAAACCTGTAGGGGAACACTTCAATCTCCCTGCTCACTCCCTTAACGACTTGTTAATAGCTGTGTTGAAACAGATGAATAACAAATCACAGCTTCAAAGAGAGTCTGCAGAACTCGAACTTATATGCAAATTTGACTCAGTTGTCTTGGGGTTAAACAGGGACTATGGATTTTTCTCGCATTACATCAAGTGAATTGACCTCCCCCCTCCTCTATGTGCTGTTCCCCAGTGTTTTGAATCCTAACACCTATTTTGATTTGCTGTTACAGCCTGACCTGATGCTATGTCATACACTCCCCTGCATTTAATTTTCTCCCACTCTGTAACTTTCCTATCTTCAAAGCGTCTGACGAAGTGGGATTTTCTCCCACGAAAGCTCATGCGATTAATAAATCTGTTAGTCTTTAAAAGTGCCCCAGGACTCTGTTGTCTAGATATTACTAAAAATTAACAAAGTGTAGCAATCAAATAAGACAACCAAAGCTCACTTGTTTCTATTAAGGTGTCAAACTCATTTACTATGGCAGGCCAGATTTGACTTAGATGTACTTCAAGTGGGCCGTACATACCAACAGTCAAAATACCAGGGCCTACACTCTCACGGCAGGTATCACAGAGTGCTGGGTATGCAAGACAGCAGTCGGGAATACTGCGAGACTACACTTTCTTGCTCTCTGTTAGGGAGATAATTAGTCTCATGGAGTGCAGTCACAGGCCAGGCAGAAGAGTTTTGCAGGCTGTATCCAGCCCGTGGGCCATATGTTTAACATTCCTGCTTTAAACTAACAAAACCAGAACTGGTTTATGGCCAATGCAATTGTAAACTATTACGTCTGAGAAGCAGAGGATGTTTTGTTAGTATAATAGGTATTACTAATTATGTAGATCTATATGTCACATAAGGCCAGAGGGTGAAAAACTAAGTAAAGCTTTGCTAAAATGGAATCAATAACTTAAGAAGAAATAAGAAATTGAGAGAACGTTTATGGTAGGTTGGGGTTTTTTTTCCTCCTAGGAATAATTAACATAAGGAAACTAAGGAATTTTAAGCAAAGAAAAAGATTACAGTTAATACTAACATTGGAAAGTATGGAGAGATGAGTTAACCCAAAATCCTAACAAACCAGAATCTATGTACTGCTTTGCTTAGTGTCAGCTAATTATCCAGTTGACTGAATTTCAAAGATGAATGGAGTCAACAAAACTGAAATCTATGCCACAGTTAATTAGTCTTCAGTGGAAAACAATGGCAGCCCCAAAAGTTAAATGAAACTGGAAAAGAGCAGTAGACCCCATGCAGTTTATTAGGGACCTTGCTCTGCCCACAACTTTACATGGGAATCGCATAAGTATTATAATGATGGGCATGGTAGAAAACTCTTAGATAGGTCGCAAATGCCTTGGGAAATATATCACAGGGAGCAATGGTGCCCTGGCAGGGGAATGAACTAGATGAGACCTACCAATTCTTAGTCAGTTTTCAATGTGCTGAGATTGTGAGCTCTTTGGGGCAGGGGCCATCTTTGTTCTGTGTTTGTACAGTGCCTCACACAATGGAGTCCTTGTCCATAAATGGGGCCCTAAAGCACTATTGCAAAGCATATAGTGTCAATATTGCTGACTCTGATGCTCCAGGCTTCCTAAAGACTCTAGGTGAATGCTCTGAGCGGATTCCTGCTTCACCTTTATGGATACCTTTGAAGATCCTGCACTCTTTGTTAAGTGGCATGGAAACCTGCAAGGGGCTAGGGATCTGGATTTGCATCTGTACCCTCTTCACACTGCTGATGCTGTAAAAGCAGCATCTCTAATGGTTACAGCAGGAGACTGGGAATTAGGAGACCTGGATTATTTTCCTAGGTCTGCCATTGACCTGTTGCGTGAGCTCGGGAAGTCGCTTCACCTCTCTGAGTTTTTCCATTTGTAAAGTAAGCTCCCACCTTGCTTACTCTTTACATGTACAAACTGGATAAAATCCAAACACATCCTCTTCTTAAGGTTTGTCTTTGCTGCTTACTCAGTTCTCCCCAACATTGGCTGTTCTTACGCCTTCCCTGTAAACTCTCACTAAGTCCTTCCTCTAATTGCCCTCCTTTATACTCCCAAATTGGAGCTGCTAATTGCACTCTCTTGGACTAACCTCAGGATAACTCAGCACAAATATCTGTCTCCGTACGGGGTTACCACAACTGAACTTAGGACACATCGAGTGAAGGATCCCTGTATTCCTGTGCAGGATTCTAGAAATCATCACCCAGTTATGAGCACATTCAGGACTTCAGGAGGTAGATGCAAAATGCTGCTATTATATTGTTTAATGACTCTATCCCAGTTCCAGGTACCAGCTGCTCCATAATTGGAAATGAAGAACTTCGACCTAATTCTGATAATTGCATCACAATGGTAGTGTCCAATAAATATCCCATTCCAAGAGCCTGCCTGTCACACATCAACCACCACCTATGCATTACAAATGAAACTGCATTCTCACTATCCATGAAATTCATCTGATGTACATATATCAAGCTGGGTTCTCCCTGACCTTTCATAGAATGAGAAAGATTATGCAGCTGGAATGTAGCAAACCATGCAGGAGGAAGACTAGAATCAAACTTCTTTTTCCCACAGCTGTAGCTGTATTATCTCTGTAGGTTTGCAAGAGTACAATACTGCGTTGCTAAGTGAAACGAGCGAGTAGACATGGCTCTGCAAATAAGCCCAAGACATTTAGATACCATGGTGTTTGTACATTATATATCAACTTTAAAAAGTAGATAGGACACACAAATTGTAGGCAGAGAAATAATTCAAAACTTTGTATTTTGATTGAAAAGTAGGTTTAGGAGGCTGTCCCTTGTTACTTTATAATCTTTGATAATTTAACAGAAACTACTGAACACTGCTCACATTATCTTTTCGCTCTGTAAATAAATTCTTAGGAAGAGCTCTCTTGGGCTGGATTCTCAGATTGTAGCCCTGACATTTAGCTCCATGATAAAAATCTGTATCATTCTAGTGTGTTTTTTCTGCATTATCCAGCAGTGGAAATCAGAAAAGACCTCACTAGCACAGTGAGTGGATTTGAGCAATTTCCCAGTGGACCACCAAGGAAAATACAAAATCTTGATTCCAATCTTACTTCCACTAGTGCAACTCCATTGACTTCAAAGGAGCTGCTTCTGATTTGCACTGGGGTAAGCAAGAAGTAAATCAGAACTATTGACTATAGACTGAAAATCCATCACAAGGCTTTGAAAAAAGACGGCTGGTTTGGCTAGGTGCAATGGCATAAAATACACTATTCCTTTGAGTGCATATGTAAAATCAAAATCCTTCTTCAAGTAGGAGGAATCTGATCAGCCTTGTGAACTCATTTCATTAACTGTTTCTTGTTAAATATGTAGAATGATGAGGCAAAAGGGGAGGAGGAGAAAACTGCATTCACGTATAATCAGATTCTGATCCTCTTACTCAGGGTGTGTAATAAATACCTTACTCCATAAATAACCCAATGAAATCAGGAAGGATCTACAGAGTAAAGGGTTACTCAGAATGAAGGAAAGTATGAGTCTGCTATAGAGAGTACACAGTTTTGCAAATGGGGCATGGTACTTTATCTCTTATCTCTCATGGTGAGTGAAGCATGTTTGCTTTAGAATAAAACTCAGATAAGGACCTTTCCTAAAATATTCCATGATATGGTGCCCCAAAACCTTAGTATGTGAGCTTCTATAAATTAACACCGAAAGGTTCAAAACCAGCCAGTGATTTTTTTGGGGTGACTTGATATTTGGAACCCAACTTGAGACACTGGTGGTCTGATTATCAGAAGAGCTCAGTTTCCACAACTACAGCTGAAGTCAATGGGAGCTGCATGTGCTCAGGGGGCTTGTGGAAATCAGGCCTGAGGTGTGTGCAGTGGTGCTAGAATGCAGAAAATTATGGCCAGACCCACAAAGGGTATGTCTACACTTTCAAGTTAGGTTGACTTAAGGACACCTAAGTCAACCTAAAGAACGCCGCGTCCACACCAGGCTTTCATTAAATTGACTTAAGGGCTTCCTTAAGTCGACTTAATAACTACAGTTCTTTAGGTCAACTTAACGGCTAAGTCGATTTGTTACGTCGACCTAAAACTGGTGTGGATGCCCTAGGTCAACTTAATTCCCTAAGTCGACCTAGGGCTAGGGCTAGGGACAAGGGACCCGTGGCTTCCCGGCAGAAAGGAGCTGTGGCTCCCTTCTCCCCAGGGAGTTGGGCAAGCTGCGGCTCCCCTTGTCCTGGGAAGCTGCGGCTCCGTGCTTCCTGGGCAGCTGGGCTCTCCTTGTCCCCAGGAGCTGCAGCTCCCCTTGTCCTGGGGAGCTGTGGCTCCGAACGACTTAAGAGTCTAATGTAGACTCTCTAAGTCGACTTAACAAGGTTGACTCTAAGTCGACTTAAGTTGACCTTGTTAAGTCGACTTAATAGAGTTGACTTAGCTTTATAAGTGTAGACATAGCCAAAGAAACTTAGGCTCCTAACTGATTTCAGTGGAAGTTAGGAGCTTAAATAACGTGGTGGACCCGGCCCTAGTTGCCTAAGGTCTTCCTCCTTCCTAGGAGAGCAGCTTTGCACTAGCTCAGTAAAGAGGTGCAGTTTTGTATGAGATGTGTATTTTAGCAACAGAGATCATCCCCTTTGTCATGGAGCTGCCCTGCCTCTGAATAGTTAGCTGGCTACAGAGCCAGCAGCTGTGATAGCTTCCCAGGGTTTGCAGGGCAGACTTCTGGGGAATCAGAATAAACTTCATGCAAAGAGCTAGATGAAGAACATCATCACACATTATAAAAGCACTTTCCACCTTCAAAATGCTCTACCCTCACCCCCAGCTGAAGTCTGTCCCTGTGGGGAAAAGGTTACATTAGACAGCCCATGGATGGCAGCAACTGAACAGCGTTTTCAGAAGCGGAATAACGTGAAAAGATGAATAAGAGATGTCAGCATGAATTAATTATTGTTTCTAATCCTGTTGGTTTGATGGGTGGAGCCATCCCATGCTGAAAAACACATAGGCTGGAAAGCAAATCCCAGATACAATTTTCCAAAGGGCAAGAGCTTAAAAAAAAAAGCAGCAGCTAGCAACATAAGGAGGAAAGAATTGGCTTTCTTAATAGTTTAAAGAGGCTTTGGAAGAAGAATATATCTGAGCAGAAAATAAGACAAGGCAAGGCAGATCTGAGAGGATAGGAATGAATGAGAAGTGAAAAGAGCAGGAGTGAAATGTTGGGGGTGGGGAAGAGGGCGAAGGCTCCATTCTGCTATTATTGTTCCTGGAATAAATTGCCAGTGCATTGTTGGGTGTGGGCCTGTACACAGCCCAGGAGTCAAGGGGTCACATCCTTAGCTGGTATAAATCAGCGTAGATCCTCCAACAGAGGACTGGGCTTGGACTTTCTACTGACAATACTCGCTGAAGATTGGTATTTTGCATGGTGGTGAGAGGGGCAGGAGTATTGGGCTCCATTTGGCAATTACTTTAGATTTATATCCATGGACATGAAACTCAAATACAGCCCAGTGGATTATTTGTGTTTTTCACTCCCGTGGGACCTTGGGGCACAATTCTATAAAGAGGGGAGCATTCTTACTACTCATTGTGCATCCAAAGCTTTGGCTTAGTTTCATGACACGATGGGTGAACACTTTGGCCCTGCTGAAATCTGTCAGTGTTTTGCCATTTGAAATCAAGAGGGCTAGGACGTCACCCAATGGCAACGCAGGCCAGTCCTATCTACACTACAAATTGTAAGCAAGGCATGCTCTCAGATACCGCAGCAATGGGGGTCAATATAAGTAGGCAGGTAGATAGCATTGTTGGTAAGCAGGATCTCTGCCTAGGTATTTCTGTGGTGTATTTGTGCCCTGTGAATCACTTTCCCTCCATAACTTCCTCATTCAGTAAGACACCCTATTTTTAAAACTTCAGGAATAGCACAACAGCTCAGCCTCTGCTGGAAAAGAAACTGCTGGAGCCCAGGATGCAATGGAAATAATAATAAGCCAGTTATACAGCCGTGCTCTGTGAAACACAGCTTCCATTAGTTCAGGCTGCCAACTTGAAGTCATGGTAACTTCCAGCCAGAAGATGGGGAGTGCATAGGAAAGAGATGAATAAGGTGTGGTCGCTGCAGAGTTTAGTGTGAGTGGGGGGGAGGGAGGTGCCCAGATCACAGAGGGAAGGAGAGAAATGGAAGTACATGGCTCCAGGGAGCAGGCAGTGACTCCCTGGCTGCCCATCCCAGGGAAAGTGGAGCAAGTCACAGGTTAGTTCCAAGGCCAGGAATCCGAAGTGCCCAAGCAGCACCACCCACATTGGTGCCACACAGCGTGTCCAGCCTCATGTGCCCAATCAGCAAGGCTCGGGTCGTGATTACTGTCCCCCACAGTTCAGAGAGCAGCAGCAGAATAGAAGCCACTGGGCACAGCAGAACAAACAAGGAGTCCTGTGGCACTTTTAAAGACTAACAAATTTATTTATCCCATGAACTTTCGTGGGAGAAAAACCCACTTTGTCCGACGCTTGAAGACATGGCACTGACAGAATGGGAGCAAAATAAATGCAGGGCAGTGAAAGTCATAGGATCTAATCAGACTGTTACAGCAAATCAGAGCAGTTGTTAGGATTCAAAGAGTGGAATACAGTGGACAGAGTAGGATACACTGAAACGCTGAGCACTGCTCAGTGACTGCTGAATGCTGAGGCCACTGGCCAGGGAAGGGCAGGGCAGGGGGTTGGAGGAGAGCCCAGACTGAGCATGCTCAGTGGCAGGGATAGGCCAGGCTGCACTGAGCAGGCTCAAAAGGATTGAGCATGCTCAGTAATGTTAGCTGAGGCTACTGCCCAGAGCAGGGAGTGGGAAGCCCAGGCTGCATTGAGCATGCTCAGATGGCCGCAGGGAGCATTGAGAATGATCAGAGGGGCTGATGATGACGACAATGCTCAGTGATGTTTGCTGTGCCACTGTCCAGGGCAGAATGTAAGGGCGGCTCTGAGCGATTCCCTGCCCTGCCCTGCCCTGGGCAGTGGCCTCACCCAACCATGGATGTCACCTAATGGCAACGCAGGCTTGTCCCATCCGCATTACCAATTGTAAGCAAAGCACACTCTCAGTGCAGCAGTGGGGGTCCATGTATGTAGGCAGGTAGATAGGTCCCATATCAGTGTCTGCAGGTGGGATCTCTGCCTAGGTATTTTGGTGGTATATTGGTGCTTGTGAATCACTTTCCCTCCATACACCTGCCTCATTCAGTAAGACACCCTATTTTTAAAACTTCAGGAATAGCACAACCCAGCATCTGTTGGAAAAAAAACTGCTGGAGCCCAGGCTGCGATGGAAATAATAACAAGCTAGCTGTACTGACATGCTCTGTGAAACAGCTTCCATTAGTTCAGGCTGCCAACTTGAAGTCATGGTAACTTCCAGCCAGAGGGTGGCGAGTGCATAGGAGAGAAATGAATAAGGTGTGGCGCCTGAACATGCTGGAAAGGAGAACCTAAGAAGAGGGCTTTCCTGGTGAGCTCTGTAGTCGCGCACTGCACGAAGAGCCTGGGGTTGAGGACTGTGAACAAAGGGAATGACAACACTGTTAGTAGAAGGGAAAATGCGAACAAATCACATGCGGATAAACAACTTTTTGTTTGGGGCATTTGTACTTTTTAATTGTGCCCTCTACTGGGCTTAGATACAAAGGTTAGAGGCACGGCACACAGAAATGATAGCTAATTAGATTGTTTAATTATTAATTGTACAGATGTAACATCTTATGAGCTCACTGTACTAAATGCTGAACAAAAAGATGACTGTCCCCAAAGAGTTTACAATCAGTACAAAGTAATGCACATTGGAAAAAATATTCACAACTAACAGGTATATAAGAAGGGATTCTAAATTAACTGTTATCACTCAAGAAAGGCATCTTGACATCATCATACATAATTGTCTGAAAACTTTGTCTCAGTGAGCAAGAGTGGTCAAAAGGGTTATCAGACTGTTAGGAACTACAAGGAAAGGAGTAGAAAAAGATGAGTAATATCATAATGCCACTATATAAATATATAGTGTGCCTACTTATTGAATAATGTGTCCAGTTCTGGTCACCTCATCTCAGAATGGAACTGGACTTGGAAAAGATTCAGAAAAGGACAACAGTGATGATCACAGATATGGAATGGCTTTGTTAGGCAGTTAGAATAAAAAGAATATGGCCGTTTAGCCTAGGTAAGAGATGATTGCGGGGGGGGGGGAGGGGTTGGCAGAGGTCTGTAAAATCATGAATAGTGTGGAAAAAGTGAATAGAGATGTGGCATTCTGGAAGTCTTCCAATGGGAGCAGAGGGGGCAAAAAACCTAGCTGGCTTCAAAACTGAGCTTGATAAATTTACAGAGGGGATGGTATAATGGGACAGCCTAGTTTGGCAATTGACTGATCTTGACTACTGGTGGTAGATGTGACAATGCCTGTGATGGGGTGGTAGATATGACAATGCTCTGTGATGGGATGTTAGATGGGGTGAGTTCTGAGTTATTACAGAGAATTATTTTTTGGATGTCTGGCTGGTGAGTCTTGCCCACATACTCAGGGGTTAACTGATTGCCATATTCGAGGACAGGAAGGAATTCTTCCACAGGTCAGATTGGCAGAGGCTCTGGGGTTGTTTTACCTTCCTCTGTAGCATGGGGCATGGCTCACTTGCTGGTGGGTTCTCTGCACCTTAAATCCTTTAAATCATGATTTGAGGACTTCAGTAACTCAGTCACAGGTTAGTGGTTTATTACAGGAGTGTATGGCTGAGGTTCTGTGTCATGCACTGTGCAGGAGGTCAGATTAGATGATCATATTGGTCCTTCTGATCTTAGAGAGTCTGAGTGTTATTTATCATTTCCTACAGTACAGAAACCAGGGGTCACCCAATGAAATTAACAAAAAGCAAGTTTAATACAAACAAAAGACAATACTTCTTTACATTGTACAATTAACCTGTGGCACTCAGTGCTATGGGATGTTGTGGTGGATGGAAGTATTACTGGGTTAAAAAAGGATTACCAGATAAATTTATGAAGGATGGGTCCATCAGTTGTTATTAGTGTCTCTAAACCTGCCATGAGTGTCTCTAAACCTGATGGCCAGAAGCTGGAGGGGAAGATGGGTGGGTGGATCATTCCCACAAACTCTGGTACTGGCAGCCAAGAGACAGTCCTTGGGCTACAAGGACCATTGATCTCAGTGTGACAGCACTCATGTATTTGCTCCCCCTTGCTCCCCCCCAGGAATGACACAGCCCTCCTGCACTACAGAGTGGTTGCTTACCTTTGGTTAGACCGAGGCGGGCTGTGGAGAAGGGAGGTGTGTGGGGAGAAGGAAGGAGCAGGAGTCTGGGCCCCTCCTATATTTAATCTAAAGTAGATGGAAGGAATAGAAAATCTAAGTGGAATGACTAGAGCCGGTTGTAACTTTCTATTTAATTGTGAACGCCAGAGTGAGCGCCTGTCTCCAGTTTAGTGTCGGGGGTGTCCTTTGGGGTGAGAGTAATCCAGCCCATAGAGAGAAGGTCCGGAGGGAGAAAAGTGACTCCCCCCGTTCCCTGCAGGGAAGTGCATGGCTCAAGCGAGCAGGCGGAGTTTCCTTGGCGCCCGCCCTCCCCCGAGTGAAAGTGGAGCTAGTATCAGGTTATTTCCAAGACCTGGAATCCAAAACTCCCAGCCCAGTCCCCACCCCTAAGGCAGGGCGTGTCTGGCTTCATGTGCCCAGCCAGCAAGGCTCGGCTCGTAGTTAGCCTCCCCCGCAGTTCAGAGAGCAGCAGAGCAGAGCGGGTGAGTGGCCCATTTTCCAGGCAGATCCCCTCTTAGGATCATGGGGGGACACGGAATAGGGATCGCGTTTCCTTCGGGTGCGCTTCTCAGCGCGCTGCGGGCACTTCCTATTTCCCAAAGGCTGCTGCATATCTAGGGCGGCTCCCCAGCCCCTCTTCTCGCAGCGCCGGGGGCCGGGGCGGGTAGCCTTGTCCCAGGGCCTTGGGGTGGGTGGGAGTGTATGGGTTACTTCCCCCTGTAAGAAGCATCTGGAGGGGAGTGCACAGCCTAGCCTGCGGTGCCAACGTCCCGTGAGCGCACGGGTGGCAGGGGCGCACTATCCGGCCCCGCTGTGCCAACCCAGAGGTGGCGCGGGGCTTTGGGTGGCTCCCCTTCTGCTGGCCGAGGGGATAGAGAGATCGGAGGCTAGGCCCTAAACTGTGGGAAAGAGGAACTTGACTCTCCAGACTCGTCCTGCTGCTCGGGTAAAGGATTTGCTCTTCTCCCTCCCCTCTCCTGCCACTCTGCTGCCCTGGGAATGGCATTACAGCCGTCTCCGCCGGCAGCGGCTGCTTGCGTTTGGCTAGGCCAGGGGTTGGCAACCCAAAAGATGAGAAGAGCCAGCTTAAAAAAAAATTCCTTCAATAATCAAGTATTTTGAGAACTGCAATGGTAGCTCTTCTTATCTTTTGGGTTGCCAACCCCTGGCCTCGCCAAATGCAAGCAGCCGTGGGAAAGGGGAGTCTGGAACAAGTAGCAGGGTCCCCCAAAGGCAGGGGACTCCAGAGGGAGGAGCAGGCCACCCACAGGGTCCCCCAGTGGCAAGGGGTGAGCCTGGAGCCCAGAGCCGCAAGGGGGCAGCTGAAGAGCCACATGTGGCTCCAGACCTCTGGGCTAGGCACTAGCAAGCTGTGGCAAGGGAAGGGAAGTGGGTTGGGAGATGGAAGGGGCATGAGTCTCAGTCTCCAAGTAGGGCACCAAGTGCTGAGTGTGTGGGGAGTGGCTGGAAGATGTCAGTTCTGAGAAGCAGAGGGAAGCTGGGGGCTAGATTCTGCTCTTGCTTACACTTATGTGAATCTGACATCACACCACTCAGTGCAATGAAATCATCTGGGAATGACACCATCCAAACTGGGAGTGGAATGGCCCAGTGCATAGGAAGCAGGTAGTGGTAGCAGAGTCAACTGTGGGGGCTCTCTCTTTCAGGAGGTGCATATTGCAGGTAAGAACCAGTCCAACAAATCCTGCATCTGCTCATTTAGGGTATGTCTACACTGGCAAGTTAGGTTGACTTAAGGTTTAAGTTGTCCTAAATAAAGCTGCGTCCACACTGGAATTTTATTATGCTGACTTAAGCCCTTCCTTAAGTCAACTTAATAACACCTTCTCTGAGGTCGACTTAAGCCTTAAGTCGACTTAAAGCCAGTGTGGACGGGGCATGCTAAATTGACCTTTTTAATTCGACTGAAAGCCGTTAAGTCAACTTAACAAGGTCAATTTAAGTCGACTTAAAGTATTGCCACTCCGTTAAGTCGACTCGACTTAAGGTCAACCTTGTTGAGTCAATTTAACAAAGTCGACTTAACTTTGCCAGTGTAGACACAGCCCGTGGTAGCTGACCCTTGTGTTTCCATTACAAAGCTAAGGAAAGCCCTAACAACACAGTGGAAAGGGCACGCACAATTCCTGCTCTAATTCATTGACTTACACATTGAACATAATAGTTATAGGAGTAAAATGCAGGTTTCTAAGTTTCAGTACATTCTTTTCCTCTTTAAAAGAGCCTTTCTGTATGGGGAAGTTATTCCAGAATAAGGTTGGGTGTGAATTTTAAAATGCAATAACTATTCCAGGATGATTGCCAATGTGGAGACACTTATCCTAGAATGAGTGTCTGAAGAAGAGCTCTGTGTAGCTCCAAAACTTGTTTCTTGCACCAGCAGAAGTTGGTCCAGTAAAAGGTATTGCCTCACCCAGCTTGTCTGGAATAGAACAGCTTGTTCCACAGTAGCTATTCAAGCCAATTTGTAGACAAGCTGTTAAATGTGTGCATGCCTGTGAACTTCTTTATAAATCAGAGATTGGAACACACACTTTACAGCCACTTTCTTCCCTTTAAAATTCTATATCCTAATCCTGCAGCGGGATCAGCTAGTGTGGACTCCTGCATTACAAATATGTTAAGCAAGGCTATGCTGACACGCATACAGGCATTGTTGTCAGTGAGTCCAATATTGTAGTTTCAGGGGTGCTATTCACTGGTGCCTCAGTCCTGCAAACATTTGGATATAACATAAGGATATAGCCACTTTGATTTCAGTGGGAACTCTCTTGATAGTGTTAAGCAGGGACAAAAGCATTTACAGGATCAGGCTTAGGGCTCCCAGAGAGCCCCAAATATTGCCTTTGGGGATGAAAATATTATAGCATTCCTGATATCTTTTGGGTGAGATAGTAAGGGTGGAATCTAAAAATTCAGCCTGAGCAGCAAAATGTCTGTATTTGGTGGGGGGAGCTATCGCCCAAGTGTTGTGTTGAATTTTATGCTTTATTTACCAGGTAACAAATCCTACCAATGTTTTTCAGACAAATTTTTCATGGTGATTTTTCTCCTCTCATATCTATTTAAGCCATTAGCTTTGATTGAGTCACTCCTGATTTGTATCAGTATAAGGGAATGGAAAACTGAGTCCACTGAGGTCGACAGAACTGGAGTTCAATGGGAACTTTGTCTGAATATGGGGTCGGAATCACTAATGACCTTCACCTAGTGTTTTTAATTACAGCAGTGCAGAATGAATGGACCGGGCTTCCATTCTGATTTGGTACCATTTTACACTCCCTTTTCACTGGTGGAAATGGTGAATCAGCTCCAAAGACAGCAGGATTTGCCCTCTAGTTGCATCAAGTCTGACAGTATAGATCACTGTAGACAGAATTAAAAATGATTGAAAAGGGACTCGTGCAACCTGTTATAGACTTAGATTCTGGGCAGTGTCTCTCCAAAACGGGATAATAAATGTCAGTGGGAGCTGTGCTGTCAGGAGCAGCTGCCCTGGGTGCTGTAGGCATGTCTCTGCCTTTTGTTTTTTCTGTCACCTCATTTGTTTTTAAGTTGTCTTCTCTCTGTCTCCTTGTTTACATATGAAAAATTCTCCTCTGTTATTTCCTCTAGTCAATTTGAACACATGCATCTGTGTTACTCCTACTTCAGGCTATAAGGAACTTGAGCAGTACAGTGGAGGTGGAAAAACCTCTGTGGAACTTCTAAATTGTGGGTTTTAATTAATGTTTTGCTAAAAGGGATGAAAGCTATTCAAATCAGGCTTGTTGTTTATATTTTTGGTCTTGTAAAACCAATAGCAGTTTAAAATTTCTCTCAATTTCCAAGAATTTTAAAAGTAAATTTTGACTTAAAACAAAAATCAGCATATCCATTTTCTCCCTGAACATTTGCAGCCTAGGGACTGAAAGTGCAATTGATTTAATCAAAGTGAAACTGACTCCATTGATTTCTCTCCACTTGCACAATGCAAAATAAATCAGTGTGGGAAGAAAGGGAACTGGACTCGCCACTCCTCTGCACTTTTATGTAGTCACATACACCAGTTCAAAGTGGGTGAGTGTTTCGAAATCAATGGTAGCAGTCCACAGCCGCTTTGTACCAGTATAAATTAACTTCACAGGTCAATGGAGAATCAGCCTTCAGATTACTAGGATTGAAAGGTGAAGTCACTATTAGAACTGAGATAC
This sequence comes from Pelusios castaneus, assembly GCA_007922175.1. Lineage (NCBI taxonomy): Eukaryota > Metazoa > Chordata > Testudines > Pelomedusidae > Pelusios > Pelusios castaneus. The sequence goes on from ML685810.1 coordinate 8,716,513, forward strand.
ACAAGTTACTTAAAATAATGTGCATACCTCAGTTTGAATCTCTTACTCCTGGCACGTCTGCTGTGTTGAGTCGAAGGGAGAGGGCCTCCCTTCAACTCAGTGCTATCCAGTTGCCTAGGTGGTGTTCCAGGATTGAACTTTTACTTCCCGATCAGCTGAGCAGGTCTTCACAGAATTTGATGAAATGAAGACCTGCCCTATGACTCCTAACTTCCTGAGTAGGATCCTCTGTGTGTTTGAACAACAAGACTTGAAGATGGGCATTTTTAAATCTCAAAATGGTGGAAAAATTAATTCTCTTATGTCATGAGTTTCATTCATCTCTTTTAATTCGCATCCACTCTCATCACTCTCATTTCTGAATGTTTTTGTCTTGTATGATCATTTATCTTGCCCATCTCGTCCTTTGTGGCCCTCCGGCTCTGTGGGCATTCTGTTTCATTTGAGCGAAAAACAGTCTTTGTGTAATGCTGTAAAAACCTTTGTCTATGTACTGCTCTAACAATATGGAGATTAACTATATGATAGATCTCATTTTTTCCTCTTCTAGACTAATTAAGCCACTGCCATCAAATGACCCCTAAACCTTCACGACTGAGAGCCTGATTTTCTGCTGTCTTGCACCTTTGTGGAGTACAAAATGGCCATAAGTTACCTGATGTGAAAGGTGGCATTTTATACCCAGTTAGTACAGCTGTGTATTGTCACAGTTGCCCTCTTTCTGTTCCTTTACCTCTCAGGGATGGAATCATATGATTTTCCTACACTTAATTTGCATCCCAGACTATAATGCCATGCATACCGACCATGGTTATCCAGCCATTCTGACTGGGTTCTTCCCTGTGGGAACTTGTAACAAATGACGAATACAGTGACCTTCAAGAGACTTCTGAAATGAAATAATTATTCAATCTCAGCAGTAGAAACAAGGCAAAACTTAACAGAAGGGACTTTGAGAACCATAAACAGTTTATACACTGGTCATCTGACACCGGATCTGGACCAGGCCCCTTACTTCTGGCGTCTTGGTATTAAACTGTTCCCCAGCAATCTCTTTCTCCTTTGGTCCTTTTTATCCAGCCACAGTTCTTTGTTTGGACCCCATCCCGCCCCTGTGGACCTGCATTGACCCAAGTGTCAGCCAGTTGGGTGACTATATGAAGGCATTGTTTTCTTTCCCGCATCCTATCCATCCTGCCAACCCTCCTCAAATTAAGCCCTTGAATTCACACACTAAGCCCCACTTACAGTAGTCAGCCAAACTTAGAACAGGCAGCATTTATATGGTACTATAGGCAGCTCCAAATTCATTACAATGAGACAAGACTTGAGCCAGTAGGGAATCCAGTCTAGAGACTGCACTAGAAATGGCCATTGTGATAAAAACAGATTTATAAAATCTTATGACTTGCTAACTAGAATTTAGTTTTATTCTCAGATAATTGTCTTATTTTTAAACCTATATAAATGAGTTTGAGAATCCCTCATCCCATAACAAGCAAGACATGAAATAACAGGTAAAATTTTCAAAAGACCTAAATGATTTAGGCTCCTGAGTCTCAAATTTGGAAGTGACTTGGTCACTTAGATCCTCACTCCCATTTTCTTTCAATGCAGTGAATGCATTACAGTGAAAGCTGATAGAATGCAGGCTCCTAAGTGTCCATGACACTTTTGAAAATAGGACTTAGGAGCCTAAATGATCACGTGCACTGCCTCCCTCCCCCAAAAAATCCCACAGCAGCAGGTCTCAGAGCCTGGGTCAGCTGACTTGTGCTTGTGCTGTGGGGCTAAAAATAGCAGTTTAGTGCTCTGGTTGGAGCCCCAGTTTGAAACCCTCCAAGGTGTGTGGGGTCTCAGAGCCCAGGCTCCAGCCTGAGCAAGAACTACTATTTTGAGCCCCTTAACACGAGCCCAAGTTGACCCAGGCTCTGAGGCTCACTTTTGTGGGTTTTTAATTTTATTTTTGCAGTGTAGATGTACTCTAAGTCACTTAAATACGTTGGAAACTTGTATTTAACATATGAGAGCACAGTATGACCTTCCTTCTGTTACATTTGCCCAGTTTTCACTTACTATGGCCTTGTACTCACTACAAAGTTATCGCGTGGTAAGGCTCCTTACCGCGCGCTAACAATCAAAGCGTCCACACACAAAGCTTCTTGCTGCGCAACATGTAAACCACCCCAAACGAGGGTGGTAGGGCTTACCACGGAACAGTTGTTCCGTGGTACAGCCTGTGTGGACACTTGTTGCATTGTAGACAGCCTCCGGAAATGTCCCAGAGTGCCAATCCAGGCCACACTGGGACATTGGAGCTGTCAAATATGTCAATTTCACTGCTCTAGCTGAGCAGTGAAATTGACATATTAAAATTGCCAGGTTTGGCGGTTGGGGGATTGGCCGGCTAGACCAGTGAGGGCAGCCAGTTCAGGTCGGCCCCCTAGTCCAGCTGCAGGGGTTCGGGTGGCGGCGGGGGCTGCGGCACTTAAGTGTGCAGCTCCCACTGC